>SJYQ01001179.1:393443-448999 GCA_006410935.1 Redunca redunca
CCATCGCTCTGCTACAACGGGGCGGAGCTTCCGCATCGGCCCGCTCCGCACTCGGCTAGTGCTGCCTCGCCCCGGCGACCATCCAGCGGGAGGCGGAGCAAGTCCAAAATGGCGGCTCTCAGGCTGGCGCGCTCCGTGCTGCTGAGGCTTTGAGGTGGTCGCCGGGGGTCGTGGGGGGGACGATTTCCCCGCCGCGGAGGCCCTGGAGGATGAATCGGGGGCCCTGCTAAGGCTAGGCGGCGGAGGTGGAGAGAAGTGGCGGCACGGACTGCGGTGGAGTCCACGGAGCGGGATGTGCGAGAGTTACTCCAGGTCGTTGTTGAGGGTCTCGGTGGCGCAGATCTGCCAGGCGCTGGGCTGGGACTCGGTGCAACTGAGCGCCTGCCACCTTCTCACGGACGTGCTGCAACGCTACCTGCAGCAGCTGGGACGGGGCTGCCACCGGTACTCGGAGCTGTGTGAGTACCGGGCTGGGGACGGGAGGCTGCCTGGCCGGTCACGAGCGACACCTCCGCGCTCCCCTGTGCTCTCCCGGCGTCCGGGAGGTGTTGGTCCTTCGCCCTCATCCCGCGATCCGGTGTCTTCTCGGCCCCTGACGCTCCTCCGCTCCCACTGCCCCTGGAAACTCGAGTCATCCCTCTGCTGCCTCTTCGCCAGCCGCTAACTTATCCCGCGTGCAGCAGGAGCCGGGTCCCCGCTCCCAGCTCTACACCCACTGCCCTCCTCTCTGATCTGAACATCGGCCTTAATCATCGTCTCCTTTGGCAGCGTGCAGAAACCCCTCCAGAACGCCTTACAGCCTCTGTTAGTTTGGTCCTTTCCCTCCCCTTGCCCGCAAACTACTACAACTAGTTGTCACAGGCGCTCCGTCTACCGGCCGTTTCTTACAAGCCTGGCCGTTCTTCAGCTCCTGACAACACAGACTCGTTGACAGCTCTGCTCCGTTAGGGACACTGCGCTTCTTTCTGTTTCTGTTCGTTTCACGGGCAGCATCTTTACCAACTTGGTCAGTTTCACTTATGTTCACTTTCATTTACATCTCAATTGATTTCCTCCTCGTCTGTATTTTTATGTCAGTGGTTATCAGAGTGTGGCAGAGAGATCATAGGCAGTTTACAAGGTTCCCCAGGTAGTCTGGGCTACAGCAGATGGTTTTTAAGTGAATATCTGGTAGTACCTGTTCTTTAGTGGCTAAGTCTTGTCTGACTCTTCTGTGACTCCGTGGGCTGGATCCCACCAAACTCCCCTGTCCATGGTGTTTCCCAGGCAAGAAGACTGAAGTGGTTTGCCTTTTCCTTCTCCGGGGGGTCTTCCCTGGCCCAGTGACCAAACTGGCAGTCTCCTGCCTTAGCTGATGGATTCTTTACCACGGGGCCACCAGGGAAGCCCCAGGAGTATCTATAGCTGGTGGCATTTACAAAGTTGGAATATTTAATTGGTGCAACAGATCATCTCATTGATGAGAAGTTTGTGTGTGGAGAGGGAACTGACCCTCATTGAAGTTTCAGGGCATTATTTTTCAGGTGGTAAGCTGGAGAACTGGGTGAAGTGTTTCATGGAACATTTTGTTTTGTTAACGTGGTTACTCCACTGAAAAATTGACACCCATGGATACACTTTACTTCTTAGGTCCCAATTTCCATTCCAACTTCCATCGTGCTGTCAGAATAACCTGTCAGTCATGCCATAACACAAATCTGACTGTGTCATTCTTAAAAATATTCCACTTAGTTACAGGCTGGGAATCCGAGCTCTCTAGCAGCACGCGCTTGCTTTTGTGAGCTCACATGTTCTTACCTTCTGCTGTCCTGTCATCCTCAGGCTGCAGCCATGCTACTTGGTTTTCCTGAAACACTTTAAGCCCACCATTCCTGCCTGCGTGCTGTTTCATAGCATGTCCTTCACCCGCTGTCCACGGATAGCATGACTTCTGTTTTGAGATTCACTTATCATTTTACTTTAGGAAACTCATCATATCTCCTCTCACAATTCTGTGCATATTTCTGCCATGTTAACTGAACAGCTTGTTTGTTCTTTAAATGTATTTATTTGGCTGTGCTGAGTCTTGGTGGCGGCACGAGGGATCTTGGGTCTTCATTGAGGCCTTTGGGACCTAGTTCCCTAATCAAGGATGGAACCTGGGCCCCCTGCATTAGGAGCTCGGAGTCTTACTCACTGAACCACCAGGGAAGTCCCTGAATACCTTATTTTGTAATCATCTGTGTATATCTCTCACCCTCTCCTCTTCCCTCCCCAGGATACAAATTTATTATATTGGTATTCAGTAACCTAGTACAGTGCCATAATAGAATAGGCAGCCAGGAGATACTTGTTGAATAAATAACTGAACTGATAAGCCACTACCATAATAACTATTTAGTCCTTTGACTTTTTGAGTTTTAAAAATGTGTAGTTTTGGACTGCTTGATTTCACAGCTGTGTCAAATCTGAACTTGAAGCTTCCGAGTGGCTCTCACTCACTGTTGTCTTGCACGCGCACCACCAGCACACTGCTCTCTGCTTTTGCTTCATTTTCCTCCCTCCTCCCTTCCTGGCCCTTGTGTGAGTTTACTGTTTTACGGTGTGCATGGTTCCGGTTATATTTTTTCCTCCCAAATTCCCTAAATGAGGATGGCTGTTCTGTACCTTTAGGTCAAAATATCCCCAGAATACATAGTTACCTTTCCTGACTGACAGAACCAGATGGGTGCTGGCACTGCAAGCAGCCAGGTGTTCTAGAGTCATGGGGCGAGCCTTGTTTTGCCTGCATGTGAACCTCGTGGATAATTGCCCAGTCTCTGTAATGATTATCTTACTTTTAGTGAGAATAGGATGATCCGGTTCATTACTCCCTGTTGTGATCTGGTGACTTTTCAAAAATGCTACTTCCTGGTATACTTAACTGGGTACAGACTTTTTTAGGTTCTTTTTTCTCCACTATTCTTATTTCAGACTGGAATTGGGTCTCCACTATGCAATCTTGTCTTCTGTTTCTTTATTTCTTTTGTCTTTCTAACACAACATTTATTGAGCACCACTTATATATGTGCTACCTGATGGAGACGTAGGATTACTTAGGCAGAATCCCTGCCCATAAGGTGTGTACAAGGGTGTCGAAATGTCAGTAAAAACAGAATGATGGTATTTGTTCCTTTTTAAAAAGATGCTCTTCCAGTAAAGCAGGTATCGGAAGTTACTATTAATAAAACAAATGTTAGATTTAAAAACTTCCCAAAGGTGACGATTTAGCAAAGCACTCAGGAGCAGAAGTTTCCGTATGCACTCTATTGTACATTAAACAATGTGTGTATACACTGAATGCAGTGCACGGTATCGATAGTAACTGCAGAAGAAATACAGAGACGGAGAGACGCATGCGCATTCTGGGTTCCAGGGCCGGCTTCACAGGGAAGACGAGATTTGAGTTGAAGCGTGACGCACCGTGGTGCGAGGTGGGGAGCACGCCAGGTAGAAGAAAAGCATAACCTGAGGTAACAAAGTGGGATTCATTGAGGCGGCCAACGTGGAATATGTAACCAGTTCATTTGGAAGGTGCTAGAGAGAAGTGTTGGAGAAGGCAGTGGCACCCCACTCCAGTACTCTTGCCTGGAAAATCCCATGGATGGAGGAGCCTGGTGGGCTGCAGTCCATGGGGTCGCTAAGAGTCGGACACGACTGAAGCGACTTCAGCAGCAGAGAGGAGTGTTAAATGGAGAAAAATCAGGTGAGGGAAGGACTTCACAGATAGAGGCAGGAAACACTGCACACTTCTGTGCAGCGGGGAGGGTGCTGAAGGTGATACTTGAAGACAGTTGCGCTGTCGGTGAAACGCACTAGAGATGCACTGGGGAGGGCTTGAAGCTGTGATGAAACGGGGAGAGTGGGAACGGAGCGAAAGGAGAAGTGCTGAGAGCCAGGACCAGCAAAGATGGTGTGGGGGAAAGGACTGGAAGGTCTTGGGCTGAAACTGCTCAAATGTGGAGGAATTCAAGAGGGTCACATTTTTTTAGAGTGAGAAAGGAATAGTGCTTTTAATAAGGATCAAAGAGTTGAAAATGCCTGCCTGTCATTAAGGGGAAGAACAAGTATTCATTTTATGTATTCTCTCTCTCTTATACATCATAGAAGTAACCTGTACTTGTACAAAATTCAGACTACAGCATTCTTGAAGTTAGATTTGAGTCTCATGGTTCAGTTCTTCCCTTCTGTCTGCTGCGTTCAGGCCTGTAACCTGTTACAGTTGAATGTGTATCTTTCCAGAAGTTTTCTGAATAGGTGTTAGCAAGTAGGTCTAGTTTTTGCAAACTGTGTATTATTCTTTTCCATTTTACATCATGATTTAATTTCAGGCAAACTGAATTTGATATGATTATAAGAGATTACGGTAAAAAAAAATATTTTATGGAAATCTGGAACTGAAATTGTCATAGAAGTTTTAAAAGATGCAGAGACCTTAAGTTCTGTTAAGGGCAGGCTGAGAAGGAACCTCCTTTTCTAAAGAGAATCTCACTATATCTAATGCTTTATTGGTTTATCTCTACCCATTTTATATAGTATCTTCTAAATACATTTAAAATGTGTATTTAAATTGCCTATATGATCTAAGTCCTGTCAACACATTAAAAAATTTGATTTAGTGGTATAATCATTCAGCAGATGTTTATGGAGTGCCAGCTGTATGCCAACCACTGTTGTACTTTCCAGCATTGTGTCACTAACAGAAAATGGAATGGACATTTGCCTAGCTCAGCATTCTACATATTTGATAAAAAATAATAACAAACATTTACTTTGTGTCAGCCAGTGTTCCAGGTGCCCTTGACCATCCTTGAGTTACTTTTGACATTAGTTCTTTACTGGCTGGTTGTTAGTGTGAATTGTCTGTGGTGTTCTGGCTGGTCATCAGGTTGTATTTAAATTGACTTTCAGAGTCAGCTTTCTAATATTTAAACAATATGATGTTCTGTTGAAACTTTATTCAACTCTTTCCGATAACTGAGTCCTAAGTATATAGTATATTTGTTTCTGAGCTGCATATTTACCTAATACTTTTTATCTTAATGCCTTAAAAGATATTCATGGAATTTTCTTAGAATAATTTGCTCTGCTTTTGACTTTGTTTCAGATGGCCGGACAGACCCAATTTTGGATGATGTTGGTGAAGCTTTCCAACTCATGGGGGTTAGTCTTCACGAACTGGAAGACTACATCCACAATATTGAACCTGTCACTTTCCCACATCAGATCCCTTCATTTCCTGTTAGCAAGAACAACGTTCTTCAGTTTCCTCAACCCGGAAGTAAAGATGCAGAGGAAAGAAAAGAGTACATCCCCGATTACATGCCACCCATTGTGTCTTCTCAAGAAGGTTTGTGGGGGTTTTTGTTTCTTGCTCATGTATTTGTAACTATTTTAATGGATTTTTAATCTGCTTAGGCTTTCTAACTAAAATGTTATGCTAACATATAAATTCTGGAAATGCAACAAAAATATTTTAATATTACTTACAAATTGTTCTAACCTTTAAGGCAACAAACTTGCAGCCGGCCTCAGCAGGCAGAGCCCTGGAATCATCAAGGCATTAATTTCCTTTGTAAATTTTAAGTAGGGGAGAACCGAAGGTGACCTCAAAGAGAAGCCTATCAGGAGACATAGTAGATGAAAATGGGATATTCAGTAAATGAGAAAAGCTTTGAAGCATAAAATTGGGGTGGTTCTCTCCATTTACTGTAGACATGAGTTGGATGATACTGGAAACAGTGGGTGAACATTCACTAATATTATGTAGATTTATCTGTATCTTTATGATGAGTAGAAATATTTATGTTTGGTCATACAGAATTTTTATTGGAAAATAATACCTACTCAGGCATAGTCAATCCTTGAAGCGTTCCTTTTTTTCTGCATGATTTTACATGTTGATCTTCTAGGTTCACTAAGATTCTAAAGAGATACATATGTAATTTGTGGTCTGTAATGCAGGTACAAAACATTTTTTCTTGTTAAAAAATGGGAAAGTTGCGATTTCTTTTTTAAAATTCTAAAACCATGGATGTGCTTCAGGATAACGCAAATGATGGCAGAAATAGCTTAATCGCTTTGTTTGTTCATGTGCAGTTCAGTGGCTTTACGCGCATCGACACTGTCATGCTACCAGCGCCACCGTTCATCTCCAGAACATTTTCGTCTCTAACTCTGTAACCGTTGAACAATAACTCCTCATTGCCCCCTCCCCTCAGCCCCTGGCAGCCATCATTCTGTTTTCTGTCTACAAATTTGACTGCTCTAGGTATTTCATGTAAGTGGAATTTCACATATCTGTTTATCTGGCTTGCTTCACTTGGCATAATGTATTCAAGATTCATCCATGTTGTAGCAAGTGTCAAAATTTCCCTCCTTTTAAGGGCTGAACTATACCTCATTGTGCATATTAAGCCACATTTTGTTTTCCATCCGTTTTTGGATGGCTGCTTGGGTTGTTTCTACCTTTTGGCTGTTGTGAATCTGCTATGAACATTGCAAATACTCGATGCTCTGCTTTTCAGTTCTTTGGGGTCTATACTCAGAGGAGGAATTGCTGGATCATATGGTAATTCTATATTGTTTGAGGAACAGTTTAGACTTGGAAAACTATCATAGCTTTCTATCATGAGTCCCTTGGGAAAGACTCTACTTGACAGCTTAGCACTTTTCTACTTAAAGTTCTTAGAGATTTAATCCTGACTGAAGGCAGTAGTCAGTTTTCACCAGTAAATGTGATACAAAGCATGCCTTCAGTGGGTGTTCTTGAACCGAGTTCAATTAAGTGTTGTTTGTAGGGTCTTGCCTATAGAAGTTCCCTGTTTGTCCTCCTTTCCTGACTAATGGTACATTAACAGCATGGCTTGGAAATCTTCAAACTTGGAAATCAGTCATTCCCAGTGTTCCTCAGTAGTTGCTAAGAATCTGTCTCCTCCATACCTTTGAATTGATTTGTATTTGTAACCTTTATTACTTTGGAGGATGTCTTACTGTTTGTAACCCCCTGTGTAAAGGTGTTCTGTTTAAACCCCTCATTCCCTAATGTCAGTGTTCTTGATCTTAGAAACTTATATTTGTTACAGCTTCTCTAAGCACGTATTTACTTTAATAACAGATGAATTTCAATATTAACATCCTCAAAGGAGGGTTTCTTGGGCCGAGGTCTGGTACTAACTGTTGAAAAGAACTCCTCTTCATGAAAGTAGCATCAAGTTAGTCTGTGATGTGTCCTCTTGTACTTTAAGAATAGCCTTTGTATGGCTCTGAAATAGTTTTTAGATGAAATGCCACTTAGAAGTATACAAATATGCTTAAAATGCTACTTAGAAGTACACAAAATTTGAAATTGTGCTAGGAAAACATGAATGGTCATCAAATGCTGGGAGGGAACGGAAGGCATTACATGGGAGGAAACTGAAGGGAAGACACTGTTGTGAGTAAGTGGCACATTAGTGATTCTCAGAGTGATACAAGTATCATTTCAGCGATTTAGACAGTGGTAAAGTGTAACAGCAAGACTATGTGTTACCAATTGGCATGTGTTTGAGCTGGAACTACTATCTTCTCCATATAAACAGTTATATAGTCCATTTTCTCTGTGTAATTTGGAGCTTTCTAAATATATTTTCATATCGTTTTGCCTCTCGTTCAGCCTCCTGTTTAGAAGTTAGATTGTTTAAATTTTTTTCTGTTTTTTTTTTTTTTAATTTGAATTCAGGTTCAATTAATCTCACTTCCTGGTTCACACATAGGTTCCTCTCTGGTCATTGCATGGCCTGCATTTATTAATTTGGAGAGTTAATTATTTATTTATTTATTTTTTCTTTTTTGAAATTTTTATTTTAACTTTAGTTTACTTTACATTACTGTATTGGTTTTGCCAAACATTGACATGAATTCACCACGAGTGTACAAGCATTCCCAAACATGAATCCCTTCCCACCTCCCACCCATACCATCTCTCTGGGTCCTCTCCTTGCACCAGTCCCAAGCACCCTGCATCCTGCATCGGATATCGACTGGCGATTCGTTTCCTACTTGATAGTATACATGTTTCAATGCCATTCTCCCATCTCATCCCACCTTCTCCCTCTCTCTCTCCCCCAGAGTCCAAAAGTTCACTCTATAGATAGTTAATTAATTTTTAATATTGTAATAAACCCTGATGAGCTCACTACTCAGAACCAAAGCTAGGACTTTGATTATAGTCTATGCTTACCTTCTTGTTTTGTTTTTATGGCACGCAAATTATACACAATGAAGTTCTCTCAAAGTGATATGGTTATCATGTTTAAATACTGCCAAGGAAATGTAGCTAAGATAGCAGATTTGTGCTGGGTAGTGAAGGAGAGTGAAAAATGATTCAGTGATTTTAGCTACTGACTGCTCTCTGAAATTACGATAGTAAATTTTTGAGTTTCTCTTCTGGATTATTTGAAGCAAAAGAAGAATCTTATGTTATTTGAAGTTTCTGCAATAGAAATTATAAACATTCTAGGAGGAAAATAATGTAAGCCTTGACCACTTATTTTTCCAGCTAACACGTGGATTTTCTAAGGAGCAGAAATATTGCTGATTCATAGAATGTGCATATTGTTCATAAGGATACAGTAATGATAGGCAGTACAATAAGATGCTTATTAAAACCTTTTATTCAGGGAAAAGAACATAAAATACAGTCCTGTGGTTACCCAGCTTTTAATACAGCCACACAAGTCAACTTAGTAAGTCATTTACAACCTGAAGTCTTTTTTTCCGCCGGCACAGCACATTAGAAGGTGTCTAGTATTCTGGTTAGTGGTGCGCAGTGTGGTACAGATGTGAACAACTTTGACAGTAACATCTGTTCACCAAGTTTTTTGTTTTATTTTCCTAAGAGCCACAGGCATGGTCAGACTTTGGTCATTAAATCGAACTAGCAAAGTTCTGTCATGGGGCTACCCTCTTATCAATCCTTCAACCTGGTGTACATCAAAAAAAGCGTGTGGGGACTCCCTCTGGTGGTCCAGTGGTTAAGACTTTGCCTTCCAATGCAGAGGGTGTGGGTTCGGTCCCTGGTTGGGGAACTGTAGAAGGAGCCTGGGCTTCATGGAGCCATTCGGCTGTGACTGAGTTAGTTACTGAGTTTACAGTCTCACAAAGTCACTTTACCTTTCCCAGTGTCATTTCCATCGTCTGTAAGGCAGGTATATAATACCTGCCACGAGAGTGATGGTGAGGACTGAGGGAGAGATTCTGTAAGACGTTTATATAAAACAGGACAGTGCATAACGCATAATAACGCATGTTGGTCCTGTTCCCATCTTGCTGCTTCACTCTTGAGGAATTTCCTTTTCCCTTGAAGGACAATATACATTTGAGGAAGTGACTCAACAATAAGAATAATCTAAAACAGTGTTAATCACATGCTTAGGGGCTAAGGAGACACAGACTTAATAGCTGGGTTGGGGTGTGTGCTTGATGAAGGAGCTCTCTGACTGCCAGCTGTGTGAAGATGGGGTGGGAGAAGATGAGAGATGAATTCCTACCTGTTAATAACTGATTATGTGTTTACAAGTGAAACCTCTTTGAAAGGATATTATAAATGTACATCCTGCACAGACTGTTACAGTTCTGATGGCCAGTAGCCAGTGTGTTTTACCCAAGAACACTACTCACCTGCCAGCCCACCATATGTATTTTCAGATTCACAACAGTAACATATTTTTCTTTCCTGTTTTGTTTGCCAAGGAATGCATGAAAAATAACGTTCTCTTCCATAGTGATTGTTCGGTTCTTAAACGTATGGTCAGGAGATCACTGGTGTTCTAGGTGATCTGTTGACTGGTCCGTAACATTTGAGAAGGAAAAAAGAAATAGAAACCATTTACTCTGCTTTACTCATTGCAGGAAACTGAACCACCTCAAACTAGGAGACTTGGTCAAGACACTGTGATGCTGCTACTTTTAGGGCTTTAAAAATTTAAGCTAACTTTCTTTGAATAGATTTAGATTTATAGGAAAATCCTGTGTGTGTGTGTGTGTATATATATATTACTATGAAATGTTTGTTATGGTTACTGAACCAGCAGCGATATATTACTGTTGTGCATTATTAATGTCCACTGTCCGTAGTTTTTACTGATGCTCTTCTTCTGTTCCATCCGTATCGTATGCCCATAACTTCAGTTGTCGTGTCTTCTTGGGCTCTTGTTGAGCCTGACAGTTTCCAAACTTTCCATCTCTGACAACCATGACAGTTTTGAGGAGAATTGATCAGAGGCATATAGATGCCCCTCTGTTGGAACTTGTCCGGCTTTTCTCGTGATTGCACTGGAGTGACAGGTTTTGGGGGAGGAAGACCATAGTTGTGAAGTGCCATTTTCATCATGTTTTATTAAAGGTACATCTGTCAACGTGATTGATCACTGGTGATGCTGACCTTGGTCTCGTGGCAGAGGTAGTGTTTCTCCGTATGTCCATTCTGAAGGTACCCTCTTTTCCCTCTTCCCACACTGTCACCTTTGGAAAGAATCCCCTATGTGTAGACCACTGTTAAGGAGTAGGGAGTTATACTGCCCTCCCTTTAAAGGTGGAGTATTTCCACAAATTAAACTCTTCTGCAGAAATTATTTGAAATTCTTCTCCATTTGTCTCTTCTCTCCCAGGGCTTATTTTATGAAGCACTTTAAAAAATAAACATTTATAGGTTCAAAATAATTTTTAAAAGTAACACAAGCATGTTGGGAAAAAAAAATACTGTCCAGGTATATTCAGTATGAAATGAAAGATCTTCCTCATTTTCCTCATACTCTCATCCGCCAAGAGTAATGTGTTTCAGGTGTGAATCCTTCTAGGTCTCTTAATAGGAAATGTTTTGACTCAAGGATGTGTGTCCACTTCAGTTCCTACCATTTGTCTCTCAAGCTGCTGCTGTCTGACTTTCTCCATCCTCCTCTTGAAGTTGCTCTCGTTGAGATCACCAAGTACCACCTGACTGGTTGGCTTAAAGGCAGTGTTTATCCTTATTTACTGATCTATTTTTTTGGAGGAGTGGGTATAGCTTAGTGAATTATTATATTACAAAGCAGTTACCTTTATAAAGGGCTTCCCTGGTGGCTCAATGGTAAAGAATCTGCCTGCCATTTCAGGAGATGCAGGTTCGATTGCTGGGTTGGGAAGATCCCCTGGAGAAGGGAGTGGCTACCCACTCTAGTATTCTTGCCTGGAGAATCCCATGGACAGAGGAGCCTGGTGGGCTACAGTCCATGGGGTCGCAAAGAGTCGGCTTAGTCGGCTTAGCAAGTGAACAACAAGCAAATGCCTTTTAACCACCTCCCATTTCAGTACCCAGAACTTTACCAAACACTCCAGAGCCCCGCCGTGCGCCCACCCCTCTCTTTTCCACTCTTCTCGCTTTATTGTAGGGAATACTGCTTTGTTTTTCTTAATAGTTTTATCAGTCAAATGTGCATCCCTAGATACTTTTAATTTCTTTTCACATCCACCACTTTTTTTTTTCCTACTTCTCATATCTTTTCTTTTAGTCTACAGGCCCCACTTCTAATTCCCTGCCCCCGCCTACTCCCCTTCCCCCTTACAGTGCCCTGTCTTTGCTGAGGAGCCTGCAGTGTTGGACTTTCAGGATTGCCCACAGTCTAGACTGGCTGTGTCCTCTGTACTGTCAATGGTGCAGTTCAGAGTGCTGCTTTGAAATTGGCAGCAAGGATCTATAAGGACTGATGAGACTTCATTTCCCTGCCTCTGGCAAGACAGATGTGGGTTCGTACCTATAGTGTACGTTTTTGAGTTAGAGTTTTAGAATATATGGGCGTCTCCAGCTTTGCATTCAGCCCTTAAGTAGAGGTGCATGTATTTCAGAGTGGAGAGAGAGGTTCCAGCACACACAGCTATGATGGACTCCACTTTACAGTGGACCAGGCCAGAATTCTCTTCCTGGTTGAAATGTTTTTCCTTTAATCTTTCTGGATTTATGAAAATAAGAGCACACTTGCAATGCTAAAATAGTTTGTATGCTTCTAAATAAGCAAAGTATCTAATGCCTTAGAAAAGTTAAGCATTTGGTATTTTACATACCTTCACCACCACATTTGTCTGTTTCTCCCTTCCATGATGGAAAAAATATTTTGTTGATTTTAATAAAATTTTAGAAATTTCAGAAGTTTCTAATATCCACAGTTAGATTTCTTGGAAATTTTCCCATACGTAGCAGAGGACGAGCTTGAGAGGTACACAGGGCAATAAATGTTACACGGCTGACTTGGACTAAGACCCCAGTGTGAGTGCTTTTGTCATAAATTAGGATTTATTCTCTCTTGCTTTGTTGAATTTGAATCTTATCTGGGACAGTGCAGTAATTGAATTTTATTTAACTAATTAGCTGCTATGGCTGCATGGAGCTTTTCTGTTTCAGATAGAATAATACCAACTTATTTGCTTCACTTACAATGGTAGTCTATCGATCTTGCACCGTTGGTGCTAAAGAAAATTCAGAATCGTATTTTCATTTATTTATCAAATAGCTATGAAGAGCCTACTGTCTGCCAGGCACACTGGTTATTTCGGGAGATACAGGGATGTGTCTCCAGAAAGGGCCAACTTTGCCTTCCTAGAGTTTCTAATCTAAGAGGGGGTGGGAGAAAGACTAGACTAATATTTATGTATGATTTCAAATTATCAAGGAATGAAGAACTTGATGACTGTGTTTTAAGTGGCCAGGATACGGTGATGGTGAGGGTGGAGGGTGACTTTGAGAGAGAAGAGTCTGGGTGGAACTTGGTCATCCAAGGGGAAGGTGATGAGGCCTGGATTCTGACGGGTGACGCCATCAGAGGAAGGACCATTTGACTTCTGGTGGAGACTTTAAACTCTGCAGTCTAAATAAGAATATTGATTTCTTTTTTTCCTGTGAAAGGGATTACAGTTCAGTAGGTGGCACTCTTTCCTTTTCTGTAAGTGTTTGATATCCAATTAAATGACCCCCAAAGTTTTTAAAGTCTTAAGAAAAAGCATATAACTTAAACCATAGGTGGCTTGCTTTAGAAAGAAAGACAATAGCATTGTTAATAATTTATTGTCTCTGGAACTTTGTTAGAGCAGTTATACATGAATATATTTACTATTTGTTTTCTTTAAGGAAACTTTTATATTTGGCCAAGATTCCTTTTTATCATTTAGCGAAGACCTATATTATCCTTCCTGAAACTCCAGCTTTTCTTTTCAAAAATTTTAAACTATCTGTATCTACCTTTCCCTCTGTTTTGATTTTTAAACATCTTCAAAGTCCCATTAGATACTTTTAACGTGGGCATATTTTCCCCATTTTCACTTTCCCCTTATGTGTCCACCCATTTTTCATTTGTGAAGAGAAGTTTTGGTTAGTTGACATAGTCAATACAATTTGTATCCTACTGTGGTTTGAAAATTGTATAAATCTTAATTATGTTGAATTGGTTCACAGTGCTTTTCAGGTTTACTATGTCCTTCTACTTCTCTATATATTCATTCTGTTAATTTTTGAAAGTTCGATATTTAAAACTCCAACTAAAAATCTTAATTTATCTACTTAAAAATCATTGTAATATAGAGCGGAACTATATGTAACCTTGTTCTGCACGGCGTAAAATATGCCCACATTAAAACGATAGATTCAGAGGATGTGGTGTGGGTTTGTCATTCTCTTGTCGTGTTAGTAGGATGGGGTGTGGAGATGCTGCAGGTTTGTTAGACATTTTGATTTGTGGTGCTTACTTAGTGAATATCTTTGAATATCTGCCCCACAGCAGTTAGCTGTTCAGCTATAGGAGTGATGGTTGAGAGGTCTCGTCTGAGATGAAAGATAAAGAGTATTACTTATTCCATGTTGCTGGCTAGTCTTTATAACCATCATTTTATTTTATTTATAAATTTTTTTGGCTGTACCACAGGCTTGTGGGATTTTTAGTTCCCCAACCAGAGATGGAACCTAGGCCCTACTTGGTAAGGGCGTGAAGCCCTAACCACTGGACAACCCGAGAATTCCCTTTAACTGTCATTTTAAGTGACTGTGTGATGGGACACCCCTTAGTCTTGAAGATTTAGGCCTCTTCTAAGTTTTAACTTACATGAATATCACTGTAATACATGCATTTATTCATACAGTTTTCTCAGTATTTCAGATTGTTTCTGATTGACTTTTGAAAATTTGATTACTGAGTTAAGACTATGAAGTTAAAAAATTTTGATGAAATTCCTCTAAAAATATTGTATTAATTTACAGTACTATTAGTAATATGAAATATCCATTTTATTCCATATTTCATTTAAAACAGTGTTTCTAACTTAATAGGTGATATTATTTACATTTAAAATTTTAAATTATTCTGGTATTAACATTTAACACAATTTGAGAAAAAGTGTTCTTAACCTTCGGCGTATTGTTGGAATTGATTAGCTCCAATTTTTGGTTTTGAGTTTTGAGCAGTTCTTTTTATCTGGAAGGATTGGCATTTCATGGTTTTTATTCTTTCTTAGAGGTTGTCAAAAGCACAAAGAGAAAATATATTAAATTTTTTAGTTGAAATAAACTCCTTTCTGCCTTTCCATTACCATATGGGTCCATTGCACCCTTTTATAAATTTAAGTTACAATATGGGATCTTATGGATCATGTTTTCTGTATCTTGAAACATCTTGCTATTTAATCATCATAGGTATTATTTTATTATGACTCATCATTACTCATCAGTTATTCCCAAATATGCTTAAAAATGGAAGAATATGAAATGCAAATATGAGAGTAAAATGGAAGAATGATGAAATCACCTAGATAAGGATGATCCAGTAGTGAAATAAATTGTCACCTTTCATTTTTCTAATTTTGGGGCCATTTTCTAATTCTGTATTCTGTTTCAAGAATGTAATTAAGAAGACTAGAAGCATCGTTCTAGCCGACTTTTAGGTTTAATGGAACACAGTTGAAAGTGCAAAATTTTTCATTTTCCACTTGGAAAAGGGAAAAAACTAACATTTCATAATTATTAGACAAATCAGAAATTATTAGACAAATCAGAAATAAATGCAGAGCTAGCAACATTTTTTGCCTTGTTTTCCCTCTCCTTTTACTTATATTTCTGCAAATTATGTATAAAATGGCTTAAAAATATGAAGGTTCCACTGAGCCAAGATGTCAAATGGTAATAGTTATTTTTCCTGCTATCCTGAGGGTGAAAGTAAGAAACATTTGTCGGATTTAATGGCGCTATTACATTTGAACACTTCTCTTTAGTGTGCAGCCCTAATTATGTCTTGACAGGCACAATTGGGAATAGTTAGAAGGAAGCAGTAGTTCTGGGCCAATCAGCAATGGAAAGGAAGCTCAGGAAGTCCCAGGGCCACTGTAGAGGAGAAAAACTCACTTTTCATTTCCTCTCCTGTACAGCGTGTTCAGATTAACTTTAAAGGGGCCTGAGCTGTAGGTGGGAAGATTCTGTCCGAAGTCAAGTGTTACCTGTGTGTTGGGGCCCCTCTCAGCAGGCATCGAGTCGTCAGTGCACAGACCTTGCCAGGTCCCCTGAGAACTGCTTCATATCCTATTGCCCATTCAGTATGAAACAGGGAAACACTTAGTTTTGCATTTAAAGGGTTTCTGAAAGTTCAGCCTCCAGTGAAGGCTGGCAGTGAATTCATTATTATTAAAGCTGCTTTATTGGGAAGAAAAGGATTGTTTAGAACAGACTTTGAGGGACAAGGGCCTGAATGCTGGATTTGATGAGAAACAGCAGCACTTAGATGCCCTGAGTGAGGTGCCACACACTCTTCTGAGGGTCTTCCACATACTGCCTTACTTCATCCTCATCATAGCCCTGCCTGAGGATTAAGAGCTGGTGTTGGTCCTTCTTCTGTAGACGAGCAAACTGAGGTGTAGGGGTGGTAGGGAACTTTTAAGATCACACACTAGTAACTGGGGGATCCAAAGTCTGACTCCAGAGGACTAGTTTTTTGTTTGTTTCTTTAAGTTGCTGCTGCTAAGTCACTTCGGTCATGTCCAACTCTCTGCGACCCCATAGACGGCAGCCCACCAGGCTCCCCCGTCCCTGGGATTCTCCAGGCAAGAATACTGGAGTGGGTTGCCATTTCCATCTCCAAAGCATGAAAGTGAAAAGTGAAAGTGAAGTCAGTTAGTCGTGTCAGACTCTTAGCAACCCCATGGACTGCAGCCTACCAGGCTCCTCCGCCCATGGGATTTTCCAGGCAAGAGTACTGAAGTGGGTTGCCATCGCCTTCTCCCTTCTTTAAGTTACTTGAGCTCATTTTTCAATGCTTAAATTGTATTACTGTGATGCTCCCATTTATAAGGTTCAAATATCCATACTGAAGCTTTTGATTACTTTATGCCACTGATTTAACCCTGTTGATTGTGGACTTCTGGGAAGACTTGAGGTTATTGCCTGAGTTGCCTGAAGCATCCTATGTAGACTAAGTAAAAGAACTTATATGAACATATAATGTAACTCTAGTTTTAGTGTGTAGAACAGTTGTTGTGGTTAATAACATACAGTTTCATTTAGTTCGTAGTCTTTTGTTACTATGTTTTTCCCTAAGTGGGCTCTCCAGGTGGCTCAGTGGTTTAGAATCCACCTGCAGTGCAGGAGATATAGGAGATGTAAGTTCAGTCCCTCGGTTGGGAAGATGCCCTGGAGTAGGAATGGCAGCCCGCTCCAGTATTCCTGCCTGGAGAATCCCATGGACAGAGGAGCCTGGCGGGCTACAATCCACGGGGTCGCAGAGAGGCAGACACAACTGAGCATGAATGCACGCATTTCCCTAATGAGTGTATGCTAATGTTACAGCTATGTTGTTGTGGGCATTCATGATACCTTTTGTTGTTAAAAAGGAGGGCATTATTTAGAAATGATTGGGAACCATCAAGCGACTACCTTCAGGATCCGCATCCTCTAATGAGTCTTGTCTGGGCCAGGGTGAATTGCTCAGCTGACAGTGAAACCCGGTGTTATTTTCTGTTTGCAGGGATGTACCTGTAGGTTAAATCTTTACAATGTTTTAGTTGAGAAGTACACTTGGCGGTTACTACTCCTTTCGTTGATTTGCTCTCATGAATGAGAGCATTCATTATATTTGGGAATTGTAGGCCAACTCATGCTATTAATTCAGGGAAGTCACGTTGGAGGCAATATCCACACCAGACATTAATTTAAAGTTAAAAATGGATACTATTTAAAATATTGACCTTGTAATACATATTCACTTATTGAATTCATTCAGCATGTACTTATGAGCAGAACAGACAGTAGTTTTTGTCCTTGTGGATTTTATACTTTCAGTTCAGTTCAGTCGCTCAGTCGTGTCTGACTCTGCGACCCCATGGACTGCAGCACGCCAAGCCTCCCTGTCCAGCACCAACTCCTGGAGTTCACCCAAACTCATGTCCATTGAGTCGGTGATGGCCATCCAGCCATCTCATCCTCTGTCATCCCCTTCTCCTCCCACCTTCAATCTTTCCCAGCATCAGGGTATTTTCCAATGAGTCGGTTCTTTGCATCAGGTTTCAGCTTCAACATCAGTCCTTCCAACGAACACCCAGGACTGATTTCCTTTAGGATTGACTGCTTTGATCTCCTTGCAGTCCAAGGGACTCTCAAGAGTCTTCTCCAACACCACAGTTCAAAAGCATCAATTACTCAGCACTCAGCTTTCCTTATAGTCCAACTCTCACATACATACATGACCATTGGAAAAACCATAGCCTTAACTAGATGGAACTTTGTTGGCAAAGTAATGTCTCTGCTTTTGAATATGCTGCCTAGGTTGGTCATAACTTTTCTCCCAAGGAGCAAGTGTCTTTTAATTTCATGGCTGCAGTCACCATCAGCAGTGATTTTGGAGCCCCCAAAATAAAGTCTGTCACTGTTTCCCCATCTATTTGCCATGAAGTGATGGGACCAGATACCATGATCTTAGTTTTCTAAATGTTGAGCTTTAAGCCAACTTTTTTACTCTTCCTCTTTTAGTTTAATCAAGAGGCTCTTTAGTTCTTTGCTTTCTGCCATGAGGGTGGTGTCATCTGCACATCTGAGGTTATTGATATTTCTTCCAGAAATCTTGATTCCAGCTTGTGCTTCCTCCAGCCCAGCATTTCTCATGATGTACTCTGCATATAATTTAAATAAGCATGGTGACCATATACAGCCTCGATGTACTCCTTTCCCGATTTGGAACCAGTCTGTTGTTCCATGTCTAGTTCTAACTGTTCCTTCCTGACCTGCATACAGGTTTCTCAGGAGGCAGGTCAGGTGGTCTGGCATTCCCATCTCTTGAAGAATTTTCCACAGTTTGTTGCGATCCACACAGTCAGAGTCTTTGGCATAGTCCATAAAGCAGAAATAGATGTTTTTCTGGAACTCTCTTGGATTTTCAGTGATCCAACGGATGTTGGCAATTTGATCCCTGGTCCCTTAGCCTTTTCTAAATCCAGCTTGAACATCTGAAAGTTCATGGTTCATGTACTGTTGAAGCCTGGCTTGGAGAATTTTGAGCTTTACTTTACTAGCGTGTGAGATGAGTGCAATTGTGCGGTAGTTTGAGCATTCTTTGGCATTGCCTTTCTTTGGGACTGGAATGAAAACTGACCTTTTCCAGTCCTGTGGCCACTGCTGAGTTTTCCAAATTTGCTGGCACTTTCACAATGTCTTCTTTTAGAATTTGAAATAGCTCAACTGGAATTCCATCACCTCCACTAACTTTGTTCATAAGTGATGCTTCCAAAGGCCCACTTGACTTTGCATTCCAGGATGTCTGGCTCTAGGTGAGTGATCACACCATCATGATTATCTGGATCATGAAGGTCTGTTTTGTATAGTTCTTCTGTGTATTCTTGCCACCTCTTCCTAATATCTTCTGCTTCTGTTAGGTCCCTACCATTTTTGTCCTTTATTGAGCCCATCTTTGCATGAAGTGTTCCCTTGGTATCTCTGATTTTCTTGAAGATATCTCTAGTCTTTCCCATTCTATTGTTTTCCTCTATTTCTTTGCATTGATCACTGAGGAAGGCTTTCTTATCTCTCCTTGCTATTCTTTGGAACTCTGCATTCAAATGGGTATATCTTTCCTTTTCTCCTTTGCCTTTTGCTTGTCTTCTATTCACAGCTATTTGTAAGGCCTCTTCAGAGAGCCATCTTGCTTTCTTGCATTTCTTTTTCTTGGGGATGGTCTTGATCCCTGTCTCCTGTACAATGTCACGAACCTCTCTGTCCATAGTTCATCAGGCACTCTATCAGAGCTAATCCCTTGAATCTATTTCTCACTTCTACGGTATAATCATAAGGGATTTGATTTTATACTTTAGTGGGTAGAATAGAGAAGAAATAAGAAAAACAAATTATATAGTATTCTTGGAAGGGGATAAGTACTGTGAGAAAAAAAATAGGGCATTATGAGGAGTAATGAAAATGCTAGGGCTGGAAAGACAGTTGCAGTTAAAACTATGGTAGCCAGGTGGACATCACTGAGAAAGGGACATCGGAGCAAAGATGTTAAGGAAGCGAGGGAGGTTGCTGTGCAGGACATCTGGGGAAAGAGCCTTCAGCAGAGAAATAGTGCAAAGCCCTCCAAAGGGTACATATCTGGTGGGTTTGCCCTGGCGATGAGTATGACTGGTACAGAGTGGTGATGGAGGGGTGGAGGCAGGGAGAGGAGGTTCAGTAGGGAACTCTGGAAAGGAGCATCCTGGGAGTCTTCTGGTGGAGTCTCTGAAAGCCAGGGTGCTTCAGACAAATGGGTATTTCCGAGTCTGGGGCAGTAAGTCTACAGAGCAGCCTGGAACATTATACCGTTGGCAACAAGTTCTCAAAGATGGCTAGAATCAGAAGGGCTCAGAGGCCAGCTTAGAGACGGTCCCACTCACTGGTGTTCTGGTAGATGTTTCATAACCTCTTCCCAAAAAAAAGGAAGGAAGGAAGAGGAAAAGAAAAGAATGCATATACATGCATTCACAGGTTTATCATACATTTTCCTAACATAAAAATGTGTAGTACCCCATTTTCAAATAATAGTAAAAAATAAGACTCTTAGTTGTAAGTTCTATATAGTCCTCTAGTTTTACAGAATGCTCTTGATTTTTGCTAAACTTTCACATCCATAACCAAACTACAGCCACAGCTGCCCTGTGGTTGTGGTTCCAACACGCATGGTTGACGTTTTCCCTTATATTAACAAGGAAGACAGAAGTGAAGCAAATAATGTGTGTTGAAACTTGGCTCATTTGTTAGTAACAGGAAAGACTCCTCTGCTGAGCTGGATACTGGTTTTTAAATGCTGGAAGAATATTTCCCCATTTGTTTGTGCTAATCTGCACTTTCGGCACTTTCTCCATCATCTTCCTAAGTCTAGACAGTTAACAAAAATCCTGTGTTTTATGATGTTTACCCACTTCCATGATGGAGACCTGGGTTTCATCCCTGGTTTAGAAAGATCCCCTGGAGAAGGGAACGGCTACCCACTCCAGTATTCTTGCCAGGAGAGTTACATGGACAGAGGAGCCTGGCAGGCTGCAGTCCATGGGGTTGCAGAGTCAGACACGACTGAGTGACTTTCCCTTTCACACCTGATGTAAATGCTCCCACCTGGCTGAGTGGGTAGCACTCATTGGTTTGAAGCTCTAAAGCGATGTGATGTTGGGGAAGAGAGCTGGTGACTAATGTTAATAATGTTTTCATCATGCAGGTGCAGTAGATGTAAATAACTCAAAGAACAATGTGATTTGGAGTGATGATTTTCAGTCATGCATTACTTTTGTTTTTATATAATTTAATCAGTCACAAGTTTATACAATCTGATTTTAATTTAATTAATTTAATTTTCTCCCTTTTTCTAAGAGGTGTATATCTGGAAAAAAAATGTCACTCAAATTTTTAAAAATAGAATTTAAAATAAAGCCAGAATGTTCCCTACTTAAAGGATACTTGTCCCTAATCCTTTGTAAAGTGATAAATCCTTCTGAAAACCAAGTGGCCATCTCACTTTCAGACTGAGGGACAATGATCTATATGTATATATATGCTGCTGCTGCTAAGTTGCTTCAGTCATGTCCGACTCTGTGTGACCCCATAGATGGCAGCCCACCAGGCTCCCCCATCCCTGGAATTCTCCAGGCAAGAACACTGGAGTGGGTTGCCATGTCCTCCTCCAATGCATGAAAGTGAAAAGTGAAAGAAAAGTCGTTCAGCCATGTCCGACTCTTCTTGACCCCATGGACTGCAGCCTACCAGGCTCCTCCGTCCATGGGATTTTCCAGGCAAGAGTACTAGAGTGGGGTGCCATTGCCTTCTCCGTATATGTGTGTGTGTGTATATATATACATATATATATGTGTGTGTATATATATATAATTAAGGCCCTAAAACCCAAAAGAACTCTTTTGAACTTTTAGCTCCCTGGAAAGAAGATAGATCCTGCTTTGTATTTAGCATATTATGGTAATGATATTACAGTTCCATCCCAAAAGGACTATGAGAACTAGAAATTCCCCTGTTAATGAATGTTCTAAAATTTCTTTTGAATTTACTTCTTAATGGAATCAGATCCACTTCTCTTTCTGTTTGAGTAACAATCAGAGCAAGTAGGCACTTTGTTTCTAAGGTGGTATTATTTGGGTGGTCATGCTGGTGTCTAAAATAAGTAAATGTGGAAGAAAGTAAGGAAGATAAAGGAAAAAAAAAACAAGGATTAATGAAAATGCAGGCTCTTCAGCACGCCGCCTAAACCCCCTTCTGAAATGGTGTCTCTCCTATCATGGGCACATCGTTTTATCCCATTAGCAGACTTGAGCTGCTTCTCACCACTGCTCTCACGGGCAGTGTATCAGGGAGCAAGTTCTGTGGAATCAGAGGAGAAGCTGGCCGGGTGCCTGCGGGGCAGCGCCGAGTACTCCCAGAGAGTCAGCGCCTTGGTGCCGGCGAGTCTTGGGGACGTCGAAGTGGACACTGGATAGGGTATCATTTGGGGGACTGTCACAGGACTCCACTCAGACTAGTTCTAGAGTTTTAAAAGGCGTTTTGATTTTATGTTGCTTGAATTCTTCATCCTATTTGCGAGTTATTTCATGAAAGGGGAATTGTATTTTGATTTGAGGAGAATAATGACTTTTTTTTCTTTCACACGGGTATAAATATCATCCAAGGAAAGCTCTGAGCTTTCTCATAGCTTTTTTACACGACTGTTTATCTCAGCACTTTAAGCCATGTTTTGTTAAGGTTAAGAAAGAAAACCTAAGCGAAAATGAGAGAAATTACGAAACTACTATTATTTTTCTAAATTCATTAGGGGAATACTCTGATTTTAGGCATACCGCACCCCTGTGGCCTTTTCAGCATTTCTGAAATATGTGGGGTTTTTTTCCTACCAACCTAAGGGATTTTTTAGAAACTTTATCTACTTGTCAGTTGAATTATTTGGGGGGGGGGTGGTGGGAGTAAGGAAGAGTGGAATTTGAGGATTTATGGGGTTGACATGTTACAAATAGGTTTAAATGGCCTCAGTAGCATATTAACGGTTGAGTTCTATTTTATTACAGATGGGGATGTGAGATTATATAACTGCCTTATATCCTGTCGCCTCATAGAAGAACTCCTCTTTCAATCGTAACTGACCTGGCTGTTAAAAACAGTCTTTTCCCCAAAGAATTTTAATGGTAGAATCATGAACTCTTTATCCTAAAGGTGCTGGTTTACAAATCATCAAAAGAAATGAGCGATATTACTAGAGATTTCCAGTAATTTTGTGTAATTTGGACTTGGATTCTAGTTCTTTCACTGAATTTACATTCAGATTCAGTTTTTCTTCCTGGCACTTGGTACCTTAGAACCTCCTACATGACCTAATCATTTATGTCAGATTTTCTGAGGACTTAAACCCAGAAAACAGCTTCTCAGGTTGCTCTGAGCAACCTTTCCTAAGAGGTAAGGGAGAATCCAAGATATGTAGGTAGTGCGAACATCAAAAGATGTCAATTAAAACCAGACATCTTGAGTTAATACATTTAGTGCTTTTCTGCGTATGGGAAGATGCAAGAGCCTGGGCTCCTTGAAATCATTCCTTTGAAGGTGTGCCTTGACTGTCTAGGGCCAGCATCCTGCTTTTCTCCGTCCTGAAGGATCACCCCAAGGTGCAGGGTCAGGCCGCCACAGTGGCTGATGGCTTGACAGCTGCAGCATCCTTGTTTTGCTGATATGGCAGGTGACATTTTTTTCTCCCACATCAGCTGGGCTACAGTTAATATCATTAACAACATTGATTTATTCTTGGATATATACTTAACTAGTTTTTCACAAGCTCTGGTCATTCCTGACTATTTAGGAAGACTCCAGACTTTCTTTTTCCACTGTCTTGCAGACTGGAACATGGAACTAGGAGTCTGAAGGTTCTCACATGGGCTCCTTAATTCCTCACTGCGTTATGTTGAAAAGTCTTAGCTTATTAACTGAGTTCTGTCTTTTTGTTTCTTTTGACCCTAGATACATCTTTTGTTAATAGAAGTTACTGTAGGGTTATTGTGAGTTTAATGCACATAACATAATGAGAATAGCGCCTAGAACCTAGTCAAGTACCCAGCTCTTTAGTTGTTTTAATATCAACAGCAGCATCCTCCCTCCTCCTCAGATGTGCTGATACATTACAGCATTTCTTCATTTTTGTTTGTCTGTTGGCTTGATTAGATCATCCAAGATACAGCTTTGCTCATAGGACAAAAAGTGGGAAAGCGCATGCGGAGTTAGGCCCTGGCTCTGCTGCTTGACTGGAAGCAGTTCTCTTCAGGATGGAGAGAGGCGGAAAGCTGGGTGTCCTCAGATAGAAAGAGGTGAGCCCTGAGCAGCCTCTTCTCTGCCTCCGCAAACAACGAAAACAGGCTGCAGTTACTGACTTCACAGAGAAGCAGATTTACCCCCTCCCTTCCTTGTGTCTTCTACTGAAAATGCTGTCTGACCGACAGTGGCCGGAGCCTTCCAGCCTGCTTGGTTCAAGGACGACAGCAGAGCGCCAGCCCTCACGCGGCCCTCACACAGTCGCCTGTGGTTCGCTGTGGTAAGTCTCTGCCCTGCTGGGCCTTCAGGCCCTTGATCGTGAGGTGTGGTCTCTCGGGTTTCCCACCGAGGCGGCAGCATCACCTTGTGGCTGCAGCACTTTGTGTGTCTGCTTTGTGAGCGGAGCCGGAAGTCGAGTTTCTGTTGGACAGTTAGGAACCAGCCAGCTTGTTCTGCGCATCCGCCGTGTGTCACGGCGCTCATCCCCTCAAATACAGCATCTATTTAATCCTCAGAGCCTCACTCTAAGGTAGGTCTTCAGTCCTCATTTTAGATGGAAAACTGAGGCCCAGGGAAGTTAGATCCTTTCTCAAGTGACAGAGCCAAGTTTGAAAGCTGGGCTTATGGGACTCACCATGTATCTGTTTTTAATCATCTCTTAATTAATCTCATATCAAACAAGTGTACATGATTAGTCAGGGATGCATAGGGATTCTGAAAGTCTGAAATTTGCCGTGCTTTCGCTCCTGTTTAAGGCCAGTGACCTGAGGCTTGTCGGTGGGGATGATGCCAGAGCCTTTGCTACGTGTGTGTATGTGAGTGTGTGTACGCCACTGTGTGTGTGTGTGTCCCACTTGCGTCCTCACCTTCTTCAGGTCTTTATTCACATGTCACCTCCTCTAGACTTTCTGGAACACCTCGTTGAAAGTCAGAGCCCTTTTCCATCCACACACATCCTGCCTTCAGGTCCTGCCATGTGGTTTCTGGGTTCTGGGAGGGCAGCCATGGTTATGGGCTTTTCCTGCAGCCCATCCCAGACTGGGCTGTGAGAATAACAGGACCCATATTCCGACTTCCCCACTTCCTGATCCCACGTCCGTGGTGAGACTGCCTGCTGTTCACCTCATTCATTCACTCATTCATTCCTCCTGCCATGCCTTTGCCCTTGAGAGAGACAGGAACTTGAGGCCATCCTCAGTTGAGAATGAGGTAAGGAGACAGAAGGAAATTCATTTGCCACTTATGTTCAATTCCATTTGTATAATTTTTCTTGCTTGAAAGTAGAGTAACATTTCAGATGCTTTATAGTACTTGACACTAGACTTTTTTTGCCTTCCCATATGAAATTTAGGACCAGCCTATAAATTTCTACATGAAACACTGCTGGAATTTGTGTTGGGACTGCATCAGATCTGTAGACTGGTTTGGAGACGATTGAGACCTTAACCCTGTTGAGCTTTCTGATCAATGGACATGGGTTAGCTCTCCTTTTATTTAGACCTTCTTTAGATTTTCTCAGTGGTGTTTTGTAGTTTTCAGTGTACAGCTATTATACATATTTTGTAAACTTGTGTTTATAAAAGTGAATAAGTATTTCACATATTTAATGCTGTTTTACACGGCATTAAAAAAAAAAAAAAAGGCTTTGTTTTCTAAAACAGTTTTAGGTTCACAGTGAAATTGAGCAGAAAATATAGTCCCCAGTTGTTACCTGGGGAAGTCTTGTCTGGCTCATGCTGTTCTGCCGTTCCTGGAAGTTGAACTCCAATCAGGAGTTTTTCTCTTTGAAAATGATGTTTCAGAACCGCAGTCTGTGTGCTGGAGTATTCCTTGCTCTTGGGTTAGCCTGTCAATTCTGGTCTTGTATTTTCCTTTTTAAAAATATTTTGTTCTTTTTACTTAGACACTCAAAGGATTTTTTTTTTTTTTCGTTTTTCTAAGAAGTCTCCTGATTTTATCAGAATATCTTGGCATTGGTTGTTCTGGTTGGTGTTCTCAGGTACATCTTGTCGTCTTTAAATATGTAGTTAAAATCTTCAGGAAATTTTTCTTGAAGTATTGCCTTTCTGTTGGGTCTATTCCTTTAGTTTGGTTTTCTTTTTCAGGACTTACTGTTAGCTGTATGTTGGGGCTTTTTTGCCTTTCACCATTATTTGTTTTTTCTTCTTAATTCTTTCTAACCTTTTAACTACTTGATTTTAGAATTTTCCTTTTCACTTTCTATTTCTCTTCAGAAATTAGTTTATTTGCTCTTTTTTTTGTCTTTATTTCTAAAATTTTTTAAAATTTTGAAGTATCTTGCTTCTATCATCTGTTTCTGAATTTTTCTAATTCTCCTTTATGTTTTTATTTTCATAGCTTATATAATTTTCCAAACATTCCTTAGCTTGTTTTTAAATAGTATGTTTCAGTGCTGAACTGGAGAAGGCAATGGCACCCCACTCCAGTACTCTTGCCTGGAAGATCCCATGGCTGGAGGAGCCTGGTAGGCTGCAGTCCACGGGGTCTCGAAGAGCCGGACACGACTGAGCGACTTCACTTTCACTTTTCACTTTCATGCATTGGAGAAGGAAATGGCAACCCACTCCATCGGTCTTGTCTGGAGAATCCCAGGGACGGGGGAGCCTGGTGGGCTGCCATCTATGGGGTCAGACTCCATTTTCAGTGGAGTGTTAATCTGTCTCTCCATTTTCTGCCGTAGTAGCTTTGCGTGGCTTTTGACCTTGGCACTTCTTGGATGCTCCTTTTTGTTGAGGTTCGCTTTCATAGGAGAGGGCTTGGTTCAGATGGCTTTTCCATCTTCCCCGGGCGCCCTCTTTTGGCCTCTGCGTGTAGTGCTCAGAAATACTGCCGCTGGACCTCTGAGCTCCCCGTGCTGCTTCTCCTTGTCCACTTCGTCTGACTTCGTCTTTCTTTCATCTCTGTTGTCCCTGTTCTGTTCCAGTTCTGGTACCAGCCCCAGGAGGTTCTCCCGATTTCAGGGCCCTGTGCTGGGAGGGTGCCCTGACCTTCACCAGTCCCCGCAGACTTCACCACAGGGCTCGGGGACTGGTCTGGTCTGGAGTGACCAGCACCCCTGCAGTTCTAGCTGCTGTTCTCAGCGTGGCCCCTGCGCTTTCCCGTGAGTGTGTTTTGGTTATTTCTCAGGTTAAGTCCAAGGCTCTGTTGCTTGCTTCTACTTTTTCCATAACATGCTGATGATAAATAGGTCTTGTGTTTCTTGTATTCTTGTCCACATCTGCTTGTATTTTGGAATTGTTGGGGATACCCCTTAGTTTTCTTGTAAATATTAGTCATGGGTTTCTGATTTTGCTATCTCATGGTTCTGCTGTTTCCGTGTGGAGGTTCAAAATTATGCTGCTGCTGCATACGACCATTTTCCCAGAATTTTCAAGATAATTTTTTTAAAAATGCAAATCATCCCAGTAAGTTTCTCGTATCGCTTTGTAATTTCCTCCCTTCCTTCCAAACCCCACCCTGGCATCCCTCCCTACCATCACTGCCCTGTGTTCTAGTCCTGTGATTTTTCCTTTTTTAGAACATGGAATAGGGCATACTGTGTAACCTTTTGGGTCTGTCTTCTTTTACTTGGCATAATGCTGTTGTGATTCATCCCTTTTACATTTACCAAGAGGCATATTTTTATTGCTGAGTTGTATTCCTTATAATGAATATGCCGCCATTTATTCATTCACCAATTGACGACCCTTTAGAAAAGGTTTTGGTAAGTATGAATAGAGCTGTTATGAACATCCGTGTGTAGGTTTTTGTGTAGGGACATGAACATTTTGGAGAGCAAATATTTCTCTCAGCCTCTGTTTTGTCTTCATTTTATTGCCTGTCAGGGAGCATGCATTTCAAATTTTGATGAAGTCCATCTTATCTGTTTTTGAAAAATGATTTGTACTTTTTCTGTCTTGTGAAGTCCTTGCATATCTCAAGATCTCAAAGACTTTTTCATGTTTCCTTCTACAGGTTTTATAGATTTAGGTTTTACTTTTAGGTTTATGATCCATTTTGAGTTAATTTTTGTGTGTAGAGTGAAAATAGGTTGAGATAGTTTTGTTTTGTTTTGTGGGGTTTTTTCCCCTGGGGCATATGGATATCCTATTTTATTGCATCAGTTGTTGAAAAGTAACTCATTCTTTATTGAATTGCCTCAAGTGCTTTGTTGAAAATCAGCTGACCATGGATGTTTGGAGATAAGACCTTTGATAAGACTTCCCTCCCCTGTTACAGGAGGGTCTGGTAGAAACGCAGGGAGATTCCTAGGTTTGGAGAGGGGCTAGGGGGGAGTCCCCAGTCATGAGCTTCTGCGTGATGAGGAGAGACTGGAGGGTCGGGCGCGAGAGTCGGAAGGCAGAGCAGGGTGGAGGAGTGTGACCAGTGGTTCAGAGAGAAGGAGAGCGGCCAGCCAGAAGGCACGGCTGGGCAGCTGAGCTGGCGCCAGGCCTGGTTGGAGACTGGCGGTGGGGCAGGCCTGCCTGCGCTGTCTCGCTTTCACTGTGCCTCACAGTTCGGTTGCAAGCCCGTGGAAAGTGGCCACGCGGTTCACCTAGACTGAGTGAGGGCTTTTCACAGGCCAGAGTGAAAAATGACTAGAAAGGTTAACAAAGGTGTTTGTCTTGACCAGGCGAGCCTTTCAGTTAGCTCGAAAATCAGAACATAAGACCGCACACCCTGAGCAGGGCTCTCGGCTGGCTTCCTCTCTCCATTTCATTCCCTTCTGCTTGCCGTAGGGCCTCACCTTTATGTCTCTCTTCACAGTGCTTGTTCATGCAGATAAAAGCAACTGTGACACTATTTTACCATCCCCCCCATTTCCTGCACAGGTGCTGCGTTCAGCGCCCACCACCCGGCGCCCTGCCTCGCCTTTCCCTCTCAGCACAGCCTCTCACTCCTTCCCAGTTACTAGCTCAGAACTCCTGAGTCCGCCAAGATAGCAGTAGCAGTTGTGTTTGAAATGTAAAGTCATTTTTAAATGGCCCTCTGTGTTTCCTGAGTTCCTGCAGTGTGCCTGCTGCTGCTGCATAGTCACTCAGTCGTGCCCAACTCCCTGCCACCCTGTGGACTGCAGCCTGCCAGGCTCCTCTGTCCATGGGATCCTCAGGCAAGAGAGCTTCCAGGGGACCTTCCCGACCCAGGGCCCGAGCCCCGGTCTCCTGCACTGCAGGCAGATGCTTTACCACTGAGCCGCCAGGGAAGCCCGCAGTGTGTATATGTCACGTTTATGATTAGTGAACTTGGAAAACTAAACATAGGTTTTTCACCAGACATCTCCACGCCATTACCATGCTGAACACTAGGCATGTGGCAGCAAATAGAACAGGCGGAGGGTCCCACATCCTGGCGCTGGGGTTCCACCTCGTGTGTGCTGACAACACAGGAAAAAAGAGGTGCAACACGAATGTTCTCCGTGCAGAGATTTAAAGGAAGAGGTGTGACCGAGGCGCCAGGGGCGGCTTCCTCCATGTGGGGCGCATCTCGGCTGATGGCTCCCTGCTCGTGGCTCCCTGCTGATGGTCAGGGAAGAGGGTGCAGGTAGGAGTGAGCTGCTGCCAGAGGGCGGAAGTAAGACTGGGGTTGTTTTCCAGACCCAGGAATGAGGCCAGTGCCTCTGAGAGGGAACAGGCTAGAACATGCGGCCAGGGTCAGTCCCCATGTGGTATGCGTGGAGAAGAACCAGGACTTTAAGTGCAGTGGGAACCCATCGAAGAGTTCCAAATTGTTAGAAAGAAAGCAGAGCTATAGAGAAGGCTGGAGATGACAGATGAGTCGGAGGAGAACCTGGAAAGCCCATGTGGAAGTGATTTTGAAGAAAACTCTGCAGCGTTCAAGGCAGCAGGCTGATGCCGAGGAGGAGGGCCAGAGTTATTAATTGTGCGCTCTAAGATGTAATCTGCCCAAGATGGGAACTCCAGATCTCAGAGATAAATTCGGGTTTAGATCAATATGCAGTCTAAATCCCAAAGACAGGAATGCAGTTTAGAGATATGATTTCAAGTGTGCATTTAAAAGCTATTTTATATTTTAGAGTAAGGAACTAGTTCTTAGTCCCTTCTTCGATAATTATTCTGCTGATGCTAAGGCTGATATCCAGTGTTTAAATTTGAGCTTAAAAACAAGTATTTCCTGACTCATTTAAAAATCACACCCTTGTTCAGAATCAGCTGAGAAATGGGTTTACCGTTACCAGATCCATGGTGTTCGAGAATACATAGAGAATTTGAAGAACATGCTCATTCCACTTGGAGGTGGAAGGGTGGCTACTGGAAGTTTAAAGGTCAGGGGTACGGTCTTGCACAGCGGGGAAGTTTGGTGTGTTAGTCACAACAAAGAGTTGGATTTTTATTATATTGTTTGACAAGTGAAATATCCTGAAATGAAACAACAGAAAATGTCGGTTCAGCAGGAGTGAAAACGACAGTAGCACAGCCCGCGTGACCGAGGAGGAGAGGCGGCGCCCAGTGTGCTAGTTGGCCGTACGCTTCGCAGGCGCACAGCCTTGGGTTCAGGTTCTAGAGCAGGTCTTCACAGCCATTCCACTGGGTGAGTTGATTTAATGTTCCAAGTCTCATTTCCTCATACGTGAAATACACTTCGCAGATAGTTCCTACCTCACGGGAAGTGGAGAAGATGAAACGCTGTAGTCTGTGTAAAGGTCTTAGTGCCCCATCTTCTGGGTCCTAGACGGTACTGAGTAATCAACAATAATGTAGTTAATAATCACTATAATTTTGTTACCTGTTTACTCATCATCCAGAGTGCTAGTTGCTCAGTTGTGTCCAACTCTGTGTGACCCCATGGACTATAGTCCACCAGGCTCCTCTGTCCGTGGGATTCTCTAGCTGAGAATACGGGGGCGGGTAGCCATTCCCTTCTCCTGGGGTCTTCCCAACGCAGGGGTCAAACCCAGGTCTCCTGCATCTCAGGCAGACTCTTTACCTTTTGAACTAGCAGGGAAGCCATAATAATAAAATCCACAAGGCAAGTATTAATATTCTTATTTTTCAGATGAAAAATCAACTTTGAGAACCTTAAGAAACTGTCCTAAGATCACACACTTAGGAAATGAAGAGGTAGGATTTAAATCGAAGAAGATCTGACTTCAGAATTCATGCGTTTCAATCTTAACTCCCTATCATTTTCTGTAAAGATCCTTCCAAGACTAGAATTCAGAGCACTGGTTTTAGAGTTCAGAGTATAAACCAGCACATCGTAGAATGACTCCCCTATTTTGTTTGTTAATCTGAAGATTTCACATACTACTCTAATGTCCTACTTGTATTTTAAAAATAAAAACTTTAGTATGAAAGACACTAATTTTAGAAAAAATTTAAAATCCATATAAGAAACAGAGGCATCACTTATAATCACATTTCGTGATGGGAACTGCCTGGCTTTTCCCCCTGGGTGTGTGTATATGTGTGCAGTCCTTCCTGGTTCTTTTTTTCCCAGAGTAAGATCACACCATGTGTCCTGAGTTCTGATTTGGTTTCCCTGCAACTCTCTTACTTTATTTTAAGCATGTCTTTCCATGTCTGTAGCTGTATTCTGGTGGCAGCTGACATTATTGCAGTATTGCTCTATATAGGTGTGCCATCAGTCCTTGTGGTAACCCTTAGGTTGTTTAGGATTTTTCGCCATCTTAACCATCTTAACAGTGCTTTCCGGAGAAGGCACTGGCAACCCACTCCTGTACTCTTGCCTGGAAACTCCCGTGGATGGAGGAGCCTGATAGGCTGCTGTCCATGGGGTCTCGAGTCGGACACAACTGAGCGACTTCACTTTCACTTTTCATTTTCATGCATTGGAGGAGGAAACGGCAACCCACACCAGTGTTCTTGCCTGGAGAATCCCAGGGACAGAGGAGACTGGTGGGCTGCCGTCTATGGGGTTGCACAGAGTCGGACACGACTGACATGACTTAGCTTAGCAACAGTGCTTTCAGGAATATCTTTGGTCACATATCTTACCTGCACTTTCTAATAACTTCCTGAAGAGAAATTTCTAGAGCAGCATCACTGGATCAGTTAAAGGCTTGCCACACTTTGAAGGATACGTGCTCCAAATTGCCCTCCATCGAGGTAACTCCAGTGTCTTCTCTTAGCATGGGTCCGCTTCTTCCCTGTCACTTGGCCTCCATCGTGGGAGTTACTTTTGCTCTTTGCCAGAGTGGTGAAAAATGGCTATATCTTACATGCTTTTGATTAACAGTGGCTGTGTTTATGATCTGTTTGTCTTCTTTTCATCGTAAATTGCCTCTTATCCATGCCTGACTTCTGAGTTTTGGTCAGCCCAAAGAAATAATTTTCAGGAATTTAAATTCTTGGGTAGATGGTGTTTGACTCCACTTAACATATGTTTAAATTTAGGGATTTCATATGCACATCCTTTTTTCTTTTTTAAAGATCATGGGGGAAAATGGCAGATGGTCGGTAGTATTATACACATAGTAATACAGGTATCAGAAAAGGGCAACTTGCTCTTTTCTCTTGCATGTTAAATGAGGCATGACTGTGAACTCAGGAGTAGGAACTGTAAAACTCTGATCCCGAGAATGATCGACTGGGTCCTTTCCTTTTTGTAATCCATAACTCTTTAATTGTGAAGGTCTTAATAGTCATCATTGTACTGCTGTGCTTTAAGGACATACCAGTTCTGACTCTTTTAGGAAGTATACCCTTTAAAAAAAATCCTCAGATCCTTCAGGATATACTCCCTCCATTTTCACGTCTAATGTAAGTCTCTGCTGCTTTCATAATTATTTCTGTTTCTTCTTTTCCAGTGGTCAGTTTGAATACAGTTTCTTTCCTAATTGAATATACTTTCTGGTAGGTGATTATAAAAGCAATGCTTATAAAGTAAATTGTATTTTTTCTGTTGACGACCACTATAAAATTCAAAATTAACTGCTGCTGAGACATGTGGGTCTTTTGTTGAAGAAGAGTCAGGATGATAACTGGTTAAACCACCAACCAAACCCTTTTTGCTTGTGAGTTTTAACCCCTGTCCAGCAGCAGAACTTGACACATTTCTGCCTTTTCCTCCTTTCTTCCAAGTCTGTTTCATGGACTTCTCAACAACCCTCCCTGCCACCCCCGCCAAAAGCTTTACCCGCCACCTGCCAGTTTCCTGAGTGTAGCTGCCTCGTTCTGACTCTTCCTGTGTCCCGTCCCCACTGCTGGGTGAATTTAAGTTGCTGAAAGACTGTATCTTGGGCATCACCTTCCTTGAAGCTCAGAGTTTCATGTTATGTAAAACAAGTCAGTTTCCTATACAGTTATAAGTTCTTGAACTGCTTTTTAAAGTACAGTTTCCACAACTTAGATTCTATGTGTCTGTGATGGAAAAAAACTATTGAAAAGGAAAGACAGCAGGAAAGCTTCTTCAGTTCTAGACACAAGGGATGGTTTATTTCTGCTAGAGATTAAAGGTGTAATATTAATACACTGAGGCAAGCTGAATGTACTTGTCCTTAAACTTTATTTTTTAAGGTTTTTTATCTTCCAAATGTAAAATTTGTAAAATCTTATATCCCGTAAAATCTAAGATTCAAAAATTTTAAAGAACCATGTAACTTTAAGTCTCATAATGTGGTTTCTTGGAAATCAGGTTTCATACCTGGTTGAGTTTTCACTTCAAACACTGTAATAGTAAGAACTGTAATAGTAACAATATTTTGTTATTGAGAGCCATGAGTTAAGTAAACATAGATTGTTGCTGAAACCAAGGGTGTTCTTACAGAAACAGTAGCTGGTTAAAAGAAATAAGTACAAGAAATAAATATTCTCTGACTATAACTTTATTACAAATAACTTATAAGTGTATTACAAATAAGTATTACAAATAACTACTGCTATCTTGATATTATGACATTTTATGCTTGATGGACAGAGTTAGGTAAAATTCATACAGTTAATAAGTGAATATTTAGTTTTCTTTTACTAAATATACAAGTTTTACATTAAGAAATATTATTTATGAATGATCCAAATATTTTGTTTTGTTTTTTACTTTATTTGGCTCTGCTGGGTCTTACTTCCCCCGGCATGTGGAATCTAGTTTCATGACCAAGGGTTGAACCCGGGCCCCCTGCACTGGGAGAGCAGTCTTAACCACTGGATCAACAGGAAAGTCCCCACATATTTTTAATATTTATTCACCATTTTAAAAAAACTGTCTTTTACTCAGATGGTATCGTTGTAAACCATACTTCTTAAATTTAGTTATTTTAAAACTCCAAATTTCATTAAGAAGCTTTTAAAATATAAAGTTAAATATTGATGTGGCACAAATAGAACTTATTTATATTAAAGCAGCAAAATTTTCAGGAATCAGGCTGTTCTTGATATTTAACTGGCTTTAGTTTTCGAGTAAAATGTTTTTTTCTTTGCAAAGTTCACCACGTACCAGTAGAGGGCACTGTTGTACTGCAGTAGAGGTGTTTTATTGATTCACTAACTCCCCCATCTGCTTTTGCAGTTTGGAAAGTGTTTTTAAAAGCAATGTTGTCTGTGTAATTAAAATCAGTTCCCTGTATAATTAGCAATGGAGCCTTATTCTTTGTGGCAGAGTTTGTGGATGGTGGTTGGTTTTTTTTTTTTTTTTTAATCTGTACAGTTCTATAAGCCAGTGCCAAAAACTGTCGCCTATTAAAACACAAAAAGTTGTATTGTGGTTTATCAGCACCAAGCAATAGTGTAGATGGAAATATATAAAATCACAGTGTTGTGTTTAGGTGCTCGGAGCAAATTGTTCGATAGAGAACATTTAAAATTCCTGGTTCTGTCTCGAGAAATAGCAGAGTTAATGTGCCATAGTAATGATGTCTTAGGTTCAGGTGCTCTGAATAATAATAGAGGACAAGGAATTCTTGCAGGGTTTTAAAAAATGTATCAGCATTACTGTACTGCTTTAAGAAACCACTGATCTACTTAGCCAATTCTCTATGTAATTTCTTTTTCGTTCCTTCTTAAAATTAAACACTATTGATGTAGATATTTAGCTGGTAAAATAGTGAATATTAAAGCACAATTAAAGTTACTCCTCTCTTTCTTAAAGGAACATAAATGTTAAATAAAATGACAGTAAGTGTGCACTTGCTGCCTGGCTGCCTATGGGGGCAGAGAGGCTAGAGTAAATCCAAGACTGAATTTGAAATTGTGTCAGGGAGAAGGAGATGGCAGCCCACTCCAGTGTTCTTGCCTGGAGAATCCCAGGGACGGGGGAGCCTGGTGGGCTGCCGTCTACGGGGTTGCACAGAGTCGGACACGACTGAAGCGACTTAGCAAGCAGCAGCAGGGCTGTGATTCATAAAATCATAATTTATCCATAAATGCTAAAGTTGCTTAAAACAAACAGGGACCTTATTTGAAATCAAATTGTAGATTACTAGTGGTATATTTTTCAGGAACTTAAAAAAGTAGTAAAAATTTCATGTGCTTGAAATTAATTTCATTCTATAATGTTTGTAAAAAGAAAGTATTTGAGAATTAGAAATCTTAACGGTTTAGTGTATTTTTAAGTCTCTAATTGGCAGCCATGTGATATTCTGGAATTAACTAGCATTTTCTTCAAGAAGTTTTTTTAAAACTTTATGTAATATTCTAGTTAAGGGTGTAATTGACTGTTGAAATTGTGTTTAATCTCAAAATAGGCCTCTATTTTAAAAGGTGAAAAAGGACTTGCATTGGCTTACTTTGTGTATCACAGACTTTGAAAATCTGAACAGGTGATTTAATGTTGACTTAGCCATTCACCCTGACAGTAAAATTGCAGGGGTAGAATTTGAGAGAGGAGGAAGATGGTTGAGGGGAGCTACCATGTATTTAAAAAAAAGTTAGAAATACGTTTTATTCATTGGTCACTTCATTAGAATTTTAGAATATTTTGGTGGAATTGGAGTCAAGTGTGAGCTGAAAATTGAAATGCACCTTGAGCAGGCTCTCGGTCGTTTCCCCTAAATTTCTCTGACATTATAGAAGTTGGCAGAGGAGGACTTTGTAGTTTTCTCCCTTCCTCCCATCAGTCCCGGACTCTGTGCTTCAGGTGCGTCAGGAGGCGGACTGGACCAGGCATTTTGAAAAAGCAGTCACATGACAGATGCATATATAGAAACTACTAGATTCTTGCTAGGAAACTAAAATATGTCAAGTCAGGTAAAGAAAGTAACTCAGTGCTCAGTTATTCGTAGATACAGAGCTGTTGTTTTCTCATTTCTTAGGACCACAGTGAGAGTAAAGCAAGTTTGCATTTTGTGGAAGCGTTCGTATGGCGTGCTCGCAGTTCCTGTATCCTCTTGGTAATGATTATCGCTGTGCTTTCCCCCAGAGAGGCCATCACAGGTTTTAGTCGAGGCTGTTTGTATTCAGCAAGGTCAAGATAAGTTTTATCTCTCCAGATAAGTCAAGTGCATTAGGATCGATATGTAATAGTAAAATGCTCTGAAAATATTATTGCCAAGCTCTTAATGAATTTTTAAAGCTTGTGAGCATGTCATATAAAATATACCTCTTACTATTTTTATTTATTTGTATGGAGCTCAGGAGTGCAATTAATTTTATAGGCATTTTAAAGAAAAGAAACTGAGAACAGATTAATGTTTTTAGAAATCCTTAATTGCCCTACGTTTAAACCTGTACTGATGAAGTTTAAGAGGCTAATTTTTTTTTAAGAAATGCAAAAGAATAAATATTACAATCCATTTATAAACTATGAGTATTAATTGGGTTTACCTGTTAAGATAATCATTTTTATGAAGTTATATGTACCTTACCCCTAGGTTTTCCTATATACATCAGATGTCTGGTTGCTTGGTGGTAGAAAAAAAAAAACCTATCAAGAGGTGATGGTATTTCATGATTTTGACACTTCTTTTCACACCTAAATATGAGCTCATATGTTGAGAGACAAAAAGTATTATTTTGTTTTCTGTGTTACTCAAAGGAATAGTTTTATGACATGTGTTCATGAACATATTAGAAAATGTAGGCTCTAAAAGGATATGTTTTGTCTTGATGCTTTTTTGAATTAATTGTCTGTGGAAACAGCACCACAGTGTTAGGAGAAATGCTGATTGAGGTAATTTTCTCCCAAGGTGCAGATTTCTCAAAAATTTTCCCCAGATTGCTTGCCTACAAATGCCCGATAACTGCGGAGGCCACGCATGCCGAAGAAGCTATATTGACCGGACTCTAGTTCCTCTTCCTCTTCAGTAACTGCTTGGGTTTCATAGGCTGGAATTACGCCGTCCCTGCTCGTGTCTGTAATTCTTAATTCTCCAAAATGCACTGTTTTTCCTTTAGCCCTCAATTAAAGGTACTGATTTGTAAGTATTCCTTGTTTTAAATGACACTTGCTTATCTGAGCCGTTAATTGAAATAAGGAGACTGAAAACAGTCTTCCTGCTGGTTTTAGGTATTATTTATCCATCGGTATTTACACGGTAGTAAATATAACACGCTACTGCTGTCATAATCGGCCCCTCTTACCTTTTCCCCCTTCTCCGTACTTCACACACTGTTTATTTATTTAACCATTTAAATTGAAGGTAATATAAACATCTGGCACCGTTTCTGGAAACTGTAACCGTTTTCTTTGAAAGTTCCTATAAATGATGGTCTTAGAGCTTCACGTGTATTAATCTTTCTAATATGGGTCTACATTTCCACCTACTTAGCCATTTCTCTTTCTGGCTGAAGAATGACACGTTTCCATCAACGGTAGGTGGATTTATTTTATTGCTAGCTGATGCAGATTGTGTTATAACAGAGAGAAGAGCCAGCCGAGCGGAGGAAGCTTTGGCCATCTCCACCGAGGGCAGACGGGCTCGGTTGGAGGCTCAGTGGAACCGGGACACTGCTGGCGTTCAGGGTGGGGGTGGGGGCAGCCGTGTGAAATAGAAGTTGCTGGGCTCTTCAACAGTTACCTTTGTAGGGTGGTCCGAATGCATTATTAACAAAGTCAGAGCCTTAAGAAATAGAACAATGGTCCTTTTTAAATATATCTAATTTAGTGAATTTGCCCACTCTCCCCCCACCTCTGGTGTCTAATTACTCCAAACAGAAGAGAGAAAAGAAGAAATCCTTATCTACCGGCAGAAAAGTGCACTGCAAAAAGCACAGGTTTTTACTTCTCTTCGTGGAGAACCCTGTGTGAATTCTGCTTTAATCAGGAGGCAAACTTGGTTTCAAAAGCAACTAAATTCCCCTCCCCCATAGGAGTGTTTTATGGACAGAATATAATCAAACTCCAAACAAGCAATAGTAATCTCCTATTCCTCTTAAACTTTCAAATCTGTATTTACAAAAAGAAAGTGTTCTTTCGTTTCCTTCCTTCTTATTTATGGTTTGTGTCTTCTGTATCACAAGGGAGACCCCTAATGACTAAAAGGTAAATGTTACACGTGTGTAAGTTAGTTGGTGAAATGACTGATAGTTTTCTTTTCTTTGTTCCCTTATAGTCAAAACAGAAAATTTCAACAAAAGAAAGAGGAGACTTGCTCAGGGTTAATTTTCCAAAATAATGTAAAGTGCTTTATTTCTAGTTCAAAAAGATGGTTACCAAAAAAATGTGCCTTACTTGCAGTGTTCAGGGGTCTGCATATTCCTGACTGTGGACTTTGTCGTCTCTAAATTTAATCATGAACTGTCATCTAGAGGTATTTTACTTTTGAATGAAATGGGTATTTTAAAGTGCAGATCACTTTGGGAAAGTTTTCCTGTTGGTTTCCTAAGGATTGTGTTTGAAGGAACAGCTTGCTTATGGTCACGGTAGCTTCTGAAATGCTGTCAGAAGTGCGTTAATTGTGCCCATGGGAGAGAGAAGCCAGTGACGTCTCACACGTCCCTGGTTTGTGGGGGCTGGGCACGAGGTCATGGGCATTATTAACTGTTACCTCACGTTCTGTGCAGTTAGTTTTAATTAGCTCATTTGTAAATATCAATGTATTGTCTTAAAAGTCATAGAGCCTGTTGGTTACTTTCTTTACCTTTGAAATATAGAGCCAAAATCAGTTATTTTATTGAAATCTTTATCTGCGTTTTAACTTTTCTGCCACCTATTAGAACTATTTTTCTCACCTCCCTCATAGATGCTTAAACTTCTGAGTGTATGTACCTGGTTCTTCCTCCAGGCTTTTTCTGGGGCTAGAAATAGGACAGTGTGGCTCACCTATCACTCTGCTTTGGCTTGCTTCCTTTATCTTTAGCAAATCTAAATAAAACTGTCATCCTGATTTTCAGATCTCTCTTTGAACTTCCTTTACCCAAATTGCTCACTTTCCTATCTGCTCACTATGTTTTTGTTTGTTTGTTTTTTAATGGAGACTCCACATCTGATGTTTATTTTCTTGTCTTTTGCTGTTGTTTTTTTCTTTTTTACAGTTTACTGCTTTTTATTCCCTTTTTGTAACTGCAAACTTTGTTGAGAATCTTGTAGAAAAATGAGGAAATTGTCAGTCTTTAAGAGTCTTTAGGAGTAATTAATAACTGAATTTATAAATTTTTTAAAGACACCTAAATTTGTAACTTTAGAATTCATCAGTAGAGATTGAGTGGGTAGTAAGGATATAGATACCTAGGAGGTCTTTTTCTTTTTTTTCCACCTTGTAATGTTTTCTACCTGATTAAACTTTTGGTTTAAAAAACTTTCAGTACAGTCGGTAGACGCACTTACTAGCCCAGAATTGTCAGCAAAGGTTTTTAGGTTGGAATTTCTTGCTCCGTTCTTTAGACACATAGAAAAAAATTAAACTACTTGTTTACTTAATTACTAAATATTCAGAATGTGAATGAGAATACAATATTATATCATAATGTGTTATTCAGTTCAGTTCAGTCGCTCAGTGCGACCCCATGAACTGCAGCACACCAGGCCCCTCCCTGTCCATCACCAACTCCCGGTTGAGTCAGTGATGCCAGCCAACCATCTCATCCTCTGTCGTCCCCTTCTCCTCAATCTTTATTAGAATTTTCAAATACTCTTTTAATAAAAAATAGAAATATATTTCATTTATTCTTATTATCTTACAGTGAGAGTGTCTAAGAATCATAGAGCTGAAGAGACTCTGAGATTATAGTCCTTCAATGTAAAAAAATAAGGTGGTTCAGGCCCATAGTAATGAAGTCTTAAAAGCTAGTGACAAATAGAGATAATAGAATTAGGTTTCTTGGTTCTTATTTCACTTTTTAAAACTACATGATAAATTCAGTGTCCCTCTCTCCCCTTCAGATGCCTCTTAGACACCAGGTATGTTGTTTGAGAAGGGACTGGCTAGAGGGGCAGTTCCCACAGTGTGATGACAATTCAAATGCGAAATGTACCTGAGTGATGTTTCCGTCATCTTGCCACAGTTTCCCTTCATGACTTTTACTGTGCTTTCCAATGTGGCGTTTATTCAGCAGACATGAGTGCCTACTACGTGCCACGGGACTGCAAAATGGCAGGTCCCAGGCATCGAGCTCCTGACTTTCCCAGGCTATCTGTTATGCTAAAACATTCCTTTTAAAAAACATGTGAGACATTTCATCATATGGATGTACCCAGGAGCAGACCTTGGTTTTGTGAAGCATAGGGCTTCTACAACTCTAGGAGTCTTCTGTAAGAAAGTAACGTAAAATAACAAATAACAGAAAAGCAGATTCGAAGTCCTACTGGCAGTGGAAAGGATAAATATAGCGTGGAATATTATACAGCAATGGAAACGATCACTAACTACACACAGTGTAGAAAGCTCTCAAACAGAGAGGCGGTGAAAGGAGCCAGACCAAACGCAGCACTGCTTCAGCTCTTAGGAGAGTGTGTGGTGGTGCCTTGTGGAGGCTGGGATGGACTGAAGCGCAGGACGCTGGTGATGCCCTTCTCTTGATCTGAGTGTTCTGAAAATCCATCAAGCCATATGCTATAATATATGTATTTTGTGTATACTTATTATATTTTAATAAAAAGTTTTAAAAATTAGATATAGAAGCCTTAAAGTGAAAGTGAAGTCTGACTCTTGGTGACCCCATGGACTGTAGCCTACTGGGGTCCTCTGTCCATGGGATTTTGCAGGCAAGAATACTGGAGTGGGCTGCCATTTCCTTCTCCAGGGGAATCTTCCCGACCCAGAGATCGAACCCAGGTCTGCTGCAGTGAGGGCAGATTCTTTGCCATCTGAGCCACCAGGGAAGCCCATAGAAGCCTTAGAGGAACCCCAAATATTTTTATATACAGATTGATTAGAAAAATACTTATTTAGCGATAAAGCTTGAACTTCACATCTTTTATACCAGATATTTGTTTATACATTTTATAAATAAAAAGAGCAAGACAATGCCCAGTTTCTAGAGAGGTCCTTCAAAGCATTATAGACTAACAACTAGGTGTTTAAATGTAAATGAAAAACTTATCCTCGAGGAAGCATTCCAGGGTCAAGTTGGCAGAGAGATGAGATAGGGATGAGATACGGCAGAAGGAACCCTGATGTGGGAGCCTTAGGCTTGAGTTCTAGTTCGGGCTTTAAATCTAATTCACTGTGTAACTCTCTGCCCTAGTTGACTATTTTTTTTGGTTTGTTTTTAATTACAGAACAGCATTTTGTGATTCTTAAGCAGAAATACCATCACTAGGGACTGTATATTTTAGATGTTGACCGTCTTTCCTATGGGCTGTTCCTGTAACTTAGGTGTGCCATAGGTTGAATAATGGAAAGAAATAGTGAGGTCAGTTGAACAGCCATCGATTGGGTAATTACAGTGTGCTCAAAACTGGAAATCAAGCAGGTTGATTAATCCACAAGTTTTCACAGACACAGCTGTTTCCTAAAGCGGTTGTTTTTCAGTTGCTAAGTCGTGTCCAACTGTTGTGACCCCATGGACTGCAGCACGCCAGGCTTCCCTGTCCTTCACCGTCTCCTGGAGTTTGCTCAAACTCATTAAGTTGGTCCATTGAGTTGGCGATGCTATCCAACCATCTCATCCTCTGTTGTCCCCTTGTCTTGCCCTCAATTTCTCCCAGCAGATCCTGAAGTGGTGGGTGCATTATATATTTTACTGGGTTTCAGGGAAGCAATTAAACATTTAAAGGTGTTTTTGTATTCAGCTTTTGAAAAATTAGATACAGTTGGCATTGTGCAGAGATCTACTTACCGGAGCTTGTCAACCAACCATTGGTCTCAGCGTGTTGGGTTTGATGGTTTGCCTGGTTCAACACGTGCGTGACACTTACCACATGTCAGTGCCAGGCACACTGCACAGCCCTTGCGCTAAGAAATTCACAGTCTTGTGATAGGATCTGACAGGCCATCTAGTCCATCTACTTCGTTTTGTAGTAGAAGAAATAATATTATTAAGAGACTGAGGAAAAAATCTTGAGAAGCAAGAAAATGAGAGTAAGGAGTTTGGTCTTTAAAAAAGAACATGGTACCATTAAAGATGGTACCTGAAGATGGTAGAAAGCCTTTAAAATGATTTAGGGGAAAAAGATTGTAAGCACAGGGAAAGGCATGTAGATTTGAGGGGTGAAAAATGCCCGGGGCTAGATTGTGCCTCAGTGAAAGGAAGAATTGTCTTAACAGGTACAGTTGTCTGAAGAGGCAGTGGTTCATATCCCAGGCTGGTAGGAGGAGCAGGGGGCCACTGGTGGGTCCAGGAACTGCCCTAGAGAGGACTTGAGGTTCTTGCAAAAATATTAAGCAGCAGCTGGTTCAATATGCGAGATGGTTTTGTTTTACTTTCTACTTGAAGATCATTTCAGACTTCCAGAAACTTGTAAGAACAGCACAGAGAACCCCCTGTATTCTTCATTCATATTCCCAGAACATTAACATCTTAGCTCATTTACTCTATCATTCTATTTGTGTACACACACACATACACACACACACACACGTTTTCTTTTGTCTTTTCCTGAACCATTTGAAAGTAAGGTACCAACAAGATCCCCTTTTACCATTAAATATTTTAGTGTGTATTTCCTAAAAAAAAGAGGGGCTTTCTGATATGTAATCACAATACAGTCATCAGAATCAGGAAATTAACATTAATATAATGATATCATCTGATTTATAGGCCATATTCAAATTATATCACTTGTCCCAACAGTATCCTTTGTAGCAAAAGGAAAGGAGAATGTCTGGTCCAGCATCCAGTCAGGAATCACGGTTTCCTTATGAGGCTCCAGTGATGTGTTTTTGTCCAGAATCCCATGGAAGTGGTGCTGTGTTCTTCTTGTGGGCCATGTGAAGGGCCCAGCAGTGTTGGTTCCATTTTGATTTTCCTTGATTTTCCAGGTCTCTCCACTGTCAAGTAATTAATTTTTCCTCTGTTGTTGCTAACACTCTTGTGGGGAGATGCTTTGAGATGGTGCAGATATTCTGTCCACCACTTTTAGTGCCCACTGATGATTTTCACCCAGACCAGTTATTACCGTCAGAGTTGCTAGATGGTAAATTTCTAATCCATCCTCTACATGTATTAGTTGGCATTCTATGCTAAGGGAGATTTTTCCTTCTTTCCCACTTATTTATTCATGTATTTATATCAGTGTACACTTGTGAATTTCTATTAGTCAGTGGTTATTTATTTTGGTGCTTAAATCTTCCCTGGTTTGGCCCATGCAAGCCCCTCAAGCTGCCTTGGTGTTCTTTAATATGTTCCCGTCATTCTCGGAGGACTTTGCTCATAGCTCAGTTGAATCTGCCTGCAATGCAGGAGACCTGGGTTCAATTCTTGGGTCGGGAAGATCCCCTGGAGGAGGAAATGGCAACCCTCTCCAGTATTCTTGCATGGAAAATCCCATGGACAGAGGAGCCTGGTGGGCTAAAGTCCATGAAATCGCAAGAGTCAGACACAACTTAGTGACTAAACCACCACCATCACCGTCATTCTCGGAGCACTTCCTTACTCTCTGGCCATCTCTGGCCATGATCCATCTCTTCTTCTACTTCCCAGCTCTAGCTTAGGAGCCAGCTGTTTCTCTAGAGTCCTGCACACACATCTGTATCTGGTTCTTATAATTCTCTCTTCATAGCTAGTAAGAGCAAAAGTTTATACTCCCAACTCCAAGTCAGCTCCAAAACCGAGTTTATTCTCTTACTTGTTTCACTCTGGAGTATGCAATATGGGCCTCCCAGGTGGCTCAGTGGAAGAATCCACCTGCCAGTGCAGGAGACAAGACTTCGATCGCTGGCTCAGGAGAATCCTCTGGAGGAGGAAGTGGCCACCCATTCCAGTATTGTTGCCTGGAAAATCCCATGGACAGAGGAGCCTGGCAGGCTACAGTCCATGGGGTGGCGAAGAGTCAGATGCAACTGAGCGACCTAGCACAGCTATATGAAAAACAGTCCTCCTAACTAGATTTCAGTTTTTAATCACAGTTACTTCACTTGTTTAATATTTTGTTTGAAGGTATATAGTCAAGAGTTTGTGTTCAGAAGTTCTTTGGAGGGGCTGGAGGGTTGTTGCTTAACAGCCATGGGGAGGCTCTTTGAGCTGAGCACCTTCATAGGCGCTGCCCCTGGTGGTTCTATTTGATGACCTGTCATCAGGGTTTTAGCTTTGGAGAATCCCTTCTAGGCTGGATCTTCTGCGTGTTGGGTGCTTTGGGACAAGTCGGTCACTTTCCATGTGACCAACCGTCCTTCCCACCCGATGCTGTCCGCTTCCCTCCCCGGATCCTGGGGTCTTGGCGTCACCTGGAGCTCTGGTCCCTCCTCTGTTTCTCAACTGGATTCTTTTCTTTCATCCTGCCTCTTTCCTTTATCACATCCTTCCATAGAATCCTGTTCATTTTTTTTATCCTGAAAATAAATATTTCCTCACCATATGTCATAACCAAAGAAAAGTGTGAGCTTGGCACTTGGAGAGGTCTATGAGAGTCCTGACCTGGCCCCTCAGTAGCTGGATGACTCTCTCAACCCCTGTGAACTTGTTTCCTTATCAGCAAGATGAGGGTCATCGGGTCTCACTGGGTGGTCATAAAAGCGAAGCGAGGCCTCACGTATCCACCAAAACACACAGCAGACAGCCAGTAAGTGTTCATCCCCATCTAACCCCCAGTATTCTCTGTATTTCCAACACTTACAACCTGCTGTCTGCTCTCGGGTAACTTGTGTCAGTCTTAATCAGGAAGCAAAACTTACATTCCTGACGTGAATAGGAAAATAATATAAAGACTGGAGTCATCTCACATTGAAATTATTTTAAATACCTTCTTTAGGAGTATCTTTAAATTTTGCCTGAAACGTTCTCTTTCGTGTCAGGAAGACAAGCTGGTGGAGGAAATGGTTAGGGGAACGGGATCTAAAGCCGTTTCTGGACAGCTCCCGCTGTGAAGGGGCTGCTGGTCCCCTGGGACGTGCAGTCCTGTGTCAGGCAGTGCCGCTCCGAGGCCGGCGTGGAACTGCGCTTACAAATTGTGGCGGGTGTGGAGAGAACTTTTTGTGATCTCGCAGAGTCAAGAAAGGCTTTCTCCTCACTGTGAAAAGACTGCGTGTATAGCTCTTCTTCCTCTTCCCGACTCTCTCGTTTCTTTTTTCTTTCCCCACTTCTGCTGCTCATAGGAAAAGGAAGCAGGAGGATCAGAGAGCAGAGCAGATGAAAATGCAACCTAAGACTTTTCCTGGCGATGACTGTGAACTGTTTAGGAAGATGAATTGACTGCCTGGGACTGAAACAGATAAGAACCCCGGGAGTGTTTTGATGCTGAATCATCTGAAGTCTGAGAACAAACCTCAAGAAAGGCTTTTCAGTCCACGCTAGAATTGGGGGTGATAAACGCAGAGTTAAGGATTAGAGAGGAAGATACCTGATTGTACCTTTAGGTTATTAAGATTCTTTATAATTTTAATTGGCCATTTAAAATAGAACGCCAGAGGAAATGATTGAGTTGAAAACAGAGCGTTGAAGTCTTTCATGCAAGCTCTCAGCCAGTGGTTCCAGCTCCATTCCGCAGAGCAACAACAGAATAACTTGGGGAGCTTTTTGAACTAGAGGTTTCTAGGCACCCGAGTCCATACTGTAGAACGCCCCTGCCATCGCGGTGAGCTGGCCCACCCGGCCAGCGTTGGGTCCATTGCCCTGCATCTCATCACCTGGTGCTTCTAGCTCCTTCTCACCCCGCTTCCCCTGCCTACAGACATGCTCAGATCTCTCCCATTCTAAGACAGACGTTTAAAGCCCTTCTTTAACTTCCTTCAGGCCAAGGAGCGCACCCCTTCTTTCTGGGTCTCCCCGCATGTCCATGCTTCAAGGGCCACCAACTTCTATCTCATTCCCCTGGTAGATGCCTGTGGGGTCTCATCACCTCTCTCTCTTGAATTCTTATCAGTTCTGCCTCCTCAACATTAAGTCCACTTTCTTCTCTGACTCCAAGGGCCCAGTTCTGATTTCGCAGTTACCCTTCCTGCTTCCTCTGTCCACTGTTCTGGGCCCGAGCAGTATTTCTATAACAGAGATCTAGTTACTGCTCTTCTTACAGTTCTTCAGATTATTTTGCCTTCCTGATAAAAATCACAGGCTTGTCCACGGCAGGTAGGACCAGCCTCTCTCCGCACCCCTCCTCTGCCCTTTACTTGCCAGCCTGCAGTGCTCGGGGGGTCTCTCACCTGCCCGCCGTGGTTTCCTCTGCTTCAGAGACCTCCTCCTCTGCCTCTCTGCCTGCTGAACTTCTATATCCTTCTTAGGATTTAACCCCTTTCAAGTTCTCTTTGACCTCTCCTTGCTGGCCAGGCCTGGCTGGGAGCTGGGAGCATCCTGCCCCCGTGTGTGTGCTGGTCCCTTATCGCTTGCACGCGAGCCTCTGTGTCTGCGCTCCTGGCCCCAGCTGAGCCTAGAGAAGCTCTTATCAGACCTCGATTGGTCAGCTCATCACAGGAAAAAAGTCAAAGCGGAGAATTGTTTAAAAGACAAGATTGACATGTGAGAACCTTAGCATCGATATTCATCTGAGACACATAAATGTCCCTCCACCTGTCTCTCTCAGTGGGGGTCAAGGCTCATCGACTGTTGGTTTTCTGTTTGGAATTTAACATGTCTTTTTGTGCATCAAACCCCCTCTGGTACATCATCTGTGATCTCCACTGTCACTTTCTTTAAACTGAACTTAGAACTTTAAAACCTTACAAAGTCATCAGTGTAGAATCTGTCTAGATTTTTAACTTCTAATCCTTCTAGTTTATTTTTTAAATCCCTGCCCACACTTAAATCAACAGACATTTCCCCTCCAGTGGTAAGTCTATATTGAGTCTTTCTGAACCATTTTGATTTAATTTTCATTAGAAACAAGTCACTTTTTTGCATTCATATCTCCTTGTTTAATATTTAATTAAGTAACCTAGCTGCAATAACAAGTATAACTGGCAGGCACTAGTTTGAGAACAGCACAACTGATTTTGATAAACACATAAGTCAGCTAGTGGGGGCTGATGTTTGTAAATACTGTAAGTGGTGGAGGGTAGCTCCTGGCTTTCCTTGCTGCGTGCTCTCTGTAGACTGGGAGTGTCAGGGGATACAGCTTAGAGGAAAAAATGAAGAGCATTAGTTAATCTAGTGAGTCACTTAAATGAAAGTTGCAGACTTTTGATATAGATGGAGTGATCTTTCTTTGGTTGGTTGCTGGTCATAATTTGTGTTTTTCTAGCTGCTTTTATGGTTTTGCCTATTTTGATACATGGGAGTAATTTTTTGAATTAATTTTAAGCTTTCATCATTTATTTATTACTTGTACCACAAGTTACTTTCAGCAAAGATTGGAAGATGCTTATGGTAAAAGACACAGATACAGAACCATTGAAAAATCAGCAAATTGTATCAATTTCAAAAAACTTAGTATAAGTTTACTTATTTCTGATTATCTATGAGCTAACTGCCCCATGCTGTGAACTAACCAGTAAACGTATTGAAAGGCATTGTTGATTCTTACGGTATACTACTTACAGAAGTAGTTAGAAAAACAGGTTTTTCCCCTAAAAATAGCAGTAAGCTTAAAAAAATATTTTCTTCCCCTCTTTTTTGTCTCTTCACCCTCTTCTCTGTATTTTTGTTAGAAAGTTTTCTTCTTAAGATATTTGATTATGGTATATGGCAGCTAATTCAAGCATCTGTTTATCACTGCCTGGCTAGACTGAATGTAAAATTTCAATTGAATTACCTCCCAAGAGGGCTTTGAGCTCTTAGGGTAAAACACATCATTTTCTCTTTTCTCCCTGGGGACTGTCAGCAGAAAGAATTCATCTAAATAGTTTACATGCATTTTGAAAATGTTGTATCTACTGGACTTAGCTCTGTTGTTCGTGGAACATTGCCAGTATAAATGGGATAGCTACTTTGCTTGTTAACTCAAGCACAGCGGTGTTGTGTGGTCTTACAGTGTGCATATAAATCGTAACAGTGAATCACTTTTGCTGATAGTTAACTTATAACCAATTTTCACATTAACAAAGAAGAGATTTTCATCTTTTAACAATTTAGTTTCAAAACCTGGATATTTAATCATTCAGTCATTAAATATTTATTAAGCAATTTCCATGTATACAACTTTATTTATTACAAAATTCAGATATACATTGTAAATGCTTATTTTGTCCCTTTTCTCTGGAAGAGTTTTGGGTTTTCTGTGGACCTTAATCTATTTTGTAAGGGGTTGCTTGGCTAAGAACTAATTAATTGAGCTGAACTAAATATATCTATAATCAAATTTAGCATATTCTGTCTGTCAGCATCTGTAGTACAGACAGTGTGTATCAGCTCGTGAGTTTTCAACTTGGGGGACTTTCACTCATTTTTCAGATACCACTTTTGTAAGAAAACACTATTAATTTTCTTTTCTTTATTCTACTTGATTGTAAAAAATTTACAAATATAAAATAAGACTGAAAAAAGCAGAAGAAAACTTAATTGTTTTAGTTTTTATTCAGCTACAATAAAAAGTGATATTTTTTAAAAAGCAGCACAAAATATTTCATAAATTTTAAAACTATGTTAAAATATTAAATCTTAACATGGTAAAATAGAATATATTGTCAGATTATTAAACAAAAAAAATTTTCACCTGTAGTTATCATTTCTGCTATAAAATTTAGGTCCTTTTGAGAAGGATCCCAACAGCCTATGTGTCTGTTGGGTGATCTTTCAGTTGGTCAGCTACCCTACTTTTCTTTGAAATGTCTAAGAAGCTAAAATGGAAATAATTCTTCATTATGTTATTTCAATATATTAAATTTTATTTTATGAATAGGCTTTAAAATACAGTCTTGGAGCACTTGAGATGTATATTGAGAAAGTTGCTAATTACTTTCAGAGAAAACCATCAAGGCCTAAATTACAGAAAGAAAGCTTTGTTGCTTAACACTGAAGGTTTCTCAGATGGTAAAGAATCCGCCTGCAATGCAGGAGACCCAACCCCTGGGCCAGGAAGATTCCCCTGGAGAAGGAAATGACAACCCACTCCAGTGTTCTTGCCTGGAGAATCCCATGGACAGAGGAGCCTGGTGGACTACAGGCCTTAGGGTTGAAAAGAGTTGGACACGACTGAACGATTAACACTTCACTTCCATGGGGAGAAGTGTTTTATCTATAGTTTTGAATTTATCACTTGAAAGGTCTGTGCTCTTTAAGACCCGATAAACGTGAGAAGTAGGGAGGAGCCACACGGTGTGTGGGATGCCGCAGGTTGTCCTGTGAGGTGACCCATCAGAACCCCTACAGAGGCAGGAGCTGGCTTTACTAGACCGACCTTTCACCTTCTCAGGTGCCTTCCTCTGCGCTTTGGTATCTCACCTGGCTTTTGTGGCTTAGCTGCTTGTTTCCCTTCATGTCACTGATTGCGTTTGTCACTTCTTTCTCACTCCTGTGGCCACCTCTTTCCCGGTCATCTTCTGCTCCACTTGCTGCCATTTCCTCCTCACCGATGCCCTGACTTCCAGCACCGTCCTAGTCTATCTGATGTGTGTATACAAGGTTATCTCCACCTCCTCCTCGTCCAGCTGCAGCTTCTTACCTCTCTTGCTCAGGTCAACTTTTTTTTATCAGATATTATTACTCCTTAATAGGAGTTTTCTTATATAAATCCATTCTGATAATTAAAATATCACCTCTTTTAATATTTCTGTATATGCCATATCTCTTTAATCATCCTCAAAGGAATCCTTGAAGAAAAACAGAAGGATGCAAGGGTTAGTCTTATTCCATCTGTAAATGAATGCTATTGCTAGCAGAGTAGGTACTAAGTTCAAAATACATATCTTCTCTCCATCCATAATCTCCTGCCCTGCATTACCAAAGGAATCGCACATTTAATTTTACTAGGCCTAAAATCATCCTTTCCCTTTTCCATTTTTATGTTGTCTTGTAAACTCTCAATTGATGATTAGCTGTTCTAATGAAGGCAATAGAATGCAGTCCACAGCTGTGATTACTCTCGATATTTGACTTGGGAATGTTGCGTATTTCACAAACTACTTCTTCACCTAACCAGTGTACACTGTTCAGTGTTATAAATACTGTCCCTACTGTCCTTAGAGGGCCTTAGCCCTCACGAATGTATTTGATCATAAGAGCAAAGAAGAAGAAAACGGCCACAGAGGTAGAAAATGGTAGAAAGGTAGAAAATGACAAGGCAGAAAAACAAAAACAACCAGGTCATTGTTGCCTGTGTGCTGCATCTCAGTGCTGCCTGGTGTTGGATGTGGGAGAAGAGGTGTCCCGTCTCCCTAGCAAGAGCGGTGTGCTGGTCCCTGGATGGCCAGGGAACACTGAACTGGTGGACGTGGAGACACGGTTTGCTGTTGGTCAGTGTTTTACATTGGAGTTCGTTTCCTGGAAACCTGTTTTCTATTCGTTTATTCAGTCAGTTAATGTTTATTGAGCCTAATGAGCGTCCCTTGGACTGCAAGGAGATCAAACCAATCAATCCTAAAGGAAATCAACCCTGAATATTCACTGGAAGGAATGATGCTGAAGCTCTAATACTTTGGCCACCTGATGCAAAGAATCGACTCTCTGGAAAAGACCCCGAAGCTGGGAAAGATTGAGGGCAGGAAGAGGAGGGGACAGGGTTGGACAGCATCACCGACTCAATGGACAGGAGTTTGAGCAAATTCTGGGAGATAGCGGAGGACAGAGGAGCCCGGTGTACTGCAGTCCATGGGGTTGGAAAGAGTCATACACAACTCAGCAGCTGAACAACAGCAACAGTTAGTATAAATATGTCAAATTCATCTATGATTTTAATATCTTTGGTGGGGGCAGGAGAATTGGATATGGACAGAAATGAATCCCTCTTTAATTTTTCCATCTTGATTCAGAGATTCTGCCTTTGATTGTTCAATCCTGAATGTTGATCTTGCTTCCACTCTAAAGCTCAGGTTTTCATCACAGAGGACCAGGTTACAGCGTGGTTCCTCTCTAAGCCAACAAACGTAGGTGTCTTTTCCATGTGTAGTAGTGTGCTAACGCTGGGGAGCCAGACTGGAGGGGCAGTCTGTGGCCTCAGGACACTCCCCAGTTCTGTTCATGTTGAACACTAAGAAACAGAGAGAAAAAACGGAGGGAAAACTAAACATCCAGCAGTAGGAACATGCTCTGGGCTGTAATGTTAAGTAAAAATAGCGTGCAAACTCTTTACTATGATTTCAGTTAAATATGTGTAGAAAATAGTAAAAGAAAATGAAAACCCTAATTATATTAACATCGATCCCCCCCACCGGCCCCCCTCACCGGCAGATTGTGGAATTTTAGTTATTTTATTTTTAACTTTTTATTTTGTATAGGAGTGTAGCTGTTTAACAATGTTGTGATAGTTTCACGTGGACAGCTAAGGCACCAAGCCGTACATGTTCGTATATCCATTTTCCCCTAAGCTCCCCTCCCATCCAGGCTGCCACATAACACTGAGCAGAGTTCCATGTGCTGCATAAGAGGTCCTTGGTTATCCATTTTAAACATAGGAGTGTATACATATCCATCCCAAACTCCCTAACTATCCTTTCCATCCATCCCTTCCCACTCCCCAGCAACCATAAGCTCATTCTCGTAAGTCTCATTCTGTTTCTGTTTGTAGGAAAGGTCATTTGTGTCCTGTCTTTTTAGGTGGAGTTTTGGTAATCTTAAAAGAAAAGTACCTATAATTAGGGTTGCCTTTTCCATTCATTTTCTTCAGTTGACATAAAAGCTAGCATCTACTTGCATCACTGCTTCTTTGTTTGCCTCCCCATTAACTGTCTGTTGGAATATTTTGGAGAGGAGTAGATAGTATTTGCATAATGTTGTTAAGTTTGTTGTTGTTTCGTCACTAAGTCGTTCCAACTCTTTGCGACCCAATGGCCTGTAGCCCACCAGGCTCCTCTGTCCATGGGGATTCTCCAGCAAGAATACTGGAGTGGGTTGCCATTTCCTTCTCAGGGGATCTTCCCAACCCAGCAATCTGACCCACACCTCCTGCGTTGGCAGACAGATTCTTTACTCCTGAGCCACTGGGGATGCCAGAGTGAAAAATCCGCTTATGGGGTAACTTGGCTAATCATCTCTGCACTCTTGCCTTTACCTAAGGGTTTTAATTTAGCCACTGCTTCCCGTTCCCTCCATTATTTCTAATGGCTAAAGTAAGCCTTCTAATCTTTAAAAGAAAATAATTTAAAAAGCCCAGAAAACATGAAGAGTCCAATAGCTTCATACACAGGTGTTGATGGGTTACACTTTTAATAGAGGTGTTTGTCTCAGTCCTGTGAGTGACGAAATGCCTAGAATACTGCATCATTTCTAGGGATTTTAACTGATTTGGGGAGCTAGGGTGTTACAGATAAGCTGGATGACTGTTTCATATGCAGCCGCCCGGACGGCAGAGCAGCGGGGTGGTCAGCCAGCCGCTCTTGTGTGACTCTCCAGAGGAGCCAGGAGCCAGGCACAGACATTACAGCGCTGGCCCCGTGGGGGCGTGCGCTGCGTCGGCTGAGATTCCGTCTCAGAAATAGAAAGTTATGGAATGGCTCAGGCTCTTTGAGCTACTACGACAGAAAAACATTTTTTGTAGAAATGGTCACACATAGGATGTATTTGAGAAGCAGTGACCCCAGTTTTCGGGGAGGTTTCATAGGGAAGGTACACCTACTTGTCGTAGGGTCTTGTTTGTTTTTAACTGATTCTGTTTTACAGTTCTTTTTCTCTTCAGAATTAATATTAACAAAATAAAGATTTTGATTGGGAGCGTGTGAATTTTATCCTCAGTTAGGAAGAAATCATAATTTTTTAAATCATAGCAAATTCATCACAAAATAATTCACATTTAGGATGCCCTGTTAATCTTTAAAATGATTTCTTAAAGTCATGCTTCATAAAGTAGTGGTGTATATAAATATTTATAATTTCTTTCAGCAGGCTTACGGAAACTTTCCAGATGTTCAGATTTTTTTTTTTTAAGACCCAGGCCAGTCATCCCCAAATGAATTTTTGGCTTGCACATTTAAAGTTACTAAGATCGTTACATTTGATTATAATTTACTTAAGAATGCTTCATATTCTAAGACCGTTTTCTTTATGGGGATTTACTTAGGCGTGTACTGTCAGTGATATTATTAAAGCTATTTGTAATGGCGTCTGAACACTACACTAAATGTATAGCCTTAAGGTAAAGGAGGAAAAATACTAGAAGATGCAAAATTTTGAAACAAAACCGTCCTTGGAGTGTTTCCACACTGAGGCATAGCCCATGCCACACAAGTGAGAAGTCTGTCTGAGTGAAGTTAATTACCCACGGGGTGCATGTTGGTCACTCTTTAAAATTCTTATAAAAACAAAGAAATTAATTATCCAGCATAAAAAACAAGCCATACTCTTTCTGGCAAACATTCAATTAACTTTTTAGTGCTTGCTACTTAATGTTGTTTTTGACCAGCCAACCATTGAGAACGACTTTCCTTTGAAATCGGGCTTGAGTGGAAAACAGCGTTGCGTGTAGCTGTTCAGATGGCGGGTATCATTGGATCGTCAGCTTCTTTCCCATAATCTGTGCATTCAGGGGCTAAGGTTATATGTTAGACTCACTGTGCCGTGTGCCTGGAGCCCACTTATTTTGAGTGTTTAGTGTTTAACAGAGTTAACCTGTCAGATCTATTGGGAATAATCAGAAAAATTCCTAAATGAGTATTTCATATTAGAACATTCCAAACATGTCATACATGAAAAAATTTTCCACCTGATCAACTAAGGCTGGTAACAGTTACATTAATTTTCTTTTTGAAAGTAAGTACTTGGATTGCCTTTTTTCTTTTGTCTAATTCCTCCTTCCACTCAACTCTCCTTTAACTTTTCCTTCTGAAGTTACTGTCTCACAGTGTCTTGTCTTTAATTTGAATGTCGGGTGGTAACATTGCTCTCTGTCCTGGGCACATAAGCCAGAGGTAGAACACAGAACATCTGATAATGCCCACTTTTAAAGAGAGCAAGCCTGGTTCAGTCGGTGTCCTTTCTGACAGAGCCGTCAGAGACAGGTTTAACCACAGCTACACGATTCCTGGTCAACGGGAGAACTTGATGTTTGCCCATTAAGATGACCACTCTGAAGCTCCCTTCGCCTTTCAGAGGTAAACTTTGAAAAGACCAGTAAAGTGTTAAAGGATTTAGGAAGGTGGCTGTTTTGGGAAAACCTAAACATTTCTGCTGCGTTGCTGTTTCTTTGCCGTGTGGAACCAGGGTGGCACCGACAAGGACCTCGTATTCTTTTGTTGGTCTCTTGTAGCTGTTTGCACCCCTAGCCTGACAGCATGCTTCGTATCTGACACTGCTCATGTGCGGTCCAGCCTTTCTGCGACTCTGGGCTTTTCTCCCACGCATCTTGGGCTAGAATTTAGGTGACTGTCTCTGGGCAGAAAAGTGCTCCTTGGCCAACCGGCTTAGCCTTCTGTAGACTTGAATAGCTTGAATAGCTGTTCACAGTCTTTGTGCTCCGAACCCAGGCTCTGGCACACGCGGGTACCAGTGCACGTGAAAGCTCTGGGGATAAAGCAGAGGGAAGCGCGTCCACATCTCTGGTGGTTGTGCTGTCGCCTTAATGCTCGGGACACCAGGAGGCCCGGGGTCCTTCCGGGGTCTTTTGCTTGGACCCCACTTAGAGGACAGTTACCGTCTCCTGAGATTGTCTGAATCCAGTGCTTCAGACTGTGTGTGTACATCCCTGCTGGCAAGCGAGGTGATGTCAGGTGACAAATGAATGTTTAGGGTTTTTTTTTTTGTATTTTAACGTATACTACAAAAATATAATTAACACAGGATTGGGTGATTTCACAGGTGTTATTGTTTATAACAAGGATAAAATGGATACATAAGTTCGGGCACTGCTGGTGAAGAACCCTCCTGCCAATGCAGGAGATGTGAGAGACGCAGGTTCCACCCCGGGTCAGGAAGGGAATGGCAGCCCACTCACTCCAGTATTCTTGCCTGGAGAACCCCGCGGACAGAAGAGCCTGGTAGGTTACAGTCTGCGGGGTCACAAAGAGTCGGACACAACTGAGCACACACACAAGTCAAAAATTAGCCAAATTTTGAGAGAAATAAAGGGATAGTAATTCACGTGTCATACCAGTACTATATAAAAATTATAAAGGTAATGTACAAGTACCGGAAGTTTGGGAAATACTGACTCAGCTGAACCACAGGTAAAAAGAAAAGGTGAAATGGTTTTCCCCAAGTTAGGTGGACAGTTTGTAGTATAACCCTGTCGGTGTGTTGGCTTTATGAACTGATTGCGCCTCCTGGGGGAGGGGGGG
>SJYQ01001179.1:449550-528809 GCA_006410935.1 Redunca redunca
GAGAGATCCTGCTCTTCTGTGCCCCACACTTGCTCCACGTTGTTGGATTCTGCTTTGCTTTGCATTTTAAATTAGAAAATAAATCGCAGTCAGCCTAACTCCTAGCTGGGAAGGAAACCCTGTGAGTATCTTTCTTCTACCAACTCCTTTTCTTTTTCCAGAATATTCAGCAGGTTAATTATTTTTTTGAGTTTGGGTATACTGATGGGTTGTATTAGTGTTTTCTTACTTTGGGGATCACAGAATATTCTTTTAGAACCTAGGACCTTGAGTTTATCATTGACTTGTTTTCTAAAAGGGTTGAAAGTCTACATTAGAAAAAAAAACATATCAAATTGTATTCATTAAGGTTAAGCTGCAGTCATAAAAAGGCTAAATAAACAGTGGCTTAAATAAGACAGGAGTTCAGCCCCACCGCTCCCAGCGTGGCTGGTCTAGACCCACAGGACAGCTGTCTTCCCCAAAGTCCTTGGGGAACTTGGGTTCTTGCCACCGTGTCACTGGGCCATCTCCATAAGGAGGGGGAAGCTGGGTCACTGCCAGCTGGGTGTCCCCGAGTCCAGCGGGGCTGCTTTGACTCAGCAGTGACCCTGACGGTACCACCCTGCCGTTCACACCGCTCAGCCCTCCCCTCCACCCGGCTTCCCTGGAGACTGAGAGGTGGCATCTCTGGCTGGACCACTGCAGGTGCCCGGGAAGAAGGTGAGAATGAAGTTGTAAGGGACAATTAGAGCTTTTCCACTTGCATCCTTTTAATACATTTATCTCCCCAGTACCCTTTCTCATCACAGAGACGGTTCCATGTCTTAGTGTGAAAGCGGATGTTATAACAATGTGGAGCCATGAAGGGTTTTGGGCGAGAAGGCAAAATGATGAGATTGTGTTTTAGAAAGAGTGCTCTGAAGGCAGAGTGGAGGTTGGATTGAAGCTGGAAAAGATTGCAGGCAGGGAGCCAGTGAAGTGAGCTCTGTGGTAATCAAAAGTTGGAGGAGGAGCTGCTAGAAGGCGAGGGCTCAGCAGATAGTCGGGGCTTAGCAATGCCAGTGAGCCAGTGGCATCGGGATTTTCCCTGTGCCCGCACGTGTAGGTGCGTCGCTGTTAAAGCCTTTCCCCGTTTCCGGCCTTAATTCCACTTTTCCCTCTGCTTTGCCATCCCGATCCCCTCTACATAGCAATATACTTTTTTTCCCCAAAGCAGGTGCCACAGATTCCTGCCTTTCCGAACCAGGTGTTGAGGACTTGGGGAAGGAGCCTGTGGGTGGGGGGCAGGACCTTTGAACCCGAGGGTGCCTTTCCTGTCAAAGGGAGCCGGTGGCCACTGCTCAGCCCAGCTGATTATCCTCAGGCAGGAATGCAAGCCCTGCATCACCAAGTTTTTCAGTTTTAAAAACAGAAACCAGAAATTTCTTGGTTTTTAAGTGTTGGTAGCTTTCAATACTCTAAATTCTCACAATAGCTATTTCATCGGGTGGCCATGAAGATTAAATGGGTTCATAAGTGAAAAGGTCTTTTAGAGTAGTACCTGATAAATGTCATCTGTACACCACCATCGTCTTCATCCCCAAATTCATGTCGACCTTCTTTTCTGCTTCTCCATTGCCAAGAGCTACCGAAGGAAAATAGCCGTGAGGCATCCAGGCCTCCCTGTGCTTCCAGAGTCATGGAGCACAGAACGAGATAGAAGCAAATATCAAACATTGTTCAAATCACAGGACCCTTTCTTCAGCAAACGCTGACATGAAAACCTGAAATGTAAGAAGGATGAACTTGGAAGTATTCTGTTGGAAGTGGTTATGGGGAACTGAATAGAGCAGGGGTTCTTCTACTTTAGCTTAGGTCAGAATCATTTAGAAGGCCTATTAAAGCTCAGATTTCTGGGGGCTAACCCCAGAGTTTATGAGTGAGTGGCTCTGGGATGGACCAAGAAGTTTTGTTTCTGACAAGTTCACAAGTGCTACTGGTGACGGGGTTGGGGAAGGGCAGCTGAGACCTGTGCCTCGAGGTTACGTTTTTGCATCACTTGCCTTGCCTTGAAAAGAATCTGAGCAGATGTGTTACTGGTTAGCCACGGCTGTGGCCTCCCCTCTTCCTAGATGCCTGCGGTCTGGAATGTCCAGTGGTCTAGACAAAGCCTGGTCCACCTGCCAGCAGTAGCAGCATCACCTGGAGCTTTTTAGAAGTTCAAGTCCAAGGGCCTCCTTCCAGACCTACTGAACCAGAATCTCTTGGGAGCCCAGGATCTGTGCTTTTTAAAAGCGTTCTGGTTACATGCCGAGTTTGAGAACTGCTGGTTCTACTCAGGAGTTGAAGGTAGCTTACACAAAGCCTGTGGGTGGAACTGTGTTCCCCACTCTCAGCACTTGGTCCCCCCATTACTTCCCACCCCTTGGAGCCACAAATGAACAGCTGCAAATGGTAAATGAAAAGCTCTGGTTCCACAAGGAGCTTCCCTGGCGTTCAGTGTTCTGTGTCAGTGGATAAACTGCTGCACTGGCTAACAAATGAATTTTTAAAATGATTAAAATTATGGGAAACGAGATGGGATGACAGTCCAGTTACATAGAAAGGGTGATGAATTAACTTTTAGAAATATTTGTGGTTGATAATATTTGCAAATTTTTTGCAAATTTAGGGCAAAAGGAAACTAGTATGATTTAATACTCTGACATATGCCAGGTGCTTTATTGGGTCACAGTTAATTCTCTTAACAGTGAAGAGAATTACCACTGCAAAGCAGGCGAAGATGTCCTCATTTGAGAAGAGGAGTCAACTGGGAATCGGCAGAGGCAGGATTTGAATCCAGGTCTTTATGACTCTGGGCTTCCCTGGTGGCTCTGTGGTAAAGAATCCACCTGCCAATGCAGGAGACCGGGTTTGATCCTTGAATCAGAAAGATCCCCTGGAGAAGGAAATGGCAGCTCACTCCAGTGTTCTCGCCTGGGAAAGCCCATGGACAGATGAGCATGGTGGGCTACAGTCCATGGGGTCACGGGAGTCGGACACGACTGGGCGACTAAATCACAGCACCTCTAGGACCCTAGAGCCTATGCCCATTGCACTCTGTGATGGTAATCATTCCATTGAGCCCCAGGGCCCTCATCTCCTGATGCTGAGCATTTAGTTTTTGCCCACTGGATTTTGTCTGCTTTAGTTGGCAGAATGTATCTAATAAAAAATATATATTGCATAATATGACGTGTTGCAAATAGGTAGTAGTAACTACTGCAGCATAAAAATTCCTAAATATCAGGAATTTTGAAATTACTGCCATACTTTGTGAATTTTAAACATGTTTCTGAGTATAATAACTCTGAGTATTAAGTTAAAATGACCTTTCAGGAACATTAACCTAACTACTAACCAAGAGCTAGGAATGATTTGGTGGATTCTGACCTGAATTTAAATATCTGTTTGTATGTGGAATCATGAGGCAGGTCAGAATTTTAAAAATATACTATCTGTAAGTTCAAGCCAGGAATAATGCATACTTTCTTAGGTGGGGCATAATTTTCATTCATCCCACAGATGTGTTCAGGTGGACTTACACGTATGTTTAAAAAATGTTTAAAAGTTCTTTTGTTGCCAACATTTTTAAATTGGATAATTTTTTCCACACCACATAACTTTGATCAGAGCACGTTGAGCTCCCATCCCAGGAAAGGCCACGGTTACTCACACTGTCACCCGTGAATTCCTGTTAGGGTTTAGGATGACGACTTTTTAGGCTCCCAAAGTTCTGTGTCACCCTGAGTTTATGAATGCAGCGTAGCTTTTAAAGCCCCGGTCTCGTTGAGTGTCTGAGCGGTCGTCTGTGTCTGCTGTGTCAGAGTGAGTGAGTGACTGGTTTGTAAATCGTCCCAGTGTAGTCCTTTCACTTAACCCCAAAGTGTTTGGTTTGGACACTCCCCAGTAGTTACTTGTTAGAGCACCACACAAAAGAGAAGCCTGGCTCTCAGTCACCTAGCTATTAAAGTGTCCTTTGTTGATGGATTATTCCATGATGTCCTTTTCTTCAGGTAAAGTAGATATTCCAGTCTTGACCATGTTTTCCAGTTGCATACACACAGAAACTAAGTGTGGAACATTCAAAAACTTTAAAAAGGTTTTCGTTATGGGAAGTCTCAAGTAGAATAGTGTAATTAATTAACTTCATGGAACCGTCACTCAGCTTCAGGCCATCAGTTTCATACGTGGATTATAGCTATAAAATGTAATAAAAAGAAGACGTTAATTAATTTTAAGAATATAAGAACTGGATTCATTCTGAAAATCTAAGTATATCTGTTGATGTATCTACATGTATCTCCATTTAGGTAGTTTGTTTTAATAATGAACACCACGTCTGTTACATAATTTTCTATTTAAAGTAACCTGCAAGCCAGCTGAGCTGGTGAAAGGCACGTCTTTCATATCAGGTGAGATTTTGCAGTATGCTGATTTAATTTGTGAATCTAAGTTTAACTGCAGTTAAAGGGATCTTTTAAAAATTCAGTTTTACTCCTGTGTTTATACATTCGAACTGTCATGTAGCTCGTAGCTTGAAAGCAACTCACGAGTGTGTGTAGTTTTCTTTTTTTCAAAACTCCTGCTTTGCTATTTTGTTTACTATTTGAGACATATCCTGTATCTTAAAATACATAATTTTGAAGTAAGTTGATTAACAAAAAGTAAGTGAATTGGGTTTATACTTATTTGTCTAATTTTCTTGAGAAATACAGGCAGTATGTTGTATCCTAGAAATCTCTTAGGCTTCCGAATGATAGGAGCCTGGGCTCTCAGCCCCCCCACTGCTGACCAAGTGCACCGACTCAGCGCATGCTCGCTGCGACCCCACTGTGTGCTCCACTCGAACAAAACATACCAGGTTCATGTGCTGGTTCTGTCGGCGTTTTAGGTGGCGAGACGGACTATACTAAAGTAACTAAAGAGACATTTGACAGAATTTCAGATAGTAGTATGGAGAAGGAAAATGGCAACCTGCTCCAGTGTTCTTGCCTGGGAAATCTCATGGACAGAGGAGCCTGGTGGGCTACAGTCCATGGGGTTGCAAAGAGTCGGACACAACAGAGGGGCTAAACACCACCAGATAGTAGAAGTACTGTGAAAAGAATGAAGCAAGGAAGGAAAGAGGGTGAGGACGGGGAATCCAGAGAGGCGGCACTTTGAATGGAGCTGTTAGGATGGCATCAGAGCAGACCTGAGCAGACAACCCCGGTGGATGTCCCCCTCCCACCGCGTGTGCATTTGAGGTGTAACAGTTCAAGCAGAGGGTGCAGCACGGGTGCTTGCTGTGGCCTCACAGTAGACGGGCTTCACGCCTTCTAGAATAACGCGGTAGCCTGTGGCAGCACGGGGCCTGGAGCGGGTGCTAGGAGCTGAGCGTGGAGGCGGGAGTGGAGAGGCTGGTAAGCCACCATCTAGAAGGGTTTACCCACGTGCTGAGTTGCATCTGACTCTTCACAGCCCCGTGGACTGTGGCCCACCAGACTCCTCTGTCCATGGGGTTTTCCAAGCGAGAATACTGGAGCGAGTTGCCATTTCCTCCTCCAAGGGAACTACCTGACGTGGGGATCAAAACCTCATCTCCCGAGTCTAGTCGCAGGGACAGGTGGATTCTTTACCAGTGAGTCACCTGGGAAGCTCACTGAGTAGCATAGTTATATGATTTACATTTGTTATCTTCTAATACAATTTTCCCTACATGAGACAGTTTTCTAGTAAAACTCAAAATGTAATTGCATATATTCCAAATACATTGACGTGTTATTCTACAGAAATATTGAGAATGGGAACCTTGAAGTCCAGTTCCTTCCTATCCTTTGTGTGTGTGCTGTTGCTCAGTCCTGTCTGACTCTTTGTGACCTCGTGGACTGTAGCCTGCCAGGCTCCTCTGTCCATGGGATTCTCCAGACAAGGATACAGGAGTGGGTTGCCATGCCCTCCTGCAGAGTGTCTTCCTGACCCAGGATCGAACCCGAGTCTCCTGCAATTCCTGCATTGCAGGTGAATTCTCTACCACTGAGCCACTGGGAAAAGTTTTGATCAAGGGAGGGGCATCATCTCATTTGTGCTTTGGTGAGATCACTCTGGCTGCTGTTAGGAGACTAGCAGGTGGGGTCAGGTTAGGAAGCTGTTAGCAGGCAGTGGGAGAAGCAGTTGGAGGTGGTGGAGTGGCCCGCTCATGGACTGGGTGAGGATGTGAGGATAAGACTCGGATGCCAATGAAGAAAAAGGCATTTGAAAAGGAAATACTTCTGAAAAATTACCTAAGATGAAAACTGAAAGTGGATCATTGGATTTGGCAGAACAGAGGCCATTGTTGGTCTTGACTAGAGTGGTTTGGGGGTGGGGGTGGGGGATGAAAGTCTGATTGGAGGAGCTTGAAGAACAGATGGAAGGTGAGTAGTAAAGACAGCCAGCAGGGAGGGTTCAAAGGGTGTAGACAGGACAGCAGACACATGGGAGGGGGCAGGCCCAAGGAAGGTCCTTCTGTTAGTTTTATTTTGTCTTTCCAATTGGAGATGGCATAGTGTTTGCTCCTAGGAAAGATCTGCTGGAGAGAAGTCAGTTGGTGGTGGCAAGGGAGTGTAAGTGAAGGAGCGGAGTCCTGGAGCAAACCAGCTGGCTGGGGAAGAGGAGGTGCTGGTTGCTCCCCTGGTGACACAGCAGAGTNATTGCTAGTCCTTGCTTGTACTTGATGGTTTGTTCATTTATTAACGTTATCCTACATATGTATACATATTTAAATCATGTATATGCTTATGTTCATATATATACACACAAACACATATATATCTGTATAATACTTGGGTCATTTGTTGGGTTTGCTTCCCCACCAGATGAATGCTGTGGGAATTGCATGATCCCAATCTCTGTTTACAATGTTGAGGTTTTCATGTTGTCCATTTTGTTCTGAGATATAAATGATAAAATGCATTCCTAGCCATCTTATCCCCAATAAAGTCATATTGATTTTTGTGTAGCATATAATGAAATAGAAAATAATCTCCTGGTGTCTACTCTGTATTATTCACAGAAACAATTTCTAAAGAACAAGTCTGCATTTGTACAATATAAATGCCTTATCTTGTTTACTTGACATAAACTGGCATTTTTGAAGGCAGAAGGGAGATAAAAATCACAGTTAATTGTTGTCCTTCTTTAACATAATATGGCTCAACCTGAAAAGCCTTTTGATTTGCAGGTAAAACCTTTTTGAAATAAAGCTTATCTTTTTGCCGTATATTTTAAGGAAACATGGTGGCACTGAATTAGAGTGCAACTGTTTCTGTCAATTTAGAAACTTAATAATTTTGTTAGCAGTGATTTATACTGTAGCTAAAAAGCTCTTGGTGGTTTCCCAAATCTTAAAGCTAACTGACCTTGCATTTGAACCCAGCTGTAATGTAAACATTTTCTTGAGATGGCAAGGGCTTGGGCCAGACAATCTGGAGGATATTAGTGGTATTCTGTTTGAGGGAAGTTGGAATCCCCAGATAATTCTCAGGAGCTCTTTTCTAGGTCAGAAGCTACCTTGGACATTGTGCACTTCTTCATTCTTTCTTGGTCTTGTTAATAATGCACACTGTTCCTCTTGGAAATCTAATAGAAGACATACCTTACTGAAGCAGGACAGTAAGTGTAGTTTTATTTATAAGGTAGTTTTTCTATCCTTTCCACATTATTTAGTTGCTAAAAGTTAAAAGAGTATTCAGACTACTGCACTTGAGGTTACTTACTGCCCTATGCCTTTAAAAATTCCTACTTAGTATTCTGTTACTTATCCAAAATATTCTGTTCAAAGCTAAAACCTACATCAATTCCCTTAGACACCTCCCCCCTTTTAAAAAACCTTTCTGAGACGAACTGAGTGCAGTTTTTCCAGCTTCAGGTCATGACTCATTAATGATTGTTAAGTCAGTTTAGTGGGTTGAAAACGCATTAAATTTTTTTTATAGAATTCTGCACCCAGAGTGAGGGCAAGTATTGTCTCACGACACTTTTGCTGTGCTTATATATAGATGTGTGTGTATAATTGTGAGGATGTAGAATATTTTTTACTGTGGCTTGCTGTCAAAGCTTGGAAACTCACTGCCGAGAAGATTTCAGGTAAAGGTTTCATAGTTCTTTTTTTCTTTTCTTTTGTAAGTTTACATTTCAAGATGAAAACATCTTGAGTTTTCAGCTCTATGGCCAATACTATTGGTAGTTGAATACTTTAGAAGTTTAAAAGACAGAGAAATTTTCTGTTTTTTTTGAAAGTGATTTTTATTTTCTAATTTGGACATTATCTTGTGGCTCAAGAACTGAAATGCCAGAGCAAAGCAAAGACCATGCTTCTCTTAATTCAAGAAATACTTAAAGATCTCATGCCAGGTGATAGACGTACTGAACTGTATAAGGTATAGTTTTCCATCTCCCAGGAAATCACAGTCAAATTTTCGTCAAGCCTATGTTGAAATATATTTGTGTTCATATATGTTTTATTTTTTCTCTTTAAAAATAGTGATCTGTTTACTTAGTAAGTTCAACTCTTCATTCAAACTCAAAGGAATTTTTACAAGGAATATTTGTCCCTGGAACCTTGTCAGATTTCTCCAGGCTATAATTGAGTATTGATACTTCTTCCTGCTTGAATTTTTGTTCTGTTTATTAAATACACTGTCATTGAACTAAAGTTATTGGTGAATGGTTTTGGACTAGATTTGAATTGGGGTCCCAATATGGTGGATATATTTACTGCTTTTTCTGGAATCAAGTGAGAACCGATTTGTGAGTTTTAAACTTGTACAATTTTTCAAGTGTGATAATTGTACTATTCAATCTCATCCCTCAATTTCTCCATACGTCTCTTCTCTTTAGGAGACCGTAGATTATAATCAAGTAGTATACCAGATATCAAACAGATGCCTCAGTGTCCAATTTAAAATAATATAATATGCAAATCGCCATTATAAATAACAGTGTAGTGATTAGTAATAGCCGGCTTGGTGTTTTTATGTCAAGTCCTTTTTGGATAAAAGTACAACATAACTGAGATAATGACTATGTCAGGCAAGTAAGACTTGTTGATTCAAAGCAATTGTTCTCTGTCCTCACTGAAATAATCGCTTTTTAAAGCAAATGACTAGCAATCCCCTGATCATGGTTTATTACTTAGTTATTCCTGTCTCAGTGTCTGTTTTGATTACTTACTGTCCATAGTGAAGGACAGGGAAGGCTGGTGTGCTGCAGTCCATGGGGTCGCAGAGTCGGACACGGCCTAGTGACCAAGCAGCTGCCAGTTTTATGTACTGGTACATAAGGAAAGCTCTATGTTAAAGCAGTGTTCTGGAGTAATACTGCTACTCCTTGAAACGGTAGGACACCAGTCCAGTTTATCTCAGCCATATATCACTCAAGAGAAAACAAAAGCAGATAAAAGTTCCTAATTGGAGCAGTGTATTGTTCTGTCATAAATAATAGGTTTATTAGGAAACTTGTATCTCCTAGCATATACATTTAAACCACTTAGTAACATTAGGTTCTTTTAATATGTGTAAATCTTCCATGTAAGATTTCTGGTCAGCATATCCAACAGTTATTTCCTCATACTACCTTTATTAAAAGTTTTTTCTTTCTAGGTGAGTAAACCCAAATCATTAAAATGAGCGTCTTTGTCTGAATCCTATTATGATTATGACAGAAATCTCCAACAGCAAAACAGTTCAGGTTGAAGGCTGACATTTTATATCCTTGATTCACGCTGTATGAACCAAAATAAAGAGTCTGCAAGAGCAGAGTATCAGATGTAATTGGAAATTGCTTTGTGTCACATCTTAAGTAATAATATATGGTTTATGTGTCTGTTTATTAGCCTCTTTGTCATGGGTTCTGTGTGTGTATGTCATGAAAATGGACTCCTGTGTACTTTGGAGGAGGGCTTTGTTTATTACTGTAATCTGTAAAATTACTTGCATGAAAACTAATTTAATTTTTCTCATGTTTACCACATCTTTATGTTTAAAGCAGTCTGAATGAGCTTCATTCATTGTTTTCTTCTTCTTCTTTTTGGAGTTAGTATTACTGTGTTTTCTGTGTAGTAAAAACAAATCTTGTCTTTTTCCTTCCACCTCTAGTTGTCACATTAGTCCCTTGTTGACTTAATGTTCATCCTGAATTAAATACAGTAGTTGATGCATGATAATATATATTTTTAAGGAATACCTTCCTACTTTAAATATAAATAAAATGTGGACCCTCTTCCCCAGTTTTTTGGATTCACTATACAAATACTACTATAGTTGATAGTTCATTGTATTTGAATAATTGGGAGGAGAATTAAATTTTTGCACATGTGATTGGTTCTTTATACAAAAGCCAAGGTTAGATATCTCTAATAAGAAATCTATAAAGTTGACATTTGATGTGATGTGATAACAAACTGTTTATTTTCATTTTAAAAATGAAGGACCACTCCAAGGTATAAAGTATATTTTATACTTGAAGTTTATGAAATTTGATAGAAACATTAAAACTAGGATAGTTGAACTATGCAGTTCACAATATTTAGCTATAATTTTATTTAAAAAATTCCTTTCTCTATCAGTGTGAGGAAGTTTGAGTAGCTCATGCTTAGTGTTTATTAATTACTATTTTGTACTTCATGCAAGGGTGTTTGAGAGGCAAGGAGGGATGGAGAAGCCAAAGCTGGTTTTCTTGTACATGAAGTTTGTTTCATTTTGTGCTGACTTGACGAGAAAATATATTGGTATAAAAACACTGAAGAAAGTGACACTTTTCTGCTAGCATGTTCTGATTTTAAAGTACATCCAAGCAGCCTTACGCACTTTGCCCTGTCAGGAAACTGGTCTGCTTTAGTGTCCGTGCTTCGTTTATCATTCAGGAATTTGAAATTCCCTTCTAGCCTTGGTCGTTAAGCCCACTGACCTGCCTATCAAACCATAGCAAACATAGAAGTCAGGCGTGTGGGTCATTCACAGCTTCATGGGCCTGTGTCTGCTTCCTTTCTCGTTAACCTCTTTCAACACCAAAGTCATTTGTTTTGGTGCGAGTGAAGAGTGTACTCTCTTGGTGGTGACCCTTTAAAAATCTATTCAGGTTATTTTTTTTTCTTTTTAAAAACGCACAGCATTAAAGAAAGATTGGAAAGTATAAAAGAAAAACACCCATAACCTTGTACCCCAGTGCAACTGTCTGTTCTTTTGGGGGGCAAAGGGTGAAGAGGAGGGAAGTCAGAATTAAAACTTTGAGGAGAAACCCTAGTTTTCTCGTTTTCTCATTAGTTTCATTCTATCGAGGGGCAGGAGGAGGTCCGAATCTCACTGAAAGGTAGGCTGCTGAGAATTCTTAGCTTGCCGAAGAGTCTGCTTTTTGAGTAATCATGTCAATTTAGTTTCCTGCTGCTTATCTTACTACTGTTTCACTCAAACTAGATAAATAATTTTTTCAAAATTAACTTGTTTGTATGTATAGGGCACCCAGTTGTACCCCCAAGGAGACCAATGAGGTGTGAACTAACATTGGCAACGTAGCAAGCTTCCCGTGAACCTTGGGGTAAAGCACCTCTTAGGTTGATTCATTTTAACTTCTTAAATGTATTTTAATTGCCGAGAATTGTAGTTCTTTATTAATCTTTGGAGGAATTGTGTTCTGCTCTCAAAGTTGAACAGAGAAGTTCACGTTTCCTCATGTGTGTGACCCCGTGGGTCCCTGGCCAGTCAAGACTCCACATGTGTCCTTGACTTCTTCACAGGGTCCCCAACACCTAGAACAGTAGTTATACACAACAGAATTACCCTTGACCTGAATCTTAGGTATTGGGGGGCGGGGTTCCATAAATGGATTTTCCATGAAGTCTTACTTTTGTGTCAGAAATGCCATTAGAATGCATCATGGACATTTCCAAGTTGTATTATGCATTGTATTAATTTCTTAATACTGGAGTACTCCATCCAAACATACTTCACCTGCTGACTCAAGGATGTCATTATGAATAATAATTGATGTAATTCCTATGTGGGCAAGCAGAGCTTGTGGGACTGCCTTTGTGTTAATAACTGTGACTTAGAACAGATAAAAACTGATATTCTAATGGCTTTTGTAGACCTGCCTACCCACAGTTATCTGGGTAAAAGCCCAAGACTGGCTCCCTTTCTCTTATCAGGAAATACAAATGATCTTTTTGGCAGGTAGTTATTATTTAATAGCTTTTATTTTCAGGTTCAGAGAACTGTTTGGAAAATCTAGAAAATCGGGATTTTTCTTTCTTTCTTTTTTTTGGATGCTTGACCTCTAGAGAAGTAGGCATATTATAAAATAGGTTACACCATGTAGTTGAAGGTGTGTGCTTATGGTAAAATTTTCATCTCCAAAGGAGAATTGTTTTTTAGAGTTTCCCATTTGTTTGCACTGTTTGCAATGTTTAGTTATCATAAGCAGTCTTTAGTAACCATAAGCAAAATTTTTATAAACTTGAATTTAATGTAATAAAACTACATTTGTTCTGCAATGCATAGTTAAGGGAGGCTTTTGGGGTTTGTTTGGGTTTTTTTTTGGCCTTTCAGATTTTTTTCTTTCTACATTTTATTCCACTCAGAAGGAATTAAATTTCTAAACATTAGAAAATGTTTTATACCAAGATAGAATCCAAGGGACGGGGAGCCTGGTGGGCTGCCGTCTATGGGGTTGCACAGAGTCGGACACGACTGAAGTGACCCAGCAGCAGCAGCAGCAGCAGCAGCAGCAGCAGCAGCAGGTCTTCCTGTAACTAGAACTACGGAAATGTCTTCATTTTCATTAATTGAGAGATGTAAATTTTTTTTCTGTGCTTTTGACCGCGTTCTTCCACAATCTTTTATTGATTGGGAAATGTTTTCTATTGAGACAGGTCTTCCTGTAACTAGAACTACAAGAATCTCTTCATTTTCATTAATTGAGAGGTGTAAATTTCTTCTCTATTTTTGATCACATTCTTCCACCGTCTCTATTATTGTTATCAATTCAGTCCTTTCCAGTTGAGGATGACTGTGTGAATTAAGACGAGCACGAGGAAGTGGCTCCTCTGGGATTTAGGATTATGTGGCATTTTGTTTTGCTTTGTTTTGTTTTGATGTTCCACGTTGCTTTTCTGTGTTTTCTACTTTTCTGAAATAATAAGCCTTATTATTTAAACAATACATTACCAATAAATAAGAGTATAGAATACTGTTTATATTCATTTAAGAGTTGGGCTTAATTTCATAGTGGTCTAAAATAATAAGATGCAAAAAAAAAAAAAAGACAAGAAAAGGGAGAAATAAACCCAATGTAAAAATATCACCCAACATGATAAACCCAAGTAAGAAATTAAATTTCTGTGTAAATATAAAGGGTATAGCTTAAGAGAAATCCTAAAAGGCTAATAGTTACATAGGCAAGATTTTTAGGTAGGAGTCAGTAGGTAGAAAAGGAAAAAAATAGACAAATATATAGCTACTTGAATTATGTGAAATTGATTCTTGACCATCAATGAATGGGTTGTGAAGTTCACGTATTCCCTAAGAAATAGAGTTCGTCTAGAAAAGTAATTTTGAATAATTAATTTTATAGTTAGTAATACTATAAATGTGCATAATGCTGATATCCATTTTCTTAATACTGTACAATTAACATGGGAAAATATGGGAGTTATATTTTTGTAGCACAGGTAATATGTTAATATCTCTACTGAGGAAAGAGGTCTTTATTTTTAGAAATCTCACAACTTTCCCTTTCCAGAACTGTGTCTACCAAACCCGTGGTAGCACTACAGATATATTAATAACATGGAGAACATGGTGTGTCCATCACCAGCTCATATTAATAGTAGCATTGCCTGGCTCTCCTGGTTGTTTTTGGTTTTCTTCTTTTTCTTTTTTTTAATTTAGGTGTTATGCTTGATTAATTCACCTAGTAACTCATGTAAGTTAAAATGTATCGAGCATTTTTTATGTATCATGCATAGTCTCATTTATTTTGCTTCTCTCAGTAACTCATAGTTGATTTTATTATCATTCCCACTTTACTGATGATGTACCAGAGCATGAAGAAGTCAGGTGCTGCTGCTAATCCGTGGCAGACTTGGGCCTCGAACCCCAAGAATTCTGTTCTTAATCACTATGCTCTTTATGTTTCTGTTGACTGTAAAGTTCATTTACAACAGAGTCCTCTTTCTAACCCTGGGAGAGACCTTCCATGGATACTTGAAACTGTGATTCACTGTGGACTTGGGTCCAGGGAATTTCAGCTCCCAAGCTAAGTTCTCCTAGACCATCAGAGCACACCCTCAGTTATTTCGCATTTCTAATTACAAGAAGACTTTATAAATAAACAGAACATGGATTATCATGGTGGTTCTAAAACATAAGATGGTAATTATAACTTGAAGTCTTCAAAATGGAAGATTAAGAGCCCATGTTTTCAAATCTTAGACGATGACAACGTTGTACATCCTGCAGTTTAATTTTGCCAACTGATCCTAGACCCTCAGGCAACAAGTACTGACACTGGATACTTATTTCCTTTGTTAGCAAACGTTCAGGGGCAGTTTGAGGTACAAGATACAGAGAGATTACTAGATAGTCCCCACCTTCTCAAAGAGGCTGCCAGATATAAATTAGTATTTGTTAAACTGAAGTTGAACTGAATGTAACAGAAGAGAATTTCAGAAAAAAGGAAGTGTGATCAGCCTTTACTCGTCTAGAGGGCGGGCAGCGAGAGGAGTCTTTGTAGTGAGAGGTGAGGAAGTTACAAGGAACCAGCAAAGGGCATTTCAGGCAAGTGGTTGGGGCACTTAGGAAAGAGTTGAAGAGTAAGTAAGTGGTGAACTGGAATAATCAGGGAAAAACTTCTTTGTTGGAGCGATTTAACAAAGGACTGAGCACCCTCTTCTGTACTCTGATGGTTCCCTAGCTTCCCTGAGCTCTCATTTTCTTGTGTGTCTTCCCTGCTAGACTGAATTTCTTGGGGCTGGAAAATGCCTGTTGTCTGAGTTTTTGAGACCTTGGGTGTTTCGTGATCGAGAAGGATTGTGAACGTATTTGTAAGGAGTGAAGAAGAAAGACAAGAGTGTATGAGGAACGTGGCACTGTGTTCCTGCTTTCTTAAATAATATTTAACTTTAGAACACTTTTTTGTTTTTAATAGGTCCATTTCAATTACATCTTGTCACTTCCCCCAAAAGTGTCACATTGAGTATAGCTTCAAGGAGTCGCGAACATTTGTTCTAAGGTCAGTTTCTTCACAAATGAGGTTGTGTCGTATGACTCCTCTTCAGTTATATTTCAAAAGGTGGCAGGTTGACATTTTTATTAAGTTCTATAGTGTTCTATTAGTTACGTTTTTATAATTCATAATTCTGTTTTGGAAGAAATCCCTTTGAGAGTCAGAGAAAAGGAGTCAGCCTCAGACATCCATGGTGATTCATACATTGCCTTTTATAGTTCTCTGTAGGGTTTCCCATATACAGTGAGTCAACAAATATTGCTTATCTGAAGAGATACTTTAAGGTAAACATTTTATTATCAAATATGTTTTTAATCCATTTGCTTTAATTGGATTTCATTGGCATATTTATAAGACTCATCTCTGGGAGTTCAGGGATTTTTTTCAGCCGAAAATTATAGGACTTATTTTTCAGCCAGAAACGTTTTTCAGTGTATTTATGTGTTTGTATGATGTTGCTTCACATAGATAACAGGACCGTGTTGATGTGAACAGGATATTCATGTTGATGTGCCTATAAACCCTAAGCTTTGTCTTTCTTTAGTTAAACCAGGTTCTAGAGAAAGCTTCAAGGATTCTAACCAAGTCCTAGGTTATGCCAGCAGAGACTGTCTTGGGGGCCAGTCTGTTCCAGGCTTCCCAGTGGGGGCGCAGGTAGAGATCCCAAGAGGAGCTGGGGATATGGTGACCATGAAGTGGCCCCATAGGGATGAGGTTACAGTGGGTTATAGCCTCATGGGGATGAGGCTGTAGGGCTCTAAATCTGATGTTTTTGGAAAGGCAGAACATTGAGATCTTTAGGTGTCTATTTTCTTGGCATTTCTGGATTCTCAAATCCTGGCAGCTAACTGAAAATATTTAGAAACATTATGCACCCCCTTCTGTTTGCTGCCCCCGTCAAAAGACACTTCTAGAATCTTCTTCTCTCAACAGGACTGTGACCACCGGTCATGGTCTCCATCACCTGACTCAGGCCCCAGTCATTCCCCTACCCCTGGGCCACCGTGATTGCCACCCAGCTTTTCTCTGTGCCCCAGTTCCCCCGTCCCCACCAAGTCTGTTCTCAACACAGTGGCTCTTGGGGTTCTGCTGAGACCACGTGTCCATTAGGTTTTGTTCTTTTTGTCCCATGAGCCTGCTAAGTACTGTGCCCAGGCTCTGGACTGTGGCTTTTCTAGGCTTCTGGAGCCAAGAACCAAATGTCAGGCTCGCCTCCTGGTTCTTCTTCTGGATCGCAGTCTGACAAATACAGGCTTGCAAGTAATTGATGGCCTCAGAGAGATGGAGTGAGTAGGAGGTGGGAGAGGTGGGGCTGGGAGGCAGGTCTTCTCTGCCCGGGCTCACTGGCTGCAGCCTCGGGGTCCACTGGCTGAAGCAGACCTCCTCCCCCTGATTCGCTCACATTTACTTTCTGTTGGGCGGTGCTGCTCTTACTGTTTGTTTCCAGAGCCTTGGCACACTGCTTATTTTTTATTGTTGCAAACTGTCTTATTTTAAATGATACATGTGTTTCTCAACTTGTAACTTTCCCATAGGTGAGCATTTGGAAGGTCTTTTACTTCAGTCCTTAGCGCCTGGTGCCCAGTGTATAGTAGGTGCACAGCAGACTGGTGAATGGAAGCTCCCCTTTTGTTGACCTTTTCCACGTGGCTGCCAAACTCAGACACTTTCCAGTTTTCTCTGAGCTCAAAGCTTGCAGATGGTAGGTGCTTGGTAAATTAGAAGCATGATGTGTGCCTCTTGGGTTTTTTGTTTGTTTGTTTTCCTCGTCCTACTAGAGTTCTAGAAGAAACTAAAGGTAAGCAAACATGAGCTCTTTGGGTTTTCCGCTTTCTTCAGGATGCATTCCAAAGCAGTTTCTAGTGAATTTGGAATCACTGTCTCTATCATTCCCATCTGTTAGTAAAAGTAATCAAGAGCTGACGTAACTGATGTGCTTTATTTGGAGGATAAGCAATGAAAAAAGACACATTCCCCCTTTGTAGACAATGTTTGAGTCTGTTGACCATCCTCAGGTTCTTTGTACCTTAAAGGATAAGCAATGAAAAAAGACACATTCCCCCTTTGTAGACAATGTTTGAGTCTGTTGACCATCCTCAGGTTCTTTGTACCTTAAAAATTGGGTGGATTTTCTTGTTCTGTCTGCATTTGATTCTAAGGGAGAACACAAGACTGTGAATCCATTCATGAAATATGCTTTTAAAGTTATTCACTTTTTTTTTATGTTGGTATGTGTGAGAGAAAACAGAGGTAAAAAGAGAAACTAACTCATTTAGGCATGATTGTTAATTTTCTTTTTATTTTCTGTCTACTTATTGCTTTGGATAAATATACTGGACCACTGCCAAAAATTCAGGTGGCTGAATACTAATTTTGCTGAAATTAGATGGAACAGCCATCCCCTGCCAATTTTCTGTCTAAATTATGCAGAAATCTGACTCTTGCAAGACAGAAATCTGGTCAAAAATAGAGTCCTAATTTTCCATTTAGTCAGTAAGACCTTCAGCAGACTAATTGTTGTTGTTTCAGCTTTTCTTTCTCAGGTAGCGAAAGAAATCCAAGAAAAAGGAAATCCAGTCCAAGTCACTAGCCGTTTTTCTCCTGTGACCCAAATGTAGATTTGTGGGGTTAAAGAACATGACATTCACAACTTGTCTGGTGCAGAGCAGCAGTGAGCCTCGGAAAACAATTAGTGCATCTTTCAGACGCACGGTAGTTACTGAATAATTACTCAAATAATGGTCAGTAATGGAATACAAAGGGTTATCTCTTAGCTAATCCTCGAGTAATGGAATTGGTGTATCTCTGATTTTTCTCTTGGCCTTCCAGGGTTCAGAAGAATGAGACAAAAGTGATTATGGGAACTAGAGGGAGCCACTGGAGGCCGCGACGAAAAGGAGACCTTATCTGAAGCAATTAATCAAGAAACTCATATTGTGGGACAATTATTCAGAGCTAATTCTAAAATAGCTTCAGAGCCCCAGGTCTTGGGATATGTCTTCCAGAATTTTGTCAAGGTCATTTAGAGCACAGGGACAACCCTGCATTAGAATAAAGGTTTGGTTAAAAGCATGTATACTCCCTACCTAGAAGCCTGTACAAGGTAAAAGCATAGCATCAATCATCAACTACTTAAATGTAGTTGTTATTTTTTACTTTATTTTTATGGTAGCAAACTGTGCAAAACAGAATGAGGTATCATCCCAAGGATAAACGTCCTTTCTTGATCCACTTTCTTTAAGTACGTTGGCCTCTGGCATGTGTCTGTTTGCTTCACCATGTAAACTCGGAAAGCAGTGCTGATATGCAAGCTCAGTGACTTTTTACATGTGTGTAATTTCATATAATAATTGATTTTCTGTTGAGTGTGGTTGTGTTAAATCTGACTAGTCCTTTAGCATTTTACCCCCTGAGTGGGCTAGAAAACTTACTTTCTCAGGAATCTGGTCTCAGCCAATATGTCACTTCCTCAGTGAATATTCTAAAATAGCCCTTTCCCTCCCCAGACATGTGACCCTGTTTTATGAACTTCTGAGCACTTAATCACTATGAAACATTGTTTATACGTATTAGTTGCCTATCCACTCTACCGACATGTAAAGTCTCCGGGGAGGGAAACCTTGTCTTTTGTTTACTTGGGTTCGTGTGGCCTGCTGTATATTGATCACAATAAACATTTGCTGGGTGAAGGGAGGAAGGAAGGAAAGGGTCTTTATCCTGTGACACTCTCCTTACCCTCCTGCCCTCCCACTTTCACCTCCACCACCACTGTTTTTGGTCATTTGGGGGCAGGTACATGGCTGGCAGGACACGTGGGTTGTGCATGTTTCTAAGTGAGTCAGACATGGCGACACCCTGCCTTCTTATTTCAGCTCAGACTGTCGACAGGCGTGCTTTCTCAGTGTATTTGTTGCCATGCTTCTTGCATTTTTGGCTTGTTGTCGGTGACTCTACTCTCCAAAGTGGCCCCCAGGCAGGATGCTGGCTGGCGTTCCCAAATGCAAGAGGGCTGTGCTACGCTATATGGTGAGAACAGAGCAGCTCCATGCAGTCGTGGTTTCAGAGCCGTTGGCAGTGAGCTCCCTGTGAGTGAATCCACACATATATTAAATGAGGTGCCTTTAGACAGAAACACACGTGAAACAAGATTACATATTGATCTGCTGTCAGAAGTGTGAGCAGAGCCTCTGAGGAACCTAGCCTTGTCTTTCCTCTGGGAAGAGTGGTTCAGTTTTCACTAATTTAGTATTTGCAGCTCCTTTGTAGAACATAACCACCACAGATCACACAGATCTATGTGTTCACAGAACTATGTGTTCGTGTGAACACATAGTTAACATGTTGCTAAGTGGCAAGCTACCTCAGAGATTAGTGGCTTGAAATTACAACTGTTTACTCATAATCCTGTGAGTTGGCATTTGGGGTTGGCTCAGCAGTGCGGTTCTTCTGCCGGGCATGGATATACTTTTGCCATCAGCTGGTGATCGATGGCCTCCCTTGTATGTCTGACAGGTGTGGCTGGGGCTCTGAGCGATGTGTTTCTCAACTCCCAGAGTCTCACCCAGGCTCATTCGCACTAGGGGTTTGCAGGTCTCCCAGGAGCAGCAGGAGGGCAAGCCCCAGTCTGCAAGTGGTTTTCAGTCCTCCGCTCGTGTCACTGCTGCCAACACTGATTCATCAGCCAGAGCAAGTCACGCAGCCATCCAGATCAAGTAGGCTCCACATCCTGGCGAGACCCAGAGTCACCCATAGAAAGGGCACTGGGGCAGGGAGGAAGGGGTCCCTCTGATACTCAGAAGCCAAAGAGGCAGTGCTGGCTGTTGCGTGGAGTGGGCAAGAAAGGAAAAGAAATTCAGAAAGACTAAGCAACCACACCAGCAGTGGTGGGCAAAGGCAAGTCACACACATCTGCATGATGGCAGAGATTCTATTCTCTGTCTTTTCCCTTCTGATAGACCACTGGCTGATTTGCCTGGTTTGACTAGCTCTGGGGATGGAGAATCAGCAGTAAGATTAGCCTCCTTGCTACAGGAGAGCAACAACTGCTGTCATCTGTCTAGGAAAGGATTCCATACCCTGTGCATAGTCTTACTGTCGTGAGTATAAGAATGTCCTGGTGGGAGTGACTTGTGAATGTGTGGGGCTCGATCTTGGATTTGATCTGCACGAAAGGCTTACATCTTGGGATATGGAATCTTAGTCGTAATAGAATTTGTTCTGAAAGACTTAAAGGCAGATGATTAAAATACTAGAGAGATTGACGTTGTCTGAAGAGATCTCCTTGTATTTCTTTCAAAAAAAAGTCCACAATATTGCCATAGCTGGGCCCTATTATGCTGTTGTAATCATAGTTGCACCAAGAAGGGTGATTAACGATAGCAATTTATTGTATCTGAGGAGGAGAGAAAATAGGAGATGTTGTCGTTATCATAAATCATATCGTAAATAACCCAGAAGAAGCACTCAGAGCGCCCGTGTGGTGTCAGCAGCCAGCCCTTAGGCACGCTTGCCCAGGGTGTAGCCATAGAAACCCCAAAGTCATACTGTTATCTTGGCCTCGCTGCAGTTATGTGATACAACACTATTAACATATAGATTAGGCCATTTATAATACCAGGTGTCATTTCAGGTTGGCCTGCTTGTATAGCATTTTAGGTTTTTATTGTGCCAAATGTTAGTGAAAAAAGTGCTTTTCTGTAGGTCAGTGTATACATAGGTATTTGTAATGCATCAGCTTCACTCTGCTATTAATTTATTGTGTTATTGATTGGTTGTACTGTATGAATTGTCATGGCCTAATTGTCTTGTCTTTGCTAGTAATTTCATTTCTTTTTCAGGTAAAGAGCTTGGTTTTGAAAATACCTATCCACTCATACATGTTGAGCTGTGTTTTAAAGGGTCTAATTTCAGTCACGTTATAGACAGGACAGTTTTTAAAGTATCTTATGAAGAGACAGATGGGATGCAAAAAATTGTTTCGGCCTCATTTGGAACCAAGAGAGAAAATGTTGTCTGGCCTGGGCGGTTTTAATGCTGCTGCTCTTCCTGCATTTCCAAGGTGTCCCGTGTCTGCCTGTCATTCTCCAGCTGCCCAAGGTTTTTGTCCTTGCCCCATAGCATCCCGCTGGAGCCTGGCCCTCCTCAGAACACCTGGGGTACCAGCCCCTCTCCATCCTCAGCATTCCATCAGATTGCTTCACTGAAGTTTCACTTAACTCAGAGTCTCCTTACCTCAAAAAGTAGGGTAGACTCAATCATTTGTCAGGTTTACAGTCATAAAAAAATTCTGGCAGCAGCATTTTTAAAAATACAGCCCTTATCCAAGACATGAATCAAGTGGTCAGAAGGCCAAGCTCTGAGGCATGTGATCAGAGAGATATTTAGGGGCAGAAAGGGCTCTGTCCTGCCCTGTAGAGCACCCCCCTGCACGTGGAGATGGCCCTAATATTAGAAATCTTCAGTTCTTCGAAGCAGGAGTCAGATGTCAATCTTATATTTTGCAGATGGGGAGACTCAGGTCTGAGAAAGTCAGTGGGCTGTGCTAGGTCGAGTTGTGGCTCTGGAAACAGGCCCCAAAGGCAGTTTCCATCGAGCTTCCTGTCTGGTTACCTTGGGGTTTCTGTTCCACGCCCCTGGATGTGACAGCTTGTGTACCGTATGCCGGTGCCTGCCACGGCACTTGAATCGATGGCCACACGATGTGGTGGCTTCTTCAGGACGGGAAGTCGTGTCTCATTTGACTGTGTGGTCCTAGGACCTAACATGGTGCTTGCTCTGCTGGTGTTTACAAGGTACTTGGAAGGTGAACGAATAAATGAGTGATGAGTAAGGAGTGGATGAATGAATGTAAGTAGTTTTGAGTCACTCCAACTGGTTGTAATAAACATAATATATAGAAAGATGTTTTCTGAAGTGTCCATTTAAAATCTTTTCATATCTATTATGAAAACATTAGTATGCATAATCTAATTAGTGGGAAAGTTTGTGTCATTGTTGCTAGAAATTAATTTCTTCACGTACATTTCTAAAAAATTACAAGAAATCTAGTTTTAAGTACATATAGTTTTTGGTGAGATGTACAGGTAGCATTTTATTGTCCTTATAAAGTTCAGAAGCACAAGTATATTTTCTGATAGTTAATGAGATAAAAACCTTTCGTGCCCATGCAAACAATTTCCTAACATCCATCCGCTTTTAAGATTATAGTATTTCTTTAAAGGCATATAGTATTCTGGTTTTAAAGATTTTTCTTTTTTAAAAAAAGATATTCTGAATCAATATTTTTAATAACTTAGAAGTGTGTTAGTCATTCAGTTGGGTCAGGTGCTTATGATTCTGTGGACTGTAGCCTGCCAGCCTCTTCTGTCCATGGAATTTCCCAGGCAAGTATACTGAAGTGGGTAACCATGCCCTACTCCAGGGCGTCTTCCCAAACCAGGTATTGAACCCTGGTCTCCTGCATTGGCCGGCGGGTTCTTTACCACTGAGCCAGCTGGGGAGCAGGTACCCTTGCACATGTTAGAGCAGAAAGGAGGCCGCAGAGGAGTTTGGTGGAGAGGCATATTTTGTTCATCACTCCCCTGGGAAATGTAGGAAGTGTGAGTTATTTGTGTTGTCAGCGAAGGGAGTGGGAGTGGCGTTTGTAGTGTCTCCCTGACTCCTCGTAATATCTGTGGAATTTTTAAAACAATGGACATCAATATAGATCCATTTGTTTTCTTGCATATCATTAAAAGAATCTGACAATTGTTCTGCATTAGCAAAATATTGATTTGGTAAATATGGGTATAAGCTATTTGTGAGTAATTTGTAACACTTAGAACTTTTCTATCAGTTTGAAATTATTTCAGGTTGAAAAATTTTCACAATCAAATGTTGACTTGAGATCATTGATTGTCTAAAAAGAGATTATCACTAACTNATTATCACTAACTCCGCCTTTTTCTGCATGTTGTAATATTCTGCTACCAATTAAATATATTTTAAATGATATTTCTGACTGTGCAGATAAATTTGTGCCGAATCATCCATATATTGCCTATTGTTCCCTTTTTGACAAATGAAAAAGTATTGTTAATGTGGACAACGTTTGACATAATGAGAAGTTACTTCTTAATATGTCAGGTTTTTACTTAGATTGGATTATAGTGTTCACACCTTTTAGTGAATTTATATGAAGAGTAAGAGTAGACATGAAACTCTCCCAGAAATTTAACATTAAAGAAAAAAATACGGGTTCCTACCCTGGTTTCTATGTTGTTCTTCCTGTGTCATTTTTTTAAATGGCTTTTCTTTCCTCTTAGAAGTGTAGGACTTACATCATAATTTATGGTAGTCTTTGATGAATGACAGTGCTGGTAGTCAGTTATAACACATATCAGCATTTTGAGTAAACCCTGTCACAGAATAATCAGATCAAAAGTCGTCATTGTTACCTTTAGTCAAATCTTCGCATAAGCAGGAAGGGAAACGCCGGTTTTATAAATAATTCCTAACCCTACCTTTGGCAGCAGGACCGTAACACTTCACAGAACTAGCCTCCTTGAGTAAAATTTCTGTTATCCTTCCAGAGTCTCCCGAACAGCTCCAGACCGCTCTCACTGCAGGATAGAGTTATTAGGGCAGATGACTGCAGTGATTGTCCACTTGACCTGTAGGTGCTAGCTCCGGACTTGCCCTGTCATGTGGTCTTAGAGAGATTATAGTGAGGAGAGGTGGGCCTTTTTTTTTTTTTTTTAATCTTCTCAAAAAGGATTGTAAAGTCGATTTTAAAAGGTGTATCTCTCTTATTGTTCATTGTTATTATTTAGTGGTTTGAATACTTAGCCAACTCTCGTTAGCAGTTACTTTTCACTGTCCTCACAAGATAAGCAATACTAGGGTGTCCCCGTCTTCTGGATCAAGGACCTAAAGCACTGAGAAATCAAAAAGAACTTATTTTAAATGTCACAGTAGTTTTCCTTGAACCATTTTTTCCCCCCAATATTTTTTTGTCACATGAATACGGAAGAGTCTTTCCCTGTAGTTTAAACATTTTTAAACAGTAGAAAGTGAGTTCTTGGTTCTCTGGAAATAAAAAAAATCTTTAAAATACTTCTCATATCAAGTAACATCACCTGTTTGACTTTGGAGCACGGCTTCTGTTCTTGTATGTATATATGTGTTAAATTAGAAAGATTTGTGACTCAAATTTTTTATACTATTTTTTATACCTTTGTGTAGTAACATGTCAAAAGATCAGGTATCTTGTAATATTAAACTTCTCTTAACCAAATATATGCTATTTTATAATAAAGCTGTTTTCATGTATAAGTTTAGGAAAATGCTAAAAACCACTTTTAGGGTATTTTCCAGATTTTTTGTGAATTGTGCTCATTATACACATACACACAATGAGTACTTCATTGCCATTCACCTGTAATCAAGCTGCAATTAATCTGCAAGAGGGGGTTTGGGTGACAGTAGAGAATAAACCGCGAGAAGGCGATGGCACCCCACTCCAGTACTCTTGCCTGGAAAATCCCATGGACGGAGGAGCCTGGTGGGCTGCAGTCCATTGGGTCACTAAGAGTTGGACATGACTGAGCGACTTCACTTTCACTTTTCACTTTCATGCACTGGAGAAGGAAATGGCAACCCACTCCAGTGTTCTTGCCTGGAGAATCCCAGGGACAGGGGAGCCTGGTGGGCTGCCGTCTGTGGGGTCGCACAGAGTCAGACATGACTGAAGTGACTTAGCAGCAGCAACAGCAGAGAATAAACCGTTCAGTACCTATTACATATTTATCTTATTCCAAACTCTTAGACCACAGAATTAAAGTAATTCATGTAATAGAAAACCAGACACTTATTATGCAGAATCATCAATTAAGTCTGTGTTTGAACAAGCATAAGCTAGATCAGTTGTATTCATTTGTTCGCATGTTGTAATATTTTAAAAATAAAATATATTTGCTCAAGTGGAAAACTTTCAATACCAGGAGAATGGATAAATAAGCATGGTACATTTTTACAACAGTGAAAATGAACTGACTACAGCTACCTGCATGGACATAGGAGATGCCCAGAAACATAATGTTAGGGGGGAAAAAAAGCTGAAAGATATTACAGTATGATACCACTTATAAAGTTCAAAAACAAGTCACTGCATACAAATGTGGTAAAACTGTATAGGAAACAGGGGAAGGATAGTAAGAAGAAGAGGAGTTACCTGGAATGGGGTGGAGTGGAGAGGGGAGAGCATCCATCAGAAAGTAACCAAGGGGCGTCTCGATGGTGCTGCTAGGGGTGGTGGTTTTACAGGTGTTCATTCATTGTTATGCTTTATGCCTTGCATGCAATCACACTCTGTTATGTATCTGTTTCTAATTCAGAAAACTGTTATAAATATTTTCACACTTTGTCTTCTTATAAAGCTTAAGTCTTTCTCTTCCAGCAAAATGCCCTCTTCCATTTTGATTAATTTTGATGCCACCATTGATGCATTCTTATAAAATCTTTAAGCATCAAATATTTGTAAATTAAGTTAATAAAAAGAAGCATTTGTGTTTTTAAGTATTTTTATAATTCATTTATATTCCTCTAAACCACATAAAGCTTCTAGATGCATATAAGTTATTAGGGACTTGAAATAAAAAATGAAAATTAAACATTAAAAATAAAATAACAGAACTGGAATGATCCTCTCTATATTGTGGAGAACCACTTTGAATCAAGCATTATGTTAAAAGTTTTTTTTCACTTAAATGTAAGCAGCCATCATAAATTTTTCTAATACTTTCTGAGGTTCTTATACAATTTCCTTGTGGCCCCCTCCGTCTCTCTGTCTTCTGTTCTTTCATCCTGTACTGCTCCATTCCCAGTCTCCAAATACCCAAAACGCTACCTCATTCATCAGGTCTTTTCCAGGTCTTTGACACGGAGGTAGTCTGTTTCTCATTTGAGCTGTTGTGAGGCTTTGTCCTATGGTCCTGATCACTTTGTACATGCGGTCCACCTACACGGTGTCTCCTGCTGAGCTGAAAGGTCTTTTAGGTTGTGGTTTATTCCTGACTTCCTCCAGCAGCCCTTTCAGCCTTTATCATCGTGCATGGTAGATGCTTAGTTAATATGTGCAGAAGGAAAGAATCTGACCCCACAACAACTTGGTCAGGTTGGCAGCGCAGGTAACATTAGCCCCTGTTGAGAGGTCAGAAAACAGCCTCCAAGAGGTTGAGAGACTGCCTCGGGCCCATTGCTCTGCGATGCCTGAATGCCTGTAGAAACACCGCATCTCTATGGCCAAGCCAAGTGTCTTCCATGTCACCACACTACTTCTCAAAGTGGCTGTCCTCAAGTCAGCAGACAGGAGGAAGAAGTAGCATATGAACTATTAAAAAGTATTCTTTTCTGTCATTTCTGAGGTTAGTAGTTTACATGCTAACCTATCTCTTGGTTTTTAGAAGGGTGTGTGTGTGTGCGCATGTATACAAGAGGAAGAGAAAAAGAGAAAGGCAGTCTTTAGTCAAGTTAGGAAAAGAATTAAGGAAGCAGAGAGCAAACAAGAAATCTTTAGCAGACTTCAGATCCTGCATTTAGGGCCACGTTGCTCAAAGGGAAAACAGTTTGTATGTCTCCTGTCACTGGTTGCCATTCCTCAAAGATGGCATGTGTGTTTGGAAGGTCCTAGAAAACTTAGCTGCTCTACTCTCTAACAACTGTCAATAATTTCCTTTCTTTCCTAGAAATCATGTTTGAAGCATTGTTTTTTTTTTTCCCCTTAGGGTATTTTCTAATATATATATTCTAATAACACTTCTTTTTTCTTCCTTCCCCAGAAGAAGAAGAAGAGCAGGTGCCCACAGATGGAGGCACGTCAGCAGAAGCCATGCAGGTTCCCCTGGAAGAAGACGACGAGCTGGAGGAGGAGGAGATTATTAATGATGAGAACTTCTTGGGTAAGAGACCTCTGGACAGTCCGGAAGCTGAAGAAATGCCTGCGATGAAGCGGCCACGCCTGCTGAGCACCAAGGGGGACGCCCTGGACGTGGTGTTACTGGAGGCTCGAGAGCCGCTCAGCTCGCTGAACCCCCAGAAGATCCCTCCCATGCTGTCCCCCGTCCACACCCAGGACAGCACGGACCCAGCTCCTCCATCACCGGAGCCGCCAATGTTAGCTCCGGTGGCAAAATCACAGATGCCACCTGCAAAACCATTGGAGGCAAAGTCGTTTACACCCAAAACAAAGACTAAAACCAGTTCTCCAGGACAGAAGACGAAATCACCCAAAATGATTCCGTCACCAGCCATGGCCGGAAGTCCTATTCGGTCTCCAAAAACCGTATCCAAAGAAAAGAAATCTCCTGGACGTTCCAAGAGCCCCAAGAGCCCCAAGAGCCCCAAGGTCATGACTCACATTCCCCAAGTACCTGTCAGACCTGACACACCCAACAGGACTCCTTCAGCCGCAGTAAGCGAGAGAATCAGTAAAGAGACTGTCCAGGTGAGACAGGTACTGATGCTGCCTGATGCTGGGAGACTCAACAGCGAGAGTCAGCTCAGAAAGGCTGTCGTCACCGACAAGACCATTGACGCCTCCATTGATGCTGTGATCGCACGGGCGTGTGCGGAACGCGAGCCCGATCCTTTCGAGTTCTCTTCTGGCTCCGAATCAGAAGGAGACATTTTTACCAGCCCTAAGAGAATTTCAGGTTCAGAATCTGCTACCCCCAAAGCCTCCGCCTCCTCCAATAATTTCCCCAAGTCCGGGTCCACCCCTCTGCCTCTGTCAGGCGGAACTTCAAGTTCGGACAATTCATGGACAATGGACGCATCCATCGACGAGGTGGTTCGGAAGGCCAAGATGGGGACCCCTCCCAGCATGCCCCCCAGCTTCCCTTACATTTCCTCCCCTTCTGTCTCTCCTCCCACCCCCGAGCCCTCGCACAAGGTGTATGAGGAGAAACCCAAACCGCCGGCCTCCTTGGACGTCAAAAAGAAGTTGAAAAAGGAGCTGAAGACGAAGATGAAGAAGAAAGAGAAGCAGCGAGATAAGGAGAGGGACCGGGACAAAAGCAAGGAGAAAAGCAAAGAGAAGGAGAAAGGGAAGGAGAAGGAGAAAGACAGGGAGGCCAGCAAGGAAGCCAAGTATCCCTGGAAGGACTTCCTCAAAGACGAAGAGGCCGATCCCTACAAGTTTAAGATAAAAGAGTTCGAAGATGTGGATCCAAAAGCCAGGTTGAAAGATGGGATTGTGAGGAAGGAAAAGGAGAAGCACAAAGACAAGAAAAAAGACCGAGAAAAGGGCAAAAAGGACAAAGAGAAGCGGGACAAAGAGAAAGTGAAAGAGAAAGGCCGCGAGGAGAAGCTGAAGGCCCCCCCGGCCCCACTGGTCCTGCCCCCCAAGGACGTGGCGCTGCCCCTGTTCAGCCCCGCGGCCACCATGCGCATCACGGCCGTGCTGCCCTCCCTGACGCCCGTGCTCCCCGAGAAGCTCTTTGAGGAGAAGGAGAAGCCCAAGGAGAAGGAGAGGAAGAAGGACAAAAAGGAGAAGAAGAAAAAGAAAGAGAAAGAAAAGGAGAAAGAGAAGAAGGAAAAGGAGAGGGAGAAAGAGAAGCGCGAGCGGGAGAAGAGGGAGAAGGAGAAGGAGAGACACAAGCATGAGAAAGTAAGCACTCTACCTCTGGGGCCCCGCTTGAACCCGGTCCCGGTGGAAGGTGCAGGTGGAGCCAGCAGCCATCTGTACGTTCCAGGTGTGAATCACCCACGGCTTAACTGGAAGCTGGTCTGTAATGGGTTTCCAAAATTTAATTTTAATTCTCAAACCCATAAACCTGTCATCAGCCTCCCCCCTCCCCTTCCCTGCCCCCGCATACACCAGAAAATGTTCAAAATTCATAGCCTGAGAGGAATCCAATCCACAGGCCATCATATCTCTGTTAGCCACACTAATCTCTGGCTAGTTTAAAAAGATCCGTAATCTTTTCAATTGTAAATAGTATATATATTTTTTTGTAATTATCAAGTCTGCTGCATACCTATCTGTACCCAAACAGTAGATACCTGGAAAAAGCGGGACCTAGTTTTCTCAGAACAGGCGAAACCATGGCCCTGCCCTCCTAAGAGGACAGCAGGGCCCACGGGTCCTCGCTCCCTGATGCGGCTCTCTGGTTGGTGAGCCATTTGGCAAGTATTTAAGGTCATGCCTGTCTTCTACTTTCTGTAACATGTCTTATCCTTGTGTTTTCTGCTTTAATAAGATGAGGACATGTCTCTTGAGTATCTGGCTCATGTGACAGTCTGGTCAGTGGGGAGAAACTAATGCTGAATATTTTCCATGTGAGTAGCTCAGGCTTCCATAGAACACAGTCTAAGAAACCGAGGTACCCATACATTGTACAGTTTGTAGTGGGAAGGACCTCGAGCCCTGTGGCACAGGGTGTGACCTCTGCCTTGATAGCTTTGCTCTCACCCCACCATTCTTTGGATTACAGTGGTTGACTGGTTGATTAGACAATTTCTTTTAAACTTTCTTAAAAAGTGTCCAAGTATTCCTGCTGCCGTACATGCAGACCCTCAGAGATCCTCTCCCTACCCTCTGGGAGCATCCCTCTTTGAGGGGGGCTACAAAATCGTACCCAGTAATATTTCCCACATGGTAAAGTATACTGTATTTGACCTACAGCAGCTCCATAATCCATACTTTTGCACTGATTTTCATTTCAGACTTAACTGGGAAAATTAGTTTAGCTGATGAACTAACCAGGATAATCTCACATTTTCCTGCCTAACTTTATTCTTTCTCTGTTCCCCTTGGCTATTATTCTAAAATAGAAAGAAGTAGAGTGAAAATTCTAGAATTAATAACTGAACATCAGCAGGTTAACAAGACACAGAAATCCAACTCTTCTTTTTGTCCATTTTTGAAATGGACAATAAATCACTTTATTATTGCATTATTTTCCCGTGGTACCTGGAAGATTTTAAAACACTTCCACGTGCCTTAGTTTCTACCCTGACACCCATGTGTCATGGGTCTGGTGGGTATTGTTATCAATATTTATGGATGAGACATAAACATGTCTCATGTTTATGGATGTTTATGGATGAGAAACAGCCTGAGTGACTTGTCCAGGATTGAGGTCACAGCCAGCAAGAACCAGGTCCTTTACACACAAACTTGACTTCCCATTTTGAAATGTTCACAGCAGTTAGCCGCTTGTCCATTAGGTACGGGGTAAGTTGGCAGAGGAGCCCTTAGCAAATCAAGAGTACAGCTGCTTTCATCACCATCTCAGGCCTGGAAAGTCCATGGTAGGGGTTTCAGTGGCCACTGTGACTTGAGTAAAGCGCGTCAGGTTAGCTGGTAAAAGGACCCCTGCCTTTGGGAAGGACCGGTCCCTCAGACCATCGTGGTTGGAGGCTCAGTTACTAGCCACACAGATTTCACCTAACAGAGGTAATCAGGTCCTTGTATCAGTTTTGATGGTTATGGAGCAGTTTTTAAAGATAAAAGCTTACCAAATCAGCCATCAGGGCTTTAAAATGAATAAACGTTGCTGTCTGTGGAGGTAAGCCCGAGTCCCCACCCTGACCTTTCCAGCCTGTGAGCTGGGGCGCCTGGGCACCTTGGGTGGCAGTCCCTCTCCTCACCACGTTCCCGGGGGCAGCCTGCTGGGCCTCGCTTTACTCTGGTCGTCTTACTTCTGCGCACATCCAAGACTAAGTGGGGTTGAAGAGTGGTCTCCCCGGCTCGTGCCTCATGACAAAAGGTCCCCGGCGTCTTTCCTTTCTGTTGTAAGTATACTGTTGACTCATTTCCATCATGTTCTCATCAGCTTTCATGATGAACTAGTGAAATGAGGGGCTTTCAGTAAATAAAATCTAACCTCAGTAAGAAGGGGGGAATATTCCCTTCCTGTTTCTTATAACTGTTCCACGAAGAAACTAGTAACTTCATGTTAAATGAGTTTGTTTGAGTTTATAGACACTTCCTCAAGCCCATGCCCAAGGCTATGGAGGCACGAACTGAACTCTTACTGCGCGCCCGAATCCTGTTTCATTGTCCCCACTGGATCCCACTTGTTATGTACCTGACCACAACCGTAAATCTTCTGACCATCTGTTTAATATTTTAAACAGTTTATCAGTGTTAGCTAGACTGTTTCTGAATGGAAATAATGTAAAGGCCTTCATTGTTAAGAAAGACAGCAGAGTGGTTTACCCATTGACATAGTTGAGCATCTAAAATTATAGGTTATTAAATTCAGCTTTCCACCAATACTATTTCAGGGTGTTTTTCTGATATATTAGCATAGATAGATATCTGAACCAGTGCTGGCTGAACTTGCTGCCAGTGGCACACATATATAGGTGTGTGTGTGTTTAATGAAAGAAGTTTAACATTAAAAAAATAGAAAGTAAAAACTTGGCCAGATTATATTGACAAAGCTGCCCATTACCTTTGCAGAAAGTCCCTGTCAGAAGATAAACTTTAAAGCTGGAATGCATGAAAGAGTTCCAAGATAGAATTTAAATTTAAACTGATTCTTTATAGATAAGCTTTTTAAAAATCCACCTCTTTGCTTCAAGTCAGGATTTTAAAAATAAATTTCCCCTTTAAATCTCTTGAGCGATTTTCATTTTTTGCAAGGCCGCACTGCTGGTGTCCTGGAAAAATGGAGAGTTAGAGCTTTATCAGTTGGTGCCCTGAGGTATGTGGCAAAGAAGCTAAATCCTTGAAGATTAGCAAAAAAAATGCAGCACATGGCAATAAGGGGCTTATATGACTACTAGTATTAGTTCAGGTGAAAGAAGTATTGCTTATACATAAAACTGGACAAATCCACTGACAATGTATTTTTAGTTAGCTACAAAGGAGTCTTATATTACTGGACTTTGCTTCTTTAGTGAATTGGGAAGCTTAGTAATCCACTGTAAATGCTCTTCCACGCGCCCCAATTCTCAGCATCACTCTAAAGTACTCTTCTTTTATTTTAACCCTTACAAGCTCCTCTTTCCCCTGGATTTTGGCTTTGTGCCATTAAAAGATGGTGTCAGTCTTTCTGTTCAAGAAATCGAAGCCATTGTCATCCAGTGTGTTGACTGCCACAGGATGGGCACATGAGAAGTCACTGCATGATTGTAGGAAACGTCCCTGTGTTTTTATCTGGGTGGCTGCTCAGATAAAGTCAGTGTGAACAAAAGTCTAGAGAGAAATTTTTATTTAGAAAGTGTGCTTTCTCTATCGACATTGTTGGCATCTTTACTAGTCTTTTTCTGTGCTTGCTTGAATTTTACCTTTCAGTTAAATCTGCTTGAAGAATGAAATGAAAGTATCTAACTGTTTTTCAGTAGGGTTGCCCTATGTCCTGGCTTGCCCGGGACAGTCCAGTTTACACCTGTTTCACGGTGCAGGTAACAGCTCCTGCTTTCACTGTCACAGCTCTCTCTGGATGGGGTGGTCACCCTAATTACAGGGAAAACTTTGAGCCGAGGTAACAGGTTCTGAGTCGTTCATTAATTCAGCAATTTTACTAAATGTCTCTTGTCCTCAGGGCACATGTATACCATTTTTAATCTGACTCCTGAAATAGCGCTGCATTTTCGTTTCCTTTTGCTTATTATATATTGTATCATTTAACTTTTTAAAATAGTAGGTTGTAAAAAGACCATGCCTTGATTCTTTTTGTCCTGCCAAGTCATTGCAGACAGCCTCAAAAAGCCAGCAAGTTCAGTTGAATGGAGGTGAGGCCAACACTCCTCTCAGTTTTCATATAAGCTAGTTTGTTTTCCGTAGGAGAAAAAACTGTATTTTACAGTCTACCCTAGCCATCTCACAAGTACGTGTCGCTCATCATAAAAGACATTGACAAAGAAACTGAATAGTTCCGTGTAGGATATCAGCATTACCAGAAAAAAAGATCCAAACTGTGTGGCAAAGAGTCACAGGTAGTGTGGTGAAACAGAAGATGAATCTGGGGGCAGAGAACTGAATTTCAGTCATTTGCTTACTAACTTTGTAACTCTGGCCAAACCGCTCAATCGTTCTGAGCCTTCAGTTACATGTGAGTAATCATTCCTTCCACACTTTCCCTTAGAGAGTTATGGAGATCACGTGGGATTGTGTGTATGGGACACACTTGGTGAAGTGCTGTGCAAGTAAGTTGGAATTATTGTGAGTGTGGTAATAGGAGTGGACCCGAGTAAAGTGAGAAGCATAATGATACTAAAGAAAATTTTTTAAAAGACAGGGCAGACAGCTTTATTTTCTTAATAAAGCTTAAGGGGTTTCAATAATAGTATTGTGGGTTGAAGGAATATGGAATATTACTTCTAAGACGAGCATCACTTACGAGTGTATGTGTGAGACCCTAAAATATTTTAGAATTGAAGAAATTTAGGAACTTTATATAATTTTTCATTCTCTGAATTAAAAAAAAAACACAGCTGTATTCAGTCCTAGTTTTGCCATTTTTGTGACCTTAAAACAGAAAAGGAAAAGGAAACAAAGAAAGGGAAAGTGGTTGCTTCGCATGTGATCATTCTGTCTGTAAAATGGAAACACTGACACCTTCCCCACCTGTTTGTTAAGGAACCTGAATGAGAACATCCGAAAAAGAACCAGACGTAATGCCTGGCAAGCATTAAGTGTTTTGAAACTGTTTGTTTGCTTGGGACATACTTATTTTCCCAGAGGTAACACAGAATGGTGAGAAAAATATAGAAACTTTAATAGTTTACAAAAGAGCCTAGACCATTGGTTCTCAGGTTTGTGTTAGATATAGACCTCTGTGTTGAAAGAATCAGAGAAAGTGAATTCAGAGGTTTTTCTGTGGGTCTCTCTCTGCCCCCACCCCAGTGACCCTTGGTCCCCGAAGCCCCGAGGAAACTACTGGATTAAGAGTCAGGCAAAAGTGAGACCATTTAGAGGAGCAGGTTTTTGTGGGGAAACTGATAAGACTTAGATGTGGTGAAATCTTTATAGAGTATTTAGTTGAAAATGTCCAGCAGACATCATTCTATTCTGGTGTTACTTCCAGTCAGTGCTGGTATAGAGAGGGTGATTTTGAACAGATGACATATTGAAAACTTCTACGACTGAATCCATGGATGTAAGTGAAGTCCATGTCAGGTGACAAGAGGAGAGGACCCAGCGAGCAAAGAAGAGGACTTTGTTAGGGTCAGGGAAGGAGCATGATGAAGATCTCAGTGGAGGAATAGACAGGAAATTTAGGGAAGAGTGAGTGTCTAGAAAGAGTGGCTTTAGTTGGGCCAGAAAGTAGAGTGATGTTGGGTGAGGAGTGAATTTATGGAGATGATGAAGTAAAGACTAGAACGTGTGAGAGGTCATCAACTGGAGGGTAAAGGGGAGGTAAGTTTTTTAAATGAGAGTTGAGCGCATTAGAAAGCTGGAGGGAAATGATGGAACCGAGGAGGTGGAGATGCCACAAATAAGGAGGAAGTTTCTTTCACAGACTGGAGGAGACGGACTCTAGTGTAATTGTGGGTGCAGACATTTGTAGGGAATGGAAGGAGTTGTGCCCAGTGGTTTCAGCATTTTTTCCTGTGGGGTTTGATGAGCAGAAGGGGAAGGAAATCATGGGATGGGTCTTAAACGCTGTAAATGTTTGAAATCATTGCTTCCAATTGATTCTTAAAATATATCTTAGGCACTTACGTGTAAGACCCTACAACAGGCACTGGGAAATAGCAATGTGCAGAGCAGGCAAGGTCTCCACCCTTATCTAGTTTAGCGGAGAATCCAAAAAGGCAGACAGTCTTAAAGGCACAGATGAAATTGGAGTTTTGATGGCAGAAGCTGGAGCAGTTTTAAATTTTTTCTTGGGAATTAGTGCTCTGGGGAATGATTTCAGATTGGTCCTGGACAAATGGTGAAATAACCGAGAGGCAAGGAGTTGAGGATGCTTGCAGGATAAGTGGTTCATTCAGCAGATGTTGGTTGAGTACCTCCTGTGTGTCATGCACTGCTCAAGAGAATGAATGAAGTCATGGATCTTGATGGGACCATGGATTTACAGAAAACAAACAAAACTCAAGAAGGGGACAGGTTAAAACATGTAAAAAAAATGGTAGATTTGACAAATGTGCAGTATATTGTTTCTGTGAGTACTATTGGGTTGACCCAGAAGTTCCTTTGGGTTTTTCCTTAATATCGTAGGGAAGAAAACCACGATGAACTTTTTGGCCAATGGCAGTATATTGAGCACTGTGTTATAAACTCCTTCCCCTTTAGAACCACTGCACAATTTCTTAAGTTCTCTTGAGCTTGAAATACATAAATTAGAGGTTTGGGCCAGTTGTCACAGTGACTAGCAGCGTCCTCCTGCCGAGCCAGGGATGTTGACGCCTGGCAGTGCCTGGGACATGTGCTCAACAACAAACCACCCCACCGAGAATGCCAGTGAAAACCCTGTTGAAAAACTGTGGTGTAGGTGATAATTTGAACTGCAGAGCTTTTTCTCATTTTGTTCATTTAAAATACTGATTTTACTGTAGAGGATCTTCAAGTCAGAAATTGTGAAGAAGCCCTTTCAATACCATAGTTAATTTGTATGTTCCCTTTCTGATTATTAGCTCAACCATTTGAGCTGGTATCTTCAACTTACTCAGCAGTCACTGCCTTCACCGTGAATCCTTCCTAAGTAAATGTGTTTTGTCTCTTATAGTATTTTAGATCACTTTTCTACTAGCAGCCAAACAATGAAGCAATTCAGTGCTGTAATTACACTGGGTGTGTCAGTTTTCTTATAGGCATGATAAACGTAAGATGAGTTTAATGTTTTTCAAGACCCATAAATTTTATCTTATAATGAAGCTCTTTCTGCATTTTTTTCCTATTATATATTAAGTCTGGCAGTCACATAAATGTTCCACTGAATGACCGAGGCAACAATTGTTGTTTAAAAATTCTGACGATAAAATCCTAGAAATTAATCAAAACTAAGCAAATATAGAAATAGCTCCCATATTTAAAGTGTTTAAAATTGGGGGAATTTCTCATGAGCCTGAGTCTTTGAGAAATGAAAACTAAAGAGCCCCAGGTTAGCTTTACCTCTAGCACCTCAGCCACGTTTGAAACTCAAAAGCCTATCAGGTTTGTGGGGATGAGGAGGCAGGAGAAAAGGGAGGTGGTACTTCTGTTGAGAGATGTGTAGTTGCCTCTAATGTGCTGTCTTCAACAGATCAAAGTGGAGCCCGTGGTCCCAGCCCCAAGCCCCGTTATCCCCAGACTGACTCTCAGAGTTGGAGCCGGCCAAGACAAGATGTAAGTACTGACATTTTGGTGTAGAGGGCAAGAGATTGAACTTAACTTTCGTTCCTCTTCCCTAATGGATTAGAACTCTACGGATCTTTCCAATGTGAACATGTACAATCAGGCTTTATTTTGAGAAGTCTTCATTCTCAAATATTTATTGCTTTCTTTCTCAGAGTAAATGCTTCTGCCCACCCCACCTCCAACCCCCTCGCCCCAGTTCTTCTCTTCTTTTAAAGACGAATGCAGGACATTGTTTCTGCTTAGTTTGTGAGGCCCCGATTATCTGAAAAATAAGGAACTATTGAATGGACTGACTGCCCACATTACATCCAGGTGGATGTAGTATTAAACCTTCTCAAACGTGTGTTCTCTGTCACCAGGACGAAGAATGAAGATTCTCTTCCTGCTCAGATGGCACATGGTTTTATTCTGTGTGTGCATATAAAGCAAGGATAATGCCAAAAGCTTGGTCAAGCGCTGTATCAGTGAAAACTGAAGTCTGAATTATCCACCCTTTTTTTTTTTTTTAAAGAGAGAACTGGAAATGTAGACTTGTTTACTGTTTTCTTCTTAATTTCATGGAATCATCACATCGGCCTATCCTTCAAAGTAAATTTGTTGGCTTTGTTTCTTTTATTCGTTTTTGTGATATGAATTAAGGCTTACAGTGCTCTTATGTGATCCTCATAAGGTAATGAACATTGATCTTTTTTTTTTTGCAAATCATGTTGAAAATCATTCACCTAAAAATAATACTATGCATCATTTCAGTGAATTTTACAAGCTCAGAGTACAAATTTACAACCGTACTTTTTTACCAGTAAAGCCTAAAGACGGATTAGTTTACATCACAAGCAATCAAATGTTATATAGAAAATAGGTTTACCAGGCATTGAACTTTCATTCAGTTTTTAACCGTAAAGATCAAAGTAGGAGACATGAACTTCTTTATTTAGTAGGTAGAGTAGACAGCAGCAAGTTTGCTTTGCATTCTCATCATTCGTTCCATCTTAGAGTTTGTGTGTGGCGTGTGTTTTATGCAGCCACTGCTTCTGTTAATTCCAAATGTAATACTGAGAAAAAGTCCAGCCTCATTCCGATGAATGATGGTGTGGGGGCAAACATGGCCTTTAGGAGAGTGTGTATTCTTCTGAAGATTGAAAGAAGAAAATCTGGTCAGTGCTTTTCTTGCCTAAATTATCTATATAATCTCCACATTGCTTGTTCTGGTTGTGCCAGCAGAGACCCAGACAGTAGGCTGTAGTATTACTGACAAGCTTAGAAAATGGAACAAAAGTACCATATATGGAGCTCTTTTTAAACCAAATACAGTGCTGATACCCTTCTATCTTCCCTACAAAAATTTTAATCATGTCCTTACCCCTCAGCCATTAGAGAGCAGAGGGCTAGTTAGCACAGGGACCCAACCAAAGCACCTGTACCTGCCATCTCCTTAGAAATCCTGTCCTTGGGTTCATTTCTCTGAAGGAAAGATATTCTTACCTATCTCTGGACAGATACTTTTCTCCTACTCATTCATATTTTATTCCAGTTTTGTCCTAAATCACCATTACTTCACCTTTCCTTACACATACAAGTTTGGCTTGCTTATTCCTTTAGAGGAATAAGGTTTTTAGAAAGGCATTGATAGTAGTATTCATCACATCTGCCTTTAACCATCTTTCAGTTATTCGGTTGACTGATTCCTTTTCCTCTCAGTAAATCACTCATATACCTAAGATATTGGAAGTTGTGAGAAACAGATCCTATGACTCTGGAACAGAATGTCCAGTATTAGGGAAATTATAGTACCCAGTCTAGACAAATTGTCCTTGAAAGGATAACATATCTCCCATATCATATGAATAATCAAACATTTGACCAAAGTCAGACCCAAGGAAATATATACCTATAATGAACAAAGGAATAAATTAAGTGAAATACATTACATTTTAAACTGGAAAGAAAAAGAGGCCCAAGTCACATGTTGTTGTTCAGTTGCTACTTCCTCTCTGACTCTTGGTGACCCCATGGACTGCAGCACACCAGACTCCGCTCTTCTCCACTGTCTCCTGGAGTTTGCTCAAGTTCTTGTCCATTGAGTCAATGATACAACCCAGCCATCTCATCCTTTGCTTACTCCTTCTCCTTTTGCCTTCAATTTTTCTCAGCATCAGGGTCTTCCAGAGAGTTGAGTCTCTGCATCAGGTGGCCAAAGTATTGGAGCTTCAGCTTCGGCATCAGTCCTTCCAGTGAATATTCAGGGTTGATCTCCTTGCAGTCCAAGGGACCCTTAACTCTTCTCCAACACTGCAATTCGAAAGCATCAGTTCTTCAGCACTTGGCCTTCTTTATGGTCCAGCTCTCAAATCCATACATGACTACAGGAAAAACCATACCTTTGACTCTGTGGACCTTTGTCAGCAAAGTGAGGTTTCTGCTTTTAAATATGCTGTCTAGGTTTGTCACAGCTTTCCTTTCAAGGAGCAAGTGTCTTTTAATTTTATGGCTGCAGTGACCATCCGCGGTGATTTTGGAGCCCAAGAAAAGAAAATCTGTCACTGCTTCTATTTTTTCCCCTTCTATTTGCCCTGAAGTGATGGGATCGGATGCCATGACCTTAGTTTTTTGAATGTTGAGTTTCAAGCCATCTTTTCACTTTCCTCTTTCACCCTCATCAAGAGGCTCTTTAGTTCCTCTTCACTTTCTGCCATTAGAGTGGTATTATCTGCATATCTAAGGTTATTGATATTTCTGCCGGTAGTCTCAGTTCCAGCTTGTGATTCATCCAGCCCAGCATTTCGTATGATGTACTCTGCATAGAAGTTAAATAAGCAGGGTGACAGTATACAGGCTTGATGTACTCCTTTCCCAATTTTGAACTAGTCCATTGTTCCATGTACGGTTCTAACTATTGTTTCCTGACCCACATACAAGTTTCTCATGAGACTGGTAAGGTTTTCTGGTATTTTCTTTTCTTTAAGAATTTCTACAGGTTTTTTGTGATCCACACAAAGACTTTAGCAGAGTCAGTGAAGTGTAGTCAGTTAAGCTAAAGTAGATGTTTTCCTGGAATCCCCTTGCTTTCTCCATGATCCAAAGAATGTTAACATTTGATCTCTGGTTCCTCTTGCCTTTCCTTTTTTTTTTTTTTTTTCCCCATTTTTGGCATTTAGTTCAGAAGACATTCAAAGAATTGAGTGTCCCTACTATAACAAATCACTTTTCATTTCTGTTTGCTTATTTATGTGAACAAGATTTCTCAGTGTTTCCATTCATCAGTATTAGAAATAGAAATTGATACTGATAACACAACGTTGTAAATCAGCTATACCCTAATAAAAAATTTGGGGGATGGATTTTATCTTTTTTAAGTTAATTATTTTAATTGGAGGCTAATTACTTTACAGTATTGTAGTGGTTTTTGCCATACATTGACATGAATCAGCCATGGGTATACATGTGTCCCCCATCCTGAACCCACCTCCCTCCCCATCCCATCCCTCAGGGTCATCCCAGTGCACCGGCCCTGAGCACCCTGTCTCATGCATCGAACCTTGACTGACGATCTGTTTCACATATGATAATAGACACGTTTCAATGCTATTCTCTCAAATCATCCCACCATCGCCTTCTCCCACAGAGTCCAAAAGTCTGTTCTTTATCTCTGTCTCTCTTTTGCTGTCTGGCATATAGCGTCATCATTACCATCTTTCTAAATTCCATATATATGCGTTAATATACTGTATTGGTGTTTTTCTTTCTGATTTACTTCACTCTGTATAATAGGCTCCAGTTTCACCACCTCATTAGAACTGATTCAAATGCATTCTTTTTAATAGCTGAGTTGTGTATATGTGTGTATATGTACCACAGCTTTCTTATCCATTTGTCTGCCGATGGACATCTAGGTTGCTTCCATGTCCTAGCTATTGTAAATAGTGCTTCGATGAACATTGGGGTACATGTGTCTCTTTCATTTCTGGTTTCCTCCATGTGTATGCCCAGCAGTGGGATTGCTGGGTCATAAGGCAGTTCTATTTCCAGTTTTTTAAAGAATCTCCACACTGTTCTCCATACTGGCTGTACTAGTTTGCATTCCCATCAACAGTGTAAGAGGGTTCCCTTTTCTCCGCACCCTCTCCAGCATTTATTGTTTGTAGACTTTTGGATCGCAGCCATTCTTACCAGTATGAGATGGGACCTGGTACCTCATTATGGTTTTGATTTGCATTTCTCTTTTAATCAGTGATATTGAGCATCTTTCCATGTGTTTGATAGCCATCTGTATGTCTTCTTTGGAGAAATGTCTGTTTAGTTCTTTGGCCCATTTTTTGAATGGGTTGTTTATTTTTCTGGTACTGAGCTGCTTGAGCTGCTTATATATATATATATATTTTTTTTTTTTTTGCATATATATTTTTGAGATTAATTCTTTGTCAGTTGCTTTGCTTGCTTCTTCTGCCTTTTCTAAACCCAGCTTGTACATCTGGAGGGTCTCAGTTCACATACTGCTGAAGCATAGGCAGAGCTGAAGGATTTTGAGCATTACCTTGTGAAATGTGAAATTAGCATGTGAAATGAGTGCAGTCGTATGATAGTTTGTACATTCTTTGGCATTGCCCTTCTTTGGGATTGGAATGAAAACTGACCTTTTCCACTGCTGAGTTTTCCAAATTTGCTCACATATTGAGGGCAACACCTTAACAACTTCAGCTTTTAGGATTTGAAATAGCTTATCTGGAATTCCATCACCTCCATTAACTTTGTTAGTAGTAATGCTTCCTAAGGCCCACTTGACTTCACACTCTAGGATGTCTGGCTCTAGGTGAGTGACCACATAATCTTAGTTATCCTGGTCATTAAGATATATTTTTTGTATAGTTCTTCTGTGTATTCTTGCCACCTCTTCTTAATCTCTTCTGCTTCTTGAAGAAATCTCTAATCTTTTCCATTTTATTTATTCCCTCTATTTCTTTGCAGTGTTCATTGAAGAAGGCCTCTTACCTCTCCTTGCTATTCTCTGGAACTGTGTATCCAGTGGTTAGCTCTTTCCCTTTCTCCCTTGCTTTTCACTTCTCTTCTTTCCTCAGCTATTTGTGCGGCTTCCTCAGTCAATCACTTTGCCTTCTTGCATTTCTTTTTCTTTGGGATGGTTTTGATCACTGCCTCCTGTACAGTGTTACAAACCTCTGTCCATAGTTCTTCAGGCACTCTCTTTACTAGATCTAATCTCTTGAATCTATTTGTCACCCCCACTATATAACCATAAGGGATTTGATTTATGTCATACCTGAATGGCCTAGTGGTTTTCCCTGCATTCTTCAATTTAAGCCTGAATTTTGCAATAAAGAGCTCATGATCTGAGCCACACTCAGCCCCAGGTCTTACTTTTGCTAACTGCAGAGAACTTCCCCATCTTTGGCTGCAAATATGCAAAATAATCCAAGAGTTGGTGATGGACAGGGAAGCCTAGTGTGCTGCAGTCCATGGGGTTGCAAAGAGTCGGACACAACTGAGTGACTGAACTGAACTGACTACTGATGCAAAATGATCAATCTGCTTTCAGTATTGACCATCTGATGATGTTCATGTGTAAAGTAGTCTCTTGTGCTGTTGGAAGTTGTTTGCTGTGACCAGAGTGTTCTCTTGGCAAAATTGTTAGCCTTCGCTCTTCTTCATTTGTACTCCAGTGCCAAACTTGCCTGTTATACCAGTTATCTCTTAACTTCCTACTTTTTTATTCCAGTCCCCTATGATGAAAAAGACATCTTTGTTTTTGGTGTTAGTTCTAGAAGATCTTGTAGGTCTTCAGAGAACTGGTCTACTTGAGGCTCTTCAGCATCAGAGGTTGGGGCACAGACTTGAATTACTGTGTTGAATGGTTTGCCCTGGAAACAAACCAAGATCATTCTGTCACTTTTGAAATTGCACCCAGATACTGTATTTTGGCCTCTTTGATTGACTGTGAGGGCTACTCCATTTCTTTTAAGGGATTCTTGCCCACAGTATAATGGTTATCTGAATTAAATTCGCCCATTCTCATCCATTTTAGTTCACAGATTCCTAAGATACGGATGTTCCCTCTTGCCATCTCGTGCTTGACCATATCCAGCTTACCTTGATTCATGGACCTAACATTCCAGGTTCCGCTGCAATATTTTTCTTTACAGCACTGGACTTTACTTTCACCACCAGGCACATCCATAACTGGGCGTCGCTTCTGCTTTGGCCCAACCTCTGCATTCTTTCTGGAGCTATTAGTAATTGCCCTCCACTCTTTCCCATAGCATACTGAATGCCTTCCCACCTGGTGGGGAGGCGTTCCCATCTTCCGGTGTCATATTTTTTTGCCTTTTTATGCTGTCCACGGGACCTTCGAGGCAAAAATACTGGAGCGGTTTGCCATTCCCTCCTCCAGTGGACCAAATTTTGTCAGAACTCCCCACTATGACCTGTTTTGTGTGGCCCTACACAGCATGGCTCATAGCTACATTGAATTATGCAAGCCCCGTTGCTATAAGCAATAGGATTTTATATATACAACATAATCAGTAAAAAGGGGTCTTTTTGTTTGTTTTTTTGTTTTTTTAAATCTAAATCAGTGGTCAACAAGCTACGGCCATGGGCCAGTCCATCCCACTGTGTGTTTTTTATGGCTCGGCTGAAAGAAATTAAAAGAAGGATAACACTTTATGACACTTGAAAATTATATGAAATTAAAAGTAATCTTTTATTGTTGTAGTCTAAGGATCATGGCTTATCCTTGGCAGTAATGATGGAAAAGAGACGGTAGATTCATATAAACATGCATTTATGTAGTTTGTATTCACCTGGGGCTGTAATGATGCTCTTTTGAAGTGGAATTAATGAGTAGACTAGAACTCAAAGGGGGGCTTGAATAGTCTAGGGGGAGGAGTTGTTTATTTTTGAAGAACAGGCAGAGAGTAGAGTCTTTTGAAACCATAGGGAAAAAAAAAACACTTTACAGGGTTCAAATTATACCCTCTTGTTGGAAGATCTCTAGGACAATATTTAGGTTCTAAATCTTATATAAAGAAATGATGCCTCTGACCCGTGATCCAGGAAAGTGCTTTGAGGTTAGACTGTTTCCTCTCTTCTCTGTTATTGTTCCTGGAAGTCAGACAGAGGGCCCTTGTCCCCCGTGATTGAACGCTCCTGCCGAGTGTGGTTTAGAAAGTCTGTGGGGATCCAGTGCTGCCTCCTGATTGTGTTAAAGTTCAAGGTGACTCTCCAAGCACCTCAGATTCCTTTAACAGGTATCCCAGGAATGAGGACCCAGAGTTCCCCTTAGTCTGTATTGAAAAGGAAACTAAAATACTGATCCTGAAGTTACAGACTCAGCAGCTGTAGCTTGCAGGGGTGGTGTGAACGGGAAGAAAGAAGGCACTCAAGTAAATCGATGAATAACTGAGTCTGGCCTAACGGCCAAGCTTGCCGTGATGCCGAGAGAGCAGGTAGGTTTAGCTGGCCTGGGAGCAGCGCCTAACGTCAGGTTGGTCAGGTCAGATGGATGCTGTTGAGGTCCCCCTGGACTTGGTGCCGGAGGGACGGTGAGTGTCCCTTGGGATCAGAGGCGCTGTGGGCTGGCCAAGTGGCAGCACAGTCGCCATGCTATTTGTTGCCCCAGTCTTGTCATTACTGAGTCAGTTTATTTTGAGTAAGCCTTGGAAAACTGGGCTGACTTTTGGTGTCCGTGCATTTAGTCATTTCTGTGAAGGATATGAACAGAACACAGTGGTGTAAGCGAGGGAGCATCTGAGGGGCGGGACTGCTTAGACAGGATTGTCAGAAGAGACACGTGGAGCGTTAACTGTGTGGTTATATTTATAAAGCGCAAAATTCTATTAAAGGAGCATCTCAGTTAAAAAGGCAACTTAAAGTATTGGTAGAGCATTAAGAGGAAAGGCCCTCGTATGTAAAGATTTGAGGGTAACAGTGGTGGTTGGGGGTTACGCGGTCTGCCCCCCTCACGTTTCTGCGTGTCTCTTTAGGCTCTCCTCTCGCTGGCACCGGGGAGGTGGGTCTGTCCTTTTCTCCGTCTGCCCTGTGGCTCTTCTGGGAGTGCGGGCCGAGTGGCTGTCCTGCCAGAAGTATCATTTGGTCTGGCTGGTGGGGCTGCTGTACTGGAGAAGCTTGGAGCTGGTCCTGCTCTCAGGGCACTGCTGCCCTGGCTCAGAGAGCTCACCAGGGACGGGTAATGAGTTGGGCCCCTCCACACATCCAGCCGGCTTCCCAAGTGGCGCTAGTGGTAAAGAACCAATGCAGGAGACATAAGAGACACAGGCTCAACCCCTGGGTCAGGAAGATCCCTTGCAGGAGGAAACGGCAACCCACTCTAGTAGTCTTGCCTAGAGAATCCCAAGGACAGAGGAGCCTGGTGGGCTACAGTCCAAAGGGTTGCAAGGCGCCGGACACGACTGAGTGGCTTAGCTTACCCACATCCAGTCGTGCTCAGTCATTGTTCCAGGTAATACCCGATACTGTATTTGGTCAAGTGACCCAGAATCATTCTGTGTCACTTTCATGAAAACAATATCATTACCATTAATAATTCTAAATTTTCTTTAGGCTGAGAGGACACAATAGATACTCACTGTTACAAGTTTAATCCTTTTCCCAAAATGCAGATAGTTTGCCAAAGCATTTTTCATTGATGACTTTACTGCTGGCAACTAGAGTTTTCCTTCTGCTAACACTTTGTCACCGTAGCCATGAGTATTATCAGATTTCTTACAATTCGGGAAATTCTTTCATTAATCAGAGCTCTCTTAGCAGAGGTGCTGAAAATTGGATGCTTTCCTTCTCCTGTAAGTAATTCAGTTTTTTTTTTGCAGTTTATAGAGTTTAGTTTATGCCTGGGAGGAGGCTTCTTTTTTAAAAAATTTATTTATTTTTAATTAAAGGATAATTGCTTTACAATATTGTGTTAGTTTCTGCCGTACATTAACATGAATCAGCCAAAGATACATATGTCCCCTTCCTCTTGAACTGAGGCTGCTTAATAGTTGTAATTTCTAAATTATCTATATATACCATAATAATGGAAGCTAAAACTTTTTGCTCGTTAATCCTGAAAAATAAATGGTTAACCTTTAAAAATGTAAAGCAAGTATGGATATTTGCTGTCTTTTCTGTGATCCAAACTTTTCTGATTAACTCTTTGTGACAGTACAACCAGAAATAGAGGATAACTATGTACAGTTACAAAAATAGCCATTTAAAATATTTCTAAAAGGTAAGCATTTTATGTTCTTATGTAACCAGATTTAACTGAAAGACATTTAATAGGTAAAATGTGTATAGTGGTATTTTAGTGGCAAGTTCTTTAGAAAAATAATAGCAAATTATTTTTATTTCACTTTCTGCATATTTTCCTACACTTAAAATATTGTTTATTCATATGTAGCTTTTTTCTAGTTTAAATAAATTTAAGAGTGACTTAGAGAACATAAAATAAAGATACTGGAAAATACTAGGAAATCAAGAACAAGTTGAGGAAAAAAGAAAATTTATACTTCAGATATGATCACAACTTCCTAGCAATAAGGGCAGAGTGAGATACATTTTTTTAAAAAGAAGGTACCCCTTAGTTTCTCAGGAGAGACGTTTTTCAAGATGCTAAATTTGAAGTTTTATTTCCATAGGAACCTGATGGCAAAATAGCTGTCTTCCATAGCAGCTTTTACAGCAGATAAAGGGCATTTTTTTCTTTGTTTCTTAGACCAACCCCTAGTCCGAGGGTGTAGCCTCGAAGCACACGCAGTACAGGTGTTTCATAAAGAGTCCTCCCTTCTCCAGCTGAGACACTTCTGCTTTTATTAGTCAGGACTCTGGGCGCAAGTAACAGAAACCCTAATCAGACTAGCTCAAACCATGGTTAAAGCGGTTTATTTGGCTGTAGGCAAGGTGACTTTAACCAAGGTTCAAAAAGTGTCACTAAGACTCTGCTCACTTTCTTTTTCTCTGTCTGGCCTCTGTGTGGAGGCAGAGATGGTCCCAGTTGCTTTTGGCCGGCATGGTTCTTTTTGTGCTCATAGGCTGAATCCACCCCACCCCCCACTTGACAGCACCCCTTGTTGACTCCCATCCTGGAGCCAGCCAGCCCCAGTGGGAGGGCGTGGAGCCCTGTTGGAGAGGGCTGGTAGGTTCCAGAAGCAGAGAAGGGCACTCCCACTGGGATAAGGGGGAGGGGCAGGCAGAAACGATTGATATGCTTTTCTTTTATGTAGAGAAAGGCAGTCAAGTTCCTGTTTTAATAAAAGCATGTTGAAGAGGCAGAGCAAGGGAGCTTGTTGTTTAAAAAAAAAAGATGATCCTTTAGAAATAAAGTTCAAGAACATTTCAGACCATCGTCCCGTCAGACTTGGAAAGCCTTTTGTTCTTCTATTTTTAATTGGTTTCCCTTGCAGTAAAAATGTCTGCTTTGATTTTAAAAAAAAAAAAAGATTGAAAAGTGTTGATAGTTTTCTTTGTTTTGCCGTGGTTAACTTGCTGCTGACACAGAAACATTTCATAGGTATTTTGCCTGTATGAGAAGCTATCTAAAAGAACAGTGACCCCCCAAAAATTAATAAGAATAAAAAACTTAAGAATGACTGTATTTAAAATCTATGGCAAATAACTTATTTTTAATGCTAGTGAAATATGGTACCATGACAAATGAAATTTCCTAGCCGCTGAACAATGAGAACACAAATTGTGGGTGGTAGCCATTATTCTTGCTACTTTTTGTACTTATATTGATAAATTCAACAGACCCAAACCCATATATCTCAGTTATAATTCCAAGAGGAAGCAGGTCGTTAACATTTTTCTTGCTCTGGTCTTCAGCCCTTTTCTGATATTTTCCAGACTGGGAGGATCTTGACCTTCTTAGAGCACTCTCTCTTTTTTTACCCAGCTAAAGTTTAGATGAAATCCCCAAGTTTGATTTCTTCCCCTGATGCATGGTAGTTTGTCCACTATCGCCAAAGATACAGTGTATCCAAGAGAAAAAAAAAATAGTATGCTGTCAGAAAAACTGGCTTCGGGTTTTGGGAAATGTTTTTACTACCCAGTAAAACAAGTGGAAAGATTATAATCAAAGCATTTCCATCTTACTTGTAAACAATTACAGCAGTCCTTACACGGATGCCACATTAGAAGACTGGGGAAAATTTACTGGATTCCATTCTAATGCAATTAGAGCTAATTTTGTTCTTTAAATGAATAAAAGGTCAGCTAGTAAATCTAGCTTATCTTGCATCCAGACTTCAATAAATTGTTTTATTTAATTTGTTGTAAAAGATCTTATCCTTAATGGGTCTAGGTCTTATTTAGTTCACTTAGGTTTTAAAATATTTATGACCACCTTTTTAGATATGATTTGAATGATAGTTGGAAAGTTCCTCTCTGCTGTGTTATCAAGGCCCAGGATCACTAATTGAGTGAATATAGGAAGGTACTTAAGATTTGTTATCTAGAAAAAGCTGATGTGAACTTCCAGAATTTAAATGTTCTTTAACCTGTGACAGGCAGAGGTAATTTAGCTATATCATGGTAACCTTTTGGATACTGTCTTACCTATAATTTCCCCTAAAGATCAAACTACTTGCACTTCTAATGTTTAAAGAGAGTGTAGACCTCCTAATGAGAACATTCTTATTATTACTGACAACAACACAGATAATTTAAATCCTTCGCATCCTATCGTTCCTATCATTTTATAGGGCTGGCTCAGATGGTAAAAAAAATCTGCCTGCTATGCAGAAGAGTTTTGATCTGGGTTTGATCCCTGCATTGGGAAAATCCCCCTAGAGAAGGGAATGGCAATCCACTCCACAATTCTTGCCTGTAGAATCCCATGGACAGAGGATCCTGGCAAGCTACAGTCGTGGAGTTGCAAAGAGTCGGACACAACTGAGCGACTAACACCTTCACTTCAATATTAAAATATTTCCGTAGGGACTTTAGAGGCACAGTGTGATGTTTCTTCCTCTCTGTCCCCGCCCCGGCCTCCTTGTGAGATGGACACTCGCGTCCTAGCCCGACCTCTGTGACGGAGAACCCACACGGGTTGGGTTCCGGGACTTGTCACTGCGGGGACTGACTGCCCGTATCACCCCTGTTTCGATTCGCTCTTCCGGGTTCCAGAGCTGCACCTGTCCTCACAGCTTGTCCTTCAGCCTGGTCCAGGAAGGAGCCCAGCATCCCTCCTGACCTTCACCGCTTCCTTCTCCATCCCCTTGGGTTCTGCCATCCTGACCCTCACACACACGCCCACCAGCCTCCCCTCCAGGTGAGGGAAAGGTCACATAGATGCCTCTTCTCATTTTCACTTTTCAAAACGTATTCCTTATATGGACTTTCTTCCAATCCCCTCCCCCTGCCAATTTTATTCCTCAACTCACCACATCCTGGTTTCTGCTTTGGAAACTTTCCTGAAGCTTCTCATTAAGATGATTAAATGCATCCTGAGACAATGCCGCAGCCCTGAGACTTCATCCTTCCTGTTCTTCCAATACCTTCTTCCCCTCAAGCCTTTTTGAAAACCTCTCGTCCTTGTTTTTCATAACACGGTGCTCTCTTTCTCCATCATTGCTTCTGTTTTTCTTTGATCATTTTCTCTTCTTGCCCTTGATCCACCACTCTGTTCTTTCTCCCTAAATTTTCCTTTTTGTTCTTTTCAAAGTTAGGCGATGTTGATTCCCAAATCTTTCCTTCCAGCTCAGATTTCTGCCCAGGATGCGGCCTAGTCTGCCCAGTTACCTGCTTTCAGAAAGCCCAAGTGGGAGGACCAGAGAGGCATTTCATACATGTGCTTAGAATTTTAATCAGTTATTTCTGCTTCCTTAGCCCACAAAGGTGGAAGTATATATATATGTGTGTGTGTGTGTGTGTATTTATCTCTCTGGGCTTCTCTGCTGGCTCAGGGTAGAGAATCTGCCTGCCAAGCAAGAGATGCAGGTTTGATCCCTGGGGATGATCAAACCCCCTGGGGTCAGGATGATCCCCTGGAGGAGGAAATGGCAACTCACTCCAGTATTCTTACCAGGATAGTCCCATGGACAGAGGAGCCTGGTGGGCTACAGTCCATGGAGTCGCAAAAGAGACATGACTTGGTGACTAAAAGAACAACAGCAACAACATACATCTACATATGTAGCACAGGCTCTAAATATTTTTTTTTTCATGCTATTTACAGAGGAAGGTAAAAGTTCATGTAAAGCATGATCCTTTTGGATAAAGACACAACAGCTATTATCAAATTTTAGTATATTTTAAAGTAGTATCGTTGGGTTTTCCAAGCACAACCTCAGTCATAACTGAATATTACAACACTATAGTGAGACACAGATCTTAATCACAATCTTGATCATTTTTCTAGTTCACTGAATATCATCTTCCTGCTTTTAATGTTTTCATATAACTGGAATGTTATTTAACCCTACAATGAATGAATGAACAAATGAATGAGTGCTTGCTCATCTTTTATAGTTAACTTGCATACTTTCATGTGTAAGCATCTTATCCTCCTCTATAGACTCCTGTCCCAGAAAGTATTAAAAGTGAGGTTTCATCAGTCCCAACCGTTCAGTTTCATTTGGTTTGGCTTTTTCTTATTGAAGGCACCCTTTCTTTGCTGGAGAGGAGCAGAAGCTTTTCTAACATCACAAAATATTTTACAAGTTCTGACTGCGGGGAATTTGTTTATTTTTTCCAAAAGAACCCTGACCTTTGTCCTGGAAAACAGCTTCATGGTCTTACATGTTTTAAAAATTATTTTGCATTTGAAAAATACTAATTTTGATTATATACAAATTAAAACAGTCAGAAATACACTTGTGCAAGTGGCAAATTTGGATCAGATGTTGTGTCTTCTCTCAGGAACATAGATATAAACAGTCATAACGGAAGGTAGGAAGTGTGAAAGTCGGTAAGAGATACATCTCAACTGATCCAGATGTTCAAGCTGATTACTTCCAGCCCAGAAGGATCAGAGAAGACTTGGGTGGAGCTGAATTTGAGGAGAGTCTCAAGTGCTGTCCTCCTGAAGTCACTGTGTATGTATGTGTGGCTGGTTGTGTCACCAACAAGATACACATTGAGGTTCATTCTTTTCTGTTTATTTTTTACTTGTAGGCAGTTTTAGAACTTAAAATTTCTGGATATGTAAGACATTTCCTTGCCTCCAAAGTTGAGACTGTATAATAAGATGTATTCAGAGAAGCCTTGCTCTCCATCCTATCCCTCCGCTTTTATCCTCATGGCTTTACACCTTACCATTTTTGTTTCTTTTTTAAATTATCGTTCTGTCTATCTTTCTGAAAATACTGTGAAGAAATATACATTTTTATTTATCTAAGCACTCTTGTCCTTCTAGGCCATTGTACAGATTTTGAACTTCTGACAATAGAAGTCTAATCACTTGGGGATCTCCTTTGGAAGGGAACACTCTACAGTGACTATATTTTCCTCTAATTACTTCATGCAATCTGTTTCATTTTTCAACTAGGTCATGCCTGAATTAAAAGATAAAATGTTTGCCACTTGGTATGTACTTGGGCTATGACAAGATAAGATGATGTAAATATTCAAGAGGCAAGCCATGAGCTTGAGGAATTAACTCCATTTGCAGTTATGTGCTAATTATATGAACACTCAGAGTTGAGCTGCAAGGATCAAGAAGAAGAAGGATAATGACTGATTTGAAGAATCAACATAACACCAATTCTCATAATTGTGTTTGGGTATTTGTTCCTTTTGATCACATGTGAAATATGGAAATGACTGTGATACAGTTCATTGTTTTAAGTCCTGATGCTCTCAAATTTAATTTCTGCTAAATTCTAGGTATTTATTTTTGTTCCTAATTGAGATGAATTAAATACTAATTAAATACTTGGTATATTAATTTTCTGTTTCCACATAACTAATGACCCCAAAACTTAACAGCTAAAGCCACAAACCTGTATTACTTCCCAATTTCCCGTGGGTCAGGAATTTGGGGTGGTTTTGACTCCGGTCTCCATGAAGCCACTGCCCTGGACCTTGGTCACTGGAAGGCCTCCCCAGGGCTGGAGAATGGCCTGTGGGCTCACACGTGGCTGTGGGCAGGAGGCCCCACTGACCAGTCACGTGGGCCTCTTCCTAAGGCAGATTCAGCATCGTCATGACTTAGCCTCTGGCTTCCCCAGAGCTCTTGATCCGAAAGAGAGCAAGACAGGCGCCGCAGTGTCTCTCATGACCTAGCTAGACGTCATGCGTAGTTATTTCACAACAGCCTGTTAGCAGCCGTCCAAGTCAGAGCCCACCCAGGCTGTGAGACTACCCCAGGGCGGGAGGGGCTGCTGGAGGCAGCCTACCACTCTTGGGCCTGGTATCTCTGGGACTTTTAAAAGAAAAGAATGCAAAACTGTGATGTCTTATAACCACTGATGCAACGATGCTGGTACGACAGCCAGACTAACACATAGTGAAAGCTCAGGTGGTCTCTTTTTGGTAAGGAGGGGTTCGTTTACAGTACACCATGGGACTCTGTTTCCTGTGTGTCTCAAAAGATGCATGGAATTGCTGAGATTGATCAGAGGTTTAAATATGAAGAAGAAAAGCAAGGTAGAATGCCAGTGACGGGGGAGCCTGGTGGGCTGCTGTCTGTGGGGTCGCACAGAGTCGGACACGACTGAAGCGACTTAGCAGCAGCAGCAGCAGCTTTATCAAAGTGAGTTTTCTCCAAAACATTGAACAACTTCCCTGTTGAAAAACTGATGTAAAATTCACGGAGGCACTTACAGTAGATTTTACCTATGGCATCATTTTGTTGCCATTTAAAAATGGCTCTTGGCTTCTAAGGGTGAGTAAGTGAGCCATTGTGAGGGAACTTGTGAACTTCGAGCAGTGAGTAGCCTGCCGTTGGACTTTGATGATTCTGATGGCCAGCCTCACGGTGTTTGTGCGCAATTGCTGACTGGTGAGGATCTTTAAACTCCCCCTGGTAGAGTTCTGGGGTGGGGAGGACAGAGAAGGCAACGTCTAAAAGTAGGAAACAACAAAGGTTCATGGTGAAGACCAGTGGGAACCCAAAATTATGTTTATGATGATCAGATTAGGTTGAGGGATGGCAGTTTATGTTACAGCTGAGGAGAAATTATGTGAAACCATTATCTATTTTTTTGATAATGTTCAAAATTAAAGCAATAATAAAAAAGTTGTTCTTAAAACTCTGCCTCCAGTTACCTCAAAATTAATGGAGCAGCTGGAATCAACAATAGCTTTCAAATTCTCATGAGTTTTCTTGTGGATTTCAAAAGAGTTGGGAAAGGCAGGTCCCTTTAGAGCCTGTGTAACACGAGTCTGTATGCAAGTCAGGAAGCAACAGTTAGAACTGGACATGAAACAACAGACTGATTTCAAATAGGGAAAGGAATACATCAAGGCTGTATATTGTCACCCTGCTTATTTAACTTATATGCAGAGCACATCATGAGAAACGCTGGGCTGGGTGAAGCACAAGCTGGAATCAAGGTTGCTGTGAGAAATATCAATAACCTCATGTACGCAGATGACACCACCCTTATGGCAGAAAGTGAAGAAGAACTAAAGAGCCTCTTGATGAAAGTGAAAGAGGAGAGTGAAAAAGTTGGCTTAAAACTCAACATTCAGAAAACTAAGATCATAGCATCTGGTCCCAACACTTCATGGCAAATAGATAGGGAAACAGTGGAAAAAGTAAGAGACTTTATTTTCTTGGGCTGTAAAATCACTGCAGATAGTGACTGCAGCCATGAAATTAAAAGATGCTTGCTCCTTGGAAGAAAGGTTATGACCAACCTAGATAGCATATTCAAAAGCAGACACATTACTTTGCCGACAAAGGTCTATCTACTCAAAGCTATGGTTTTTCCAGTAGTCATGCATGGATGTGAGAGTTGGACTGTAAAGAAAGCTGAGTGGTGAAGAATTGATGCTTTTGAACTGTGGTGTTGGAGAAGACCCTTGAGAGTCCTTTGGACTGCAAGGAGATCCAACCAGTCCATTCTAAAGGAAATCAGTCCTGAATATTCATTGGAAGGACTGATGCTGAAGCTGAAACTCCAATACTTTGGCCATCTGATGTGAAGAACTGACTCATTGGAAGAGACCCTGATGCTGGGAAAGGTAGAAGGGGACGACAGAGGATGAGATGGCTGGATGGCATCACTGACTCAATGGACATGAGTTTGAGTAAACTCTGGAAGTTGGTGATGGACAGGGAGGCCTAGTGTGCTAAAGTTCATGGGGCCGCAAACAGCTGGACTGAGCGCCTGAACTGAATTCCAGTCTGATCTCCTGGAAGCAAAGAATTAGTACACATTTTGTCTCATTAACACTGAGTGCCCACTTTAGTGTTTTTTCTTTTGCTACTCAGAAAATTTGAATGAGAAATATATATATATCAATATGTACCATATTTAAAGGAGTAATTAATTGAACTAGAGTAATTCAGTTGAATTAGAGGAATATGCATTTGGAAGGATTAACTTTATTAGTTATTTTCATGAAAGTGCCATTTCTCTAAATTGGAAAATAAGCAGATTTGTTCTGGTAGGTATTTCTGAGACCTCAGGTATTGCCCCATAAACTGATCAGCAGTCTGTTTACATCCATTGGCTTCACTGCTAATGTTAAACCATTTTCATGGGTAGCGTTCACAAGCCTTGCAGGTAAGGGAGACACTAGATCCAAACTGTCCTCTTCAGAAAAAAAGAAATGATAATTATATGACATGACGTGATAATTATATGACATGCTGAGCCACGGCAGTAATCAGATTGGAGTATACGAATGTGTCAAACTGACGCATTGTGCAGTCAGACTTACATGACGTTACCTGTTAGTTAGATCTCAGTTACAAAAAACTACATGAGGAAAGCTTGTTACCAACAATAAATAGAATGTGAATTGTTTATATACTCGAAATGCCTAAAACAGCATTGGCATGCACTGTTTATGGGTATCTGCAGAAAAAATTCAAAGAACAAAAATATGGAAACACCTCCTAGCTGGGGGACAGTGGACCCTTCTGGAGGAGAGTAGAGAGACCAGAAATAAATACGTTTTCTCTATACTTGAGATGATATATACTGTCCCCTGCCAAATAAAGGAACTTTGTATAAAAAAAAAAAAAAAGAAGAAGAAGAAATAGTTTGAGGACCAAATGGGCAGGCCTCAGTTCAAAGCCTGCCACTCATTTACCCAGACTCCTTGCTCTCTCTACTCCTGTTTCCTTGTTTATAAAACCAGGGTCACTGCAGTGTCTTTGAAGTTGCCCTGAGGACTGAATGGGGTAATATGTGGGGAGTACCTAGTATAACACCTAACTGTTTTAGTGGTTTTAAGTGACTTGCGTAAGGTCACATCCCAGCCTGTGAAAGACGTAGGGTTTGACCTCGGACCTCCTGATTCTGAGTCTAGTTCTTCCCCGGCTTGGGTTCTATGAAGAAGGCAGTGTTGATGCAGAAACAGAGCAGTGGGCAGCTCTGACCATGGAAAGGAGCTGGAGCCTCTGCCTGTTTCCCGCTGCCCAGCCTGTCTTCGCTGCCCTGATTGTGGAGAAGCAGCTTGGGCAAGAGCCTTGCAGCCTGTGCTCTGCCTCTCTGCACTCTCCGAGAAGCCTTTCGCTGCTAGAAGAACTGAGTGATTGTGCCATTGTGTTTATAGCTACCTGGCTTGACTCACCTGTGTGTTTTGATTTTTCCTTTTCTCTCTTTTGTTGACAGTGTCATCAGCAAAGTGGTCCCAGCCCCCGAGGCTAAGCCGGCGCCTTCTCTGAACAGACCCAAGACGCCGCCACCTGCCCCAGCCCCTGCCCCGGCCCCCATGCACGTCACCCCTGCCCCGGTGCCTTTGCCCCTCCTGGCCCCGGCCAGCGCACCCCTCGCCGGGATGCCCGCCCCAGCACCTGCTGCTTCGGGAGCCGCCAGCTCCAAAGCCCCCGTCCGCAGCGTGGTCACGGAGACGGTCAGCACTTACGTGGTGAGCTGCTTTCTGTTTGGGGGAGTATTTAAGAGAAAGTCACTTAAGAGCTCACTCTTGGCTCATGAAAATGTTTCCAATTGAAAAAGCGGTGTCAGATGTATCATCATTGAATTTCAGAAGCAATTCTTCATGACTGAAAAAGCATGTTCATTGCATTTTCAAGCCTTTGGCTAAAAGTATTGTGTTAAGATGTTTGCATAGTCTCCATAAATAATGTCAGAGCATTGTTTTTGTTACTCGTCATTGTTTTGGAATATAACTATATATACACACACACATAAACATATATACAGCACAATCCATGTATAAATATAGAGGTGAATAGTGACAGTCAAACTCCTCATTGACTTTCTTGATCAAGCAGTGATTCCCTTCAGAGAATAATTAGCATGACGTGCACACATCTCATGGGCCAGCCGCTCTTTCTGAGCAGGAGCACTAATTATAGTATCTCACTGGCTGAGGTCCAGAACATATCAGGGCCTGCAGAATAAATGGAAATGAACCTGTCAACCACAGAACTTCTGAGTCCCAGCCTGTCTTCAGGTGGAAAAACTCACCTTGACAAATGCATTCACACGGTTGTCATGAGACTGCTTTCTCATGTTTCATCCCTACTCGGTACTATCAGGTCTAGCTCAAGCCCTGCATTCAGTTGAGTAATAAATCGGCTCTTTGGGCTCCGTAATGTGACACACGAGCACGTAACAAAAAGATTTCAGGCACGTGGCGGTCCTCAGTGAGCCAACACTGTGAGACTGCCAAGCATGTAGTCTGAGATGTGTCTGCCTGGTGGTGGCACGGATCTTTCAGAATAGATGTGCCTGGGAGGCAACAGGCTCGGACTCCTGCCGTCGTCATTAAAAATCGTGCAAGTATTACGTTTCTATACGGGCGTTTTGAAAGGAAATTTCAATGAATCATTAAGTGTTTGAGGCACTATCATGATACAGAGGATAAGAAGAAAGTCTCAGAAGTCTTCAGAGAGGATATAAAGACATGAAATGTTAATGAGAAAATATTAAATCAGCAATTCAAGACAACAATGGAAGACATGGTACAAACATCTGTGGTCATTAAATCAGTGCATTCAAGGACCAGTTGCCACAAGTGTTTGAGGCCACATCACCCCAAGATGGGTAAATTGGGGAGGACTTTATGCTTGATCTCCTTGACCTCCATTTCTTTAGCTGTAACCAGGGATTGTTAGGCTAGGTGATCCCTGTGGTGTGTTCTAGCTCTAAAATCTGATTCTCCAGTGGATTTTTGAGTCAACTCCCTGGAGATAGATCAGACTTGCATAAACAGTGTGGATGAAAAGCCTCTGTCCCCTCAGAGACACTTTGTAGACAGAAGACAAACTGTGTGATTTGAAGGAAGGACACAGGCTGATTTTGTTGCTGCCCAGTCTATGACACTGGAACTGGTACTGACATTCCTTCAGCTCCAGTCTCCCCATTTCTAACCTACCCAAGCATTGTTTCAGGAGGATGAAACCAAGTCAGGTGTTTTCGAAAGAGCCTAGTAAACTGCGAGGGGCTGGGCGCTGTAGCAGATTCCTCATGTAGCAGGGTCACGGCCTCCTGATTTCAAGATCAGCAGCAGGGCAGGGCATGCATGGCAGCTTCAGGGCACAGGGGACTGGGCTGGCCTTCACCCCAGACAGCTGGCACAGGCCGACTGGTGGTCTCTCTGCTTGAAACTGGAGACTAGGCCCGAGTCAGGGATGTGGCTACCTACAGATTTGTTCAGGAAATCTTTACAGCCTTGTCTGCTCTTGCAGAGACTTTCCAGAATGGCAGACCTTAAAATAGAATTCCGTGAGTTAGAGTGAACCATCTCTGCCCCCCAGACACCCATCACACAAACACAAAAAACTGTTTTTCTTCTGCACATCCAGTCAGTGTTGTACCTGAACGTACCAGGAGAGACTACAGCTTGCAAAATCAACTGAATGAAATTATATGCTGTGTGATCAGCAAAACTTTAAAAAATTAACTCAGTTATTGCTGGCTTTGAAAGCCTGTCATAGAATTGTCGCTTCCACATTGGTCTTGTTCATGTGGAATTTGAGGAGATGGTTCAGTTGGGAATGCTTCTTATTTGGAACTACTAAGTCAAGTCCAGAGCACAGCATATTTGTTGCAAAATAACATGAAAACGTGTGGCTCTTTGGCCTCCTGCATCCCGTATTTCATTTGCCCTTTAGTTGATTGTACTTTGCTGAAAATGTCATAAAGGGAATGGAAAGTTACTTAGTAACAACTCTTTTATATCCTTGATCTTATCAGCCGGTTCAGGAGGAGGGTTTGGCTAATAAGTAATAAGGCGATATATGCACATAGGCCGTATTTATTAATTCCAGACCTGTGAATGCAATGGAGGGAACAACACAGAGCTGAGCTAGGTAGCTTTCAGAAGTATCAGGCATTAGTAGTCATTCAGAACCTATGTGTTTCAGTATTTTTTTAGATAAAGGTGACTGTAGGTCACATGGCTCACAGAAATGATTATCAAATGTTTTGTTTTTATGACTTTCAAAAGACAGTTTAAAATAGCCATTAGAAATGTCTTGGGAGTTCCCTGATGGCCTAGTGATTAGGACTTGGCACTTCCATTGCCAGGGCCCAGGTTCAATCCCTGGTCAGAGAACTAAGATTTTGCAAGCCATGCAACGTGGCAAAAAAAAAAGTAGAAGAAAAGTCTTGTCACTGAACTCTTAGTAGCATTTTTTTCCATATGATGCCAGGATAGTGAGGACCATGATTACAGCTTTAATAAATTGTTAGCTCCTGGGTTTTTCTGTCTGTTCGTTTAGTCTGTCAGTTTATTAGCTCCACAGGGTGTAGGTAATCCTTATAATGCCCTTTTTGGGATTTCTTTTTTCTCAATGCCTCTCTGGTTTCCCTCCCTCCCACCCCCACCCCAGATCCGAGACGAGTGGGGAAACCAGATCTGGATCTGTCCCGGCTGCAACAAGCCCGACGATGGGAGCCCCATGATCGGCTGTGACGAATGTGACGACTGGTACCACTGGTGAGTCCCCTGCGGGACACGGGGGGAGAGGCTCAGCACACGCATGGCCCCAGCCCATGCACTCTTCTCCCAGGGCAGCTGTTTCCCGGGAAGAGCGTCTGGAGCAGAATCCCTGTGCCAAGAGAATGGTGTTCGTATTGTTTGCAAAAATTAGTCTTTAGACTATGGCTCTTCAGCCTAAATTCAATGTTTCTCTTAGCACACGTATTCTTTAGAAAGGGAAAAGGAGATACAAGGAGTTGGTTCCCTTCCCTTTCTTGTCAGTCATTTGCTGTAGCAGCTGCAGAAACACTGAGGGACCCCGTAAACATTGCCATAAATTGCAGGAGCACAGGGGCAGCTTGGGTGGCTTCCCCGGCTCCTCAGCGCCCTCCTCAAACTGAAGGCCACATGCAGACCGCCTCGCTGTGTTATCTTGAAAATATCAGATATGAAAAGATAGGCATCCACTTAGTCACATGCTATACAATGTCTCTAGATAAAAACAAAGCCGTGGCTCAGAAGAGTTAGACTGTTTCTGGCTGAAAGGATGAATGAGCTAATTAATGTCTCCAGCAGGGCCTGGGGAAGGGGCTCCTGTAAGGTGATCTCCCACACGCCCAGCAGGAGTGCAGCAGTGTCTGTCCACCAGAGCTGGTGACTTGGGTGTCTGGTAAATGCGCCTTGAAAGTGAAAGTCGCTCAGTCGTGTCCGACTCTTTGTGACCCCATGGACTACACGGTCCCGTGGAATTCTCCAGGCCATAATACTGAAGTGGGTAGCGTTCCCTCTTCCAGGGGATCTTCCCAACCCAGGGATGGAAGCCCTAAGCCTAACAGAGCATTGAGTGGTGTGAAACCCCTGAAAAGCGCAGGATGGGGAGGCGTGTGGCGCGGAAGCCTGTCTGTCTGAAGCGCCTTCGCTTGGTCCCCGTGCAGGCCCTGCGTGGGGATCATGGCCGCGCCCCCGGAAGAGATGCAGTGGTTCTGCCCGAAGTGCTCCAGCAGGAAGAAGGATAAGAAGCACAAGAAGCGGAAGCACCGGGCGCACTGATGCCTGGAGCGGGGTGCCCCGCCCGCCCCGCCGCATGGCCCGGCCCTGAGCCCTGCCCGCCCGAGGACGGAACCGCGCCCCACCCCGGGGCGCTGCGAGGGCCCCGGCCAGGGCCGTGCGGCCGCCCGAGAAAGGCTCTCCTGCACGGGGCGGGGGGAGGCCTCGCCTCCGCTTCCTATTACCAGTGACAAGTATTATTAATAAAAAGACTACAATCTTTCCTTTCGATTTTCCTCGATTCTCTCCAGGGCCTTTTCCTTAAGGTGTTAGCTGAGAAGATGGCGTGTGGCCCGCCCTGACCGTGCCCGAGGGTGGCGTGGGTCGGCTGTGTGTGTCTCCAGCCTCCTCCCCTCTGTAGTCGGATAATCGCGATCACGTGAAAGAAAACTCCAGGGGGAGTGTCAGTAAATATTTTTGTGATGAAAAATATATGAAGCTTCCCCCACCCCACCCCTTGTTTTTAGTACTAACATGTGAAATGTTCAGGCTTTTTGTGAAATACCTTATATTTTTTAAGAAAAAGGTTTCTATCATGTCCTGTTGGCTCTTCTACAATTTGTTTTTGTTGACTCTCTCACCTGTCCTCTCTCTCTGTCGTCCCCTGGCTTTGCCCTTTCCTCCAAACTGCTGGTGGTCTTCTCATGGCTTACCCATCTCATCAGCTTGTATGAAAACTCTGCACACCAGGAGATCTCCCCTAATGTAAATAATAAATATTTATGAAGTAGTTATTTTTAAAAATTTTTTATCGTGTTTAATTCTGGCTTTCTGTGAAACGCGCTGCGGTTTCAGCCACATCTGTAATTACTGCTGTACATAAGCAAAGAAGGCTGGGCAATAAAGAGCCATACGTAAGTTCAAAGTTACCTACCTTGAGCTGAACCCTCGCAGAACACTGGGAGGAGGGCCTGAGCGGTTGGAAGGAAAACAAGGCAATTTAAATCTCTGGCTTGTGATTTGAAATTGTTTTGTTATCTCTTCTATTTCTGTAAATTTCTTTGACTTCCTTTTGTTTCAAAGGACATGTAGATTCCCCGAAAGTAAAAAAAAAAAAAAAATACTGTAGCATTTTGTGTTTATATTGTTTGATTTCTGAAAATCTGTTCATTGATATTGTGGTTTAAGGCTGAAATGAAGTATATTATGCAATTTTTTTTTAAAGAAAACTCATCAAATTTCAGGGTATCACAAAACTTTATTATATTACTATACTGCCCACTATTTATTATATGTTAATAGATGTCTGAGAGATAAACCAAATATTTTATTTTTAATGTAAAACATCAAATTTAATTTTATTAGCATATTTTAGCAACTTTGGAATAAATATGGACTTTTACTTGATTTTGAAATAATCCCAACTTGGGCCAGTGTAATGGATATCTTGAATGCTAGAATATGGGCTTTGAACCTAATACAAATATATTAATAGAAATTGTGATTTTTTTTAAATGCCAAGTAAATTGATATTAGTGTATGAATTAATCATATTTTAAAACATATTATGTGGTTAGAGAAATGAGGTTTTCTGCCGTGAATGTTAAATTGCAGATCAGTGTCACCCTCTCGAGTGCAGTATTTCATTGCCCTCCTTGTTCTAGAAGCCAACATTTTTCTATGCCTACAAAGAAAGCATCTATGTTGAGATACGTGGTTTTGTTCTATTAATTTGAGATCATCCTAAATACTTTATACAATATTTTCACATGCACAGAATCTACCCCGTTAGTGCTTTTTGGAGAGGGATGAGGGTGGGGAAGTGCAAAATAAAGGATTGTTGGCTATTTCATAGTTTGCTTTTCCATTTTCTTTACTCAGGATTTAGTTCCTCAAGGCATGGTCAGTGGATCTGACCTTGCCACATCTAAGTGAGCTGGTCACGCCGCTGAAATCAGAACGCAGTGCCGATGTAGAACCTTCCCCCAGTCCCGCTGTCTGAGAGACCTCAGCCCACAGGACACTGAAGGAATTTCAATCAGTTCGTTGTCTTTTGCTATTTCATGGTTGCTTTCCTAAATCCAGTTCATGATTTTATAAATGGCCTTTGCAATAATAAAACCAAAGAATCACTTTCAGGGGGCCGAAGAGCTCGGGGGATTAGTAATGGAATACAGAGCCTTTCACCTCTGGGCCAGTGAGCTGAATCCAGTCCAGGCCACCAGAGACTCGGAGTTGTTACCATCTTCTGACTGTGCAGCGGCCTGTGTGAAATGGGCTGGTGGTCTCCGTCTCTACCGGATGGCTAGCCATACCCCAACCAAAAGGGGTCCAAGAAACTGCAAGAGGAAATGTGGATTAGAGAATAAAACCCCGGTGTTCCGAAGCAGAGTTAGAAAGCTGGGCTGAATCACCCCGCATAAAGTTGCACTGAAGAAAGAGAGTTTTATAGACATCACGAAGAGGATGGCGATGAATTCACTCACGCTAGTGCAGTCGAACTAAATAGGGAAATGAAAAGCCTGTGTTGGACGAGAGGAGGAAGGGTTATGTTGGGAAAGATGACAGTTTTAATCAGGAGAAAACCTTGAGGGGACCCATGCAATAGAGAGTGGCTTTTGGGTTTTTTTTGACTGGAAAATTCAAGGCATTTTTTGGGTCTTTTTTTTTTTAAAAAAACTTTTAATTTTGTATTGGGGCATAGCTGATTAACGATGTTGTGGTAGTTTCAGGCATACAGCAAAGGGACTCAGCCATACATATACATGTATCCACTCTCCCCCAAGCTTCCTCCCATCTGGGCTGCCACAGCACTGAGCAGAGTCCCCCGTGCTTTACAGTAAGCCCTTGTTGGTTATTCACTTTCAATACAGCAGTGTGTACACATCCATCCCAAACTCCCTAACTGGCCCTTTTTCCCCCACCCTCTACAACCGTAAGTTCATTCTCTAAGTCTGTGAGTCTCTGTTTTGTAAGTTAATCTGTATCATTTCTTTTTAGAGTCCACATATAGGGGATGTCCTATGATATTTCTCCCTCTCTGTTTGACTTACTTGACTCAGTATGACACTCTCTAGGTCCATGCATGTTGCTGCGAATTACATTATTTCATTCTTTTTAATGGCTGAATAGTATTCCATTTCCATATATACATGAAATATATAAATATATACACCGCATCTTCTTTATCCATTCATCTACTGATGGACGTTTAGGTTGCTTCCATGTCTTGGCTGTTGTAAACAGTGCTGCACTGAACATTGGGGTGCATGTTTCAGATCATGTTTTCCGCTGGATGTGTGCCCAGGAGTGGGATTGCAGTGTCATATGGTGGCTCTATTTTTAGTGTTTTAAGGAACCTCTCTACTATTCTCCACAGTGGCTGTGCCAATTTACCTTTCCACCCACAGTGGAGGAGGGTTGAAAGAGAGTGGGTTTTGACTTTTGAGGGAGAAGGTCACAGAGCAACAAGCATTGGGAAAACTGCCAGGACTGAGCAAATGCGATGCGAAGACAGAGGGTGTTTCCTGTGGGAGTGGGACACGCTCCCCTCCCCCATGGGGGTCAAGAAGCTCATTTCTCTGACCGGCAAGCTGCTTGTCTTCTGAAGGTGTCTACACCAAAGCGCAGCGAGGAGCCCTACCCTCCAGATGATTTGCGGCTCCAAACGTCCCGCAGAAAATCAGAGGGCATCGGAGCACTCTGGCCCCGTCGGGCTTTTCGCAAAGATAAAACATAGTGCCTCACTCCGCGGTATCACCTCAACCGCCTTTGTTCTCCCTTGAATAGGACGATGCAACAAAGACCCTGGTAACCAAATTAAAGTATAAAATGAACACGGAGATATGGAAACCCAGCCGGTGAGAATGCTAATGAATGAAGTCCACTAAAGGCACGCGGGCTAAGTTTTCAATACAAACAGTTTTAGGGCCAATCTCTCCGGATCATAGCAGTCTTCTTTAGAAGTCCAAGTCTAGAAGTAGATAGTCGTCCCAACTGAAGAATGAAACAGATAATGCTCTGAATAACGTCTCTCCACAATAGTACCTGTCATTCTCTTAGGAAACTCTTTCCTTGAGAATCCTGCATTTGTCGTGGCCCAAAATATCTAAAGAAACTATTAATCCCCAAGTGCCAGCCAGGAGGTGACACTGGGAATCAGATATTCCGGTGGATAGCTGAAACTTTTCTTCCTCCTATCAGGGAAACGCAACATTTAGTTTACATGTGAGGTAGTCAACCACCCACTGGTTACCTTTTCTCATTCCAGACCACTCAGCTTGTAGGTTAGTTTCTAGGACAGTTGGAAACACTTGGATGTGTTTGTTCAGTGTTAGCTGGACACACTTCATGGAAATGGCAAACGTCCAGAAAGTGGCAAATGTGTGTTAGACCCAAGGTCAGTTTTCCTCCACCATCAGACCTCCACCGTTTTGTACTTGTTCTCACAATATTCTGTGTATTAACTTGCATTTCACTGACTCCCGAAGCCCCTTCTGTACTAGTTCTTTCTCCACTTCTCTCCACACCACCTTGCTATCATCTTAGACCGCAGTGGCTTTTCATATGGATATGCTTTGAAATGTTTATATTTAGAATTTATACTTGGAAATGTTTATATTTAGGACAAAACATTGAAAAGCTTAGCAAACAGTTACATTAACTATTCTGGGAACTAGCGGAGTTGACAATATATGAACAAATGCATTTCTTTGTGAAAAGATGGATGCCACAAGACAGAAAGGTGTGGGGTTTTCAGAACTGAATCATTTTAGATATTCCCCTTAGCAATTATCTCCTACTCTATCCTTGGAACCTAGTCAGGATTTTGTTAACCTTTTGAAGTTTTGAGGGAGTTTGGTTTTTTTTTTTTGTTTTAGCTTGGTCTTATTTTTAATTAGTGAAACGTTTAGAATGGAACCATCTTAAGCAAAACTACATAAAACTGAAGACTCATTGGCCTTAATGAGTTAACTACTGCCAGATTCAATGGTTTGAAGAAAATGTGCTGATTCTAGGGCCTCATTTAAATCTATAATAAAAGTAGTCATCAGTAGTCATTAACTTACAGATCTAAACATAATTTGAAAAAAGACACATAAAGAAGATATAAATTTAATGCATACAGCTCATCAACCAGGCTGTAAGCACTCCAATGGAGGCCCATGGATATGGCCAATTCTATTCAATTTCTAAATTCAATTCTGTTTCTAAACATTGGTAGAATATGGCAAGTCAAATATATTGCTATCACACTTCCAACAAAATTTGACTTGGGTTCTTCCTGGAAGTGAGCTTGATTCCTAGGAGTCAGGGAGGTAACCTGCCCATTATCACAAGGAAGATCACCGTGTGGTCCACCTAAATGTTTTCAGATTCAGATTTTTACAGCTCTGTGCTATGCTCTGCCCAAAGTGAAAACAAAATACTAATAACCTCACCCATGGCCTGTTTCCACGTGAGGTGTTTGTGGAGAATGACATCAGAGAGGTTGTTAGCTGAGCTTCAGGAAAGTCATGTTCTACACGTTCTGCGGCAGCTTCCTTGGGAAGCTCTGATTGCCTCCCTGTGTTCAAAGTTCAGGAAAAAAAGTTTTTCCTCATACTTTAAAAAAAACTATACAGGTGTTTATAAATGTTTTTTCCTCTCTTATCGTACTTCCTTAGTGAGACCATGTTGCTGCTGCTATTTCGCTTCAGTCGTGTCTGACTCTGTGAGACCCCACAGACGGCAGCCCACCAGCTTCCCCCAACCCTGGGATTCTCCAGGCAAGAACACTGGAGTGGGTTGCCATTTCCTTCTCCAACGCAGGAAAGTGAACAGTGAAAGTGAAGTCGCTCAGTCGTGTCCGACTCTTTGTGACTCCACGGACTGCAGCCCACCGGGCTCCTCCGTCCATGGGATTTTCCAGGCAAGAGTACTGGAGTGGGAGACCACATTAGTGCTTCTTTAAGCAAAACTCTCCTCTGGGCATTAGCATGACAGGATGAACAAAAAGTTGATCTGCACATATTATATCAGGAATATATTTATATTCATTCGAATATGTTCTTTCTAATATATTCACTAGATTGATTTTTCTCGAAAGGTTCCATCGTTTGAGTTTATTCAATTTTAGATTCAATCTTTGTTCCTGCTGCTGCTGCTAAGTCTCGTCAGTCGTGTTCGACTCTGTGCAACCCCAGAGACGGCAGCCCACCAGGCTCCCCCGTCCCTGGGATTCTCCAGGCAAGAACACTGGAGTGGGTTGCCATTTCCTTCTCCAATTCATCAAAGTTCCTAGGAAGGTTGTAATTTTGTCAACTTACTGCTTCCCCCCTCTCCCAATTCAGATTTTTTTTTTTTAAACTCTAGAGAGGAACAAGCACAAAAATAGGTAGAACTTATGTAGAGTTTTAACAAATGACTATAAAGTGGTGTCAGGATGACTACCTCCCGGATCAGGAATAAGGCTTTTACAGAGATTCAGGAGATGAGGGTTCGATCCCTGGTTGGGAGGGTCCCCTGGAGGAGGAAATGGCAACCCACTCCAGTGTTCTTGCCTGGAGAATCGCACGGACAGAGGAGCCCCCGTGGGGTCACAAAGAGTCGGCTGTGAGTGAGGGACAAACAACAGCTTCGGTGCTGGGAAGCAGCCGAGTCGACGCTGCCGCTCCCACGTCCACACCCCTCCCTCCTGACAGGCGCCACCATCCTGGGTTTATCTGGGTCTCTCCTGACTGTCCCACCTTTGTGTTCATCCCATTTATTTGATGCCATTTTTCCTTTGTGAGGATTTTATATACAAGGACTCATGCTATACATAGTCCGATGTCTGTGTTGGTTTACAGCGTCTTATGGTATGATGTTCCTTGGTCTTGTGGACCTGAAATTGAAACTTGGACAAACAGGAGTCAGGACTGGCCATCTTTCTGTGCACTGTGGCTTGGATCCATTTCTGAGGTGTGGAGCACGTCTCTCTCTGCAATGCTGGGGACACGTCTCGGGGAATCTCTGTATTCCTGCAGCCCGGGGAGATGCCTACTGGTGTTTGGGGGGATGTGTGTGGATGTGGCTATGTGCAGGACACTCTGGGCCCCTTCTTTGTTTTTGTGAATGTTGACATTTGTTGTTGTTCAGTTGCTAAGTTGTGTTCGACTCTTTGCAGCCCCATGGACTGTAGCTCGTCAGGCCCTCCATCCATGGTATTTCCCCAGGCAAGAATACTGGAGTGGGTTGCCATTTCCCTTCTCCAGGGGATCTTCCTGACCCAGGGATTGCCTGCACTGGCAGGCAGGTTCTCTACCACTGAGCCACCAGGGAAGCCTGGATGTTGTGAATAGCCATGTCAGAAGTAACAGAATTAAGGAGAGAAGAGGAATTGGTCATTCAGAAACCTCCTTCTAGAGAATTCACTTTCTAAAATCTAGAAAAAAAATTTAGTCAACATTCCAAACAGTATATGAAAAGAAATAATCAAAATATAACCTGATGAAATTTTTGGATGATTTGAACTCCTTCCACACGGTGAACTTCCCTGTGATACAGGCAGGTTACCTCCCTGACTCCTAGGAATCAAGCTCACTTCCAGGAAGAGCAATCCAAGTCAAATATTGTTGGAAGTATGATAACAGTATTTTTGACTTACCGTATTTTTACCAATGTTTAGAAGTGAAATTGAATTTAGAAATTGAATAGAATTGGCCAGACCTATGCCCCCACCCCCCCACTGGAGTGCTTAATACAGGATGGCTGATGAGCTGCATGCATTAAATGCATATTTTCTGCTTTATGTGTCTTTTTTCAAATTGTGTTTAGACCTTTAACTGAATTTTAAGGAATCTAGGCAACATGATGGTAGCCAAGAGCACATTTTTTTTTTTGTCAGACCTGGATTTGAATCCTGGCTGTGTTGCTCAACTGCTAAATGAACTAGAATAAAATATTTAATTTATCTAAATCTCAGCTTCCTTCTCTGTCAAAGGAGAATGAGAATGTCTTCTTTTGATAATTGCAAAAATTGAATGAGATCCGATGCAAAGCATTTAACACATGGAAAGAGCTCAACAAATGGGAGCCACAGTATCTATTGTAGGAATTCTTTTTTAATCTGTTAGTAGATATTATCTGGCTCTTCTAATAATTTTTCAGTGCTCTATAAATTCTGGATTTACTATGAGACTCAGATTCTGGATTTTGATATCCCATTAAAACATGGTCTTGGCCAACAACTGCACTCCTGGACATGTACCCTGAAAACATGAAGGCTTTAATTCAAAAAGATACACGCACCCCTGTGTTCACAGGAGCACTATTCACAACCTCCCAGACACATAAGCTACCTAGACATCCATCAAGAGAGAAATGGATAAAGAGACATGGTACACATGTATCAGTTCAGTTCAGTCTCTCAGTCGTGTCCAACTCTTTGGGACCCCACGGACTGCCATACACCAGCCTCCCTGTTCTTCACCATCTCCTGGAGCTTGTTCAGACTTATGTCCATTGAGTCGATGATGCCATCCACCCATCTCATCCTCTGTCATCCCCTTCTCCTCCCGCCTTCAATCTTTCCCAGCTTCAGGGTCTTTTCCAGTGAGTCAGTTCTTCACATCAGGTGGCCAAAGTGTTTGGAGCTTCAGTTTCAGCATCAGTCCTTCCAAGGAATATTCAGGACTGATTTCCTTTAGGACGGACTGCTTGGATCTCCTTCCAGTCCAAGGGACTCTCAAGAGTCTTCTCCAACACCACAGTTCAAAAGTGTCAAGCGTCAATTCTTCAGCGCTCAGCTTTCTTTATGGTTCAATTCTCATATCCATACATGACTACTGGAAAAACCATAGCTTTGACTAGCTGGACCTTTGTTGATAAAATAATGTCTCTGCTTTTTAAATATGCTGTCTAGGTTGGTCATAGCTTTTCTTCCAAAGAGCAAACGTCTTTTAATTTCATGGCTGCACTCACCATCTGCAGTGATTTTGGAGCCCCAAAATATAGCCTCTCACTGTTTCCATTGTTTCCCTGTCTATTTGCCATGAAGTGATGGGATCAGATGCCTTGATCTTTGTTTTGAGAATGTTTGGTTTTAAGCCAACTTTTTCACTCTCTTCTTTCACTTTCAGCACAAGGCTCTTTAGTTCTTCTTTACTTTCTGCCATAAGGGTAGTGTCACCTGCATATACAATACAATATTACTCAGCCATAAAAGAAAGAATAATGCCATTTCCAGCAACATGGTTGGACCCTGAGATGATCATACTAAGTGAAGTAAGTCAGAGAAAGACAAGTATTATATGATATCACTTATATGTGGAATCTAAAAATAGTACAAATGAACTTGTTTACAAAACAGAATCAGATTCACAGACAGAAAACAAACTTATGGTTACCAAAGGGGAAGGAAGGGGAAGACTAAAATAAGAATTTGGAATTAACATGTACACACAGTAGTATATAAAAATAGATAAACAGCAAGAACCTACTGTATATCACAGGGAATTCTACTCAATATCTTCTGATAAACTATATTGGAAAGAATCAAATATATATATATGTATGTATAACAATCTCTTTACTGTATAACTGAAACTAACACAGTGTTGTAAGCCAACTATACTTCAATTAAATTTTTTTTAATTTTAAAAATGCAATCTTGGTTTACAATCAAGGTTTGAAAGTTGGACAAGGCATTATTTGATTTTATTATCCAATGATTTCATTTCTGGATTCAGAAGGTCACTAGGAGAGAGACTTCATCCCAGGGCCTGTTTTCTCCAGCTCAACTTTATACCCATCTGTGTGGTACCCAGAGGTGGGTGGTGGAGGGAGAGGTGTGCTGCTCTCAGCAGGCCTAGACAACTGATATTAATACACAGCAAGTCAAAGTGCAATGGATTTGGCATTGGCACTTCCTGATTCTAACATTGAACTAGCTCAGAGAACTAAAACTAAAACTATATGACCCTGAAATCCCACTCCTGGGCATATATCTGGAAAAAAACATGATCTGAAAAGATTCATGCATCCCAATGTTCATTGCAGCAATGAACAGCCAAGACCTGGAAGCAGCCTAAATGTCCATCAACAGATAAATGGATAAAGAAGATGTGATGCACACGTTCAATGGAATATTACTCGGCCGTTAAAAATGAAATAATGCTATTTCCAGCAACATGGATGGACCTAGAGAGAATCACACAGAGTGAAGTAAGTCAGAGAAGGAGAAATATCATATGACAACCATATATGTGGACTCTAAAAAGAAATGACCCAAATGAACTTACAAAGCAGAGACTCACAGACTTGGAGAATGAACTTATGGTTGCCTGGGGGAGGGGATAGTTAGGGAGTGTAGGAAGGTCATGCACACACTGCTGTATTCAAAATGAAACACCAACAAAGACTTACCGTAAAGCACAGGGAGCTCTGCTCAGTGTTACATGTCAACCTGGATGGGAGGGTGATTTGGGCCAGAATGGATACAGGTATATATATGGTTGAGTCCCTTCACTGTTTACCTGAAACTACCACAGCATTGTTAATGGCTACACCCCAAAACAAAATAAAAAGTTTGGGGGAAAAAATGAAATAGTAAATCATAGAGGACAAGCACCTGCTAGACTGCACCCTCACTCAGCACGCCCATGTAGGCTATACCCGCCCATTCCTGAACAGCTTCAGGCCTCAGTGCAGGAGATGGATCAGAACTACCACACAGTCGCACTCATCTCTCAAGCTAGCAAAGTAATGCACAAAATTCTCCAAGCCAGGCTTCAACAGTGCGTGAACCGTGAACTTCCAGATGCTCAAGCTGGATTTAGAAAAGGCAGAGGAACCACAGATCAAATTGCCAACATCTGCTGGATCATCGAAAAAGCAAGGGAGTTCCAGAAAAATATCTACGTTTGCTTTATTGACTATGCCAAAGCCTTTGACTGTGTGGATCACAATAAACTGTGGAAAATTCTTCGAAAGATGGGAATACCAGATCACCTGACCTGACTCCTGAGAAATCTGTATGCAGGTCAGGAAGCAACAGTTAGAACTGGACATGGAACAGACTGGTTCCAAATCGGGAAAGGAGTACGTCAAGGCTGTATATTGTCACCCTGCTTATTTAACTTATATGCAGAGTACATCATGAGAAACACTGGACTGGATGAAGCACAAGCTGGGAATCAAGATTTCCAGGAGAAATATCAATAACTTCAGAAACACAGATGACACCACCCTTATGGCAGAAAGTGAAGAAGAACTAAAGAGCCTCTTGATGAAAGTGAAAGAAGAGAGTGAAAAAAGCTGGCTTAAAAATTCAACATTCAAAAAACGAAGATCATGGCATCTGGTCCCATCATTTCATGGCAAATAGATGGGGAAACAATGAAAACAGTGATGGTCTTTATATTTTGGAGCTCCAAAATCACTGCAGATGGCGACAGCAGCCATGAAATTAAAAGACACTTGCTCCTTGGAAGAGAAGCTATGACCAACCTACACAGCATATTAAAAAGTAGAGACATTACTTTACCAACAAAGGTCCATCTAGTCAAAGCCATGGTTTTTCCAGTGGTCATGTATGGATCTGAGAGTTAGACCATAAAACTGCTCTGAAGAATTGATGCTTTTGAACTGTGGTGTTGGAGAAGACTCTTGAGAGTCCCTTGAACTGCAAGGAGATCCAACCAGTCCATTCTAAAGGAGATCAGTCCTGGGTGTTCATTGGAAGGACCAATGCTAAAGCTGAAGCTCCAACACTTTGGCCACCTGATTTGAAGAACTGACTCATTGGAAAAGACCCTGATGCTGGTAAAAATTGAAGGTGAGAGGAGAAGGGGACGACAGAGGATGAGATGGCTGGATGGCATCCCTGACTCAATGGACATGAGTTTGAGTAGGCTCGGGGAGTTGGTGATGGACAGGGAAGCCTGGCTGGCTGCAGTACATGGGGTCGCAAAGAATCGGAGAGGACTGAGCGACTGAACTGAACTGAAAGGAAGGAAACCCAACTTTCTCTTAACCAAGAGGAGTTTCTCAGCACCCTCGGAATGTGATCCAACGGGAAGGGTGCGCTGGTGTCTAGAGCACCCTGTAGTGGAGAATCGGCCATTGCACCCTTTCCCCGTGTGGTTAGGTATCTCACGCACACAAGCGTTTGCCTTCTAGAGTCAGTGCATTCGTCTCCCGGCTCAGACCGCGAAGATGGGATATGTCTTTCTTTTCACTTCTCCTCTGTCCAATAGAGGGGCCACCGCCACATGGGTTGTGGAGCATTTGAGACACAGCTACTGCAGCTAATAAACTGAATGTTTAATTTTGCTTAATTTTAAAATAATGTTTAGTAAAAATTTTGTTTCTTTGTGAGTCTTAGTTGTGGTGTGTGGGATTTTTAGTTGAGGCACGGCACTTGGGATCTAGTTCCCCAACCAGGGATAGAACCCAGGCCCCCTGCTCTGAGAAGACAAAGTCTTAGCCACTGGACCACCAGGGAATCCCTAGTTTTGTTTAATTCTAATTGAAGTTAAAAAGATATATTAATTCTAACAAAAAATGTTACAGTACCTTTTAAAGTAACATTTAAATTTTAAAGTAATTTTAACCAGTTGAAATGGAGATGAGCACAGGCTGCCAGTAGCTAGCATATCACTTCAGCTTTGGAACACGCCTGACTGTGGGCACTCTTTGCTCCTTCAACAGAGCTCTGACCGTCTACACAGCCAGGAAGCTCTGACATCATAGCCTCATTTTCTGAGCGTGTGCCCAACTCTCCCCAGGGCTTCAGCCCCGTCCATTTGAAACTAAGAGGTCCCATGAGATCTCTCACATTGGGCTCGAGACTTGAAATATTATAAATAAATTAGTTCTGTTTCAGAGGTAATGACGCATCAGATCTGTCCACTGTCTGTTACCTTGTCAGGTCCATGGGTGAAATAGTATAGGTGCTGTATGCAAGGAACCCCATCAGAAATGCTGACTTGCCCTCAGCATTAAAAAATAACAATAATAAGTATTCATTTATTTATTTGACTGCCCTGGCTGTTAGTTGTGGCACGTGGGATCCAGTACCCTCAGCATTTAAAGGTGAGGATTTATTTTTAAAAACATGGGCTTACAGTTTAAAAAATTGAAATAAAACCAGGATACAAAAAATAAGCACTGTCTTCCAATTAAAAATAAATTTTAAAAAAGTAAAGCAATGATCCTCCAATTAAAACAAATAGGCACATCGTTTTCAGGCTGTTTACCTCTCACAAGAGCACATTTTTAGGAAGAACAGCAAAAGAGCATGTCTTTAGCAGGCACAATGGCTGTACAGCGGTGGGGAGGCAGAGAGCTACTGCCCGAGTAGGTATATTCCCTAACATTTCCTGCACCGGAGGATATTCTTAAAGGTATACAGGCATTTATGTAGCTCTACTGTCAATAGACAAGAAAAGGCAAGAAAACATAAAGAGTTTAATGTTTTCAACTTAGTAACAATTTCTCATTAAGTCCATACTTTATGTATCCAGGAGTCTTCTCCTGTGTACAAAATACCAGTTCTCAGTGGTTTGTGTAATATTGTATCGAACTTTTTCTACCACACTGACTCAACCATTAACAGGAACACAGTTGTTCATACTATATACTGGATCCATGGGTGTGTGAGCTGCTTCCACACTGCTTCTAGCATCTTGAGGATAATACAGACCCTTTCAACAGTTACTTCACTTGTTGGACGGTTAGTTATTTGTTGGAATGTTTTTACACACAAACCACGGTCACTGAATTTTGTTTCAAATCACTAAAAACAACAGAGAAGTTTTGCTTATCAATTACAAAATACTCAGCCCTCTTGGAGGGCTTCAAATTACCCAGACTGCCCAAATTACCCAAGCTAGCCCATGTTTCAGTTCGTGGTCACAGACAATACAGCAATTTAATGCAGCAGAAATCCTGACCGAATTCAAAAGACAGTATTTCTGCCATAAGTTTATTCACCTCCTTTCCCAAAGACCTGGCTAATGCTGAGAGCAGCCTACGTTGTGTCTCAGAGGTCTGTGGATGCAGACTCATCTGAAGGATGTTTATATAAAGATATACGGTGCAATTACAACCTACAGCTCACAACACTTCCTACATCATCTTCCATGCGTAATTTTCAAAACTGCAGTTTACAGGCACAAAAGTCACATCACATGGCCATCGTTTTGAATATGCATCATGCAGTTGGAAATAAGAATCTGGCTTCATTAAGCTGTTACTCATGTTCTGTTGGTGCTCGAAAGTCAGAAGGAAAAGCAATAATTTGGGGAAATAGTAAGCGAAGGCCCAGGAGAGCTGTCTGGTCCAGTCACTGCTCAGGTGCAATGACAGCTCAGGTCACTAAAACAAACCTCAGCCCAACCATTTGATGGTCTTGGCTGGCACTGTCTGAATTTCTCCCCCCGCCCCCCCCGAAAGAAAAGCTGGTCTTTCATATTAAGTAGAGCCGTGTCAGAAACTGGGCAAACAATCGATTCAAAGCTCAAGTGGAGACGGTGCCCCTTAGGTAAAGAAGTGGCAGAAGTTTAAAAAAGTGTGCCACGGCTTCAGTAACTTGACTGTTGAAACGCAGGTGAGGGTACCATCACTTTGAGCCAGAAAGAAAGGAAAAAAGATTAATCATGTTGTACTTAAGCCAACCCACTAATCACGATTACGAAATAGAGTGCTAAGATATGAAGGCACTATAGACCTGCCACTGAAAGCTGGATGTAACGATAAACATTCAGAATTCCCTCCCGCTGTCTCACACCTGATCTGATGGAGCCACCCAATGGCTTTACACCAAGGTAAAGGGAGCCGGCTGCCTCGGAGTCTAGGCAGGCTTTGAAATGGCCTTCTATTAGAAACCCGCGAGAAGTATCTCCTGGGATCGCTGGGGTGCTTAGTTGCTTCAGGACGGCTGCTTGCAGCCACCCTTCAGTGAACCCCATGGTAATGGAAAGCACCACGTGACCACTCAGGTCCACCCCGTCTCTGTTTTCAAGGTCTTTCCTGAAAGTTGGCCACACAGATAACCTGGTTTCCATGCTATTTATTGCCCAGGAAGGAGGAAGGGTTGAGCCCAAGCCCTTGGGGATGTGAACTCATGGTTCCAGGGAGTCTAGGGCATCAAATCTGATGCTTTCAGGACCGAGCTGCCCCAGAGAGTGAGCCCAACCAGAGCTTTCTCTTAGAACCAAAAACGGACCTGAATTACAATAGCTCTTTCTTATTTGTGACACATCAGGGGAAAAAAACAGACAGACAGAAAGCTTTCCCTAGTACCTTAGGACATATTTAACCTGTGGCTTTTGCAGTCATTTTTCTACATTAGAACAAATTCCACTTCATATTCTTTTTATTAAAAGAAGCATCATTTCATCTGAGATCTCCATTTACTGTTGGTAAATTTGGGTCACTTTAGAGACCCAGAGTCACTTCTTCCATCAAATTTGCTTAGTCTGCAGGTTACAGAAGATTATTCGATCACGTCAGACGCCTCACTCCTCCTAGCATTTTAGCAAAGATAAAATTCTAATGATGCTTTTAGTAAAAAAAAAAAAAAAGATTTCAAGAAAGGTAACAGTGGGATGATCATTTTTTCCAATAGCATGCAAGTTTGGTCTCTTTGGAAACAGGTTTATGAAATAGCTGCCTTCCACTCACTTGCAGCCTGACTTGGGGACCCATCGATCTCTGGGTCAGGAAGATCCGCTAGAGAAGGGCATGGCAACCCACTCCAGTATTCTTGCCTGGAGAATCCCTTGGACAGAGGAGCTTGTTGGGCTACAGTCCATAGGGTCGCAAAGTGTTGGACACCAGGTAAAACATGATGTATCAAGACATCATTTAAGACAGTGAGAAACTTACCTCTTTAGCTTTGAAAAATAAATCTTTATGCGGACATCAGTTTTGGATAAGACTTTGCCACTTCCAATATGTTGACAGATGGGCCATCTCCGGCCACCATATTCCTAACAAATACTGAGGAATATTTTTGAAAATATTGGAGCATTTTCACCTGTTTGTAGCTGCTCCAAAAACATCTGTGTTGATTTCCCAAGGTTCTGCCACTTTTTTGGACTAGATTTCATTCTGTAAAATCCAGTTCCTCCCTCAGACCTGCTTCACTTCCGTGAGGTTGAAACACAGCAAACCCTCAAAAAGTATCAAAGGTCAACTTGGTTCAGGGGTTCAGCCGATGATTTAAATTATTTAGTGAAAATTGGGCACGATGTACTATCACATAGGTGTGCTCACACTCAGGAAAAGCTTCCTCTTCATGCAAAAGAGCTAAAAATGTAGGTCCCATTTCTGGCACTTTAAATAAAGTTCCCCGTCGCAGGATTATTTATCATGGTTAGCGGTTGCCATCAGTCATGAAAAGTTAACGAAGACCTATTGGGTTTATCTATAGGCAGCTAAACAAACATATCTTGCTCTCCCGTTATCTTCTTGTTAACAAAGCCCTATCAGGGTGTTCTCAACATCAGCATTTACTGCACAGGGGCCCTTTATCTGGGATGATATATAGGGAGCCCATCAATTAGCGTGAGGGTTTGTAGATACCTGCCATATATTCATGAGGGCAGCGGCTTCCCCGGCTCTCGACATCACAGTCACGGCGCAGCGTGCTGCTCTAGGTGGTATCACTGCTTGCCTTCCGGGCTTTGGCTGATTTCTGTCACAGCCGTGAAACTGTCAGAGTGCATTTGGTCCAGGCAGGGATGTGCCTGTATCATAGCCAGCGACCAGAGCTCTGCTCTCAACACACTCACAAGAGCCCAGGGGACCAGGGTCCCTAGCAGCCATCATGAGAAGACGCACAGAGACGCAGGAGCCTTGGTGTAAGTGTTGCTTTTGCCTAAGCATTTGCCGGGGGGAGGGGGTGAGTATTACTGAGTTGCGGTATACAATTTGAAATTATTGAGGCAAACACTTTAGTTCTGGGCATGTGGCTGGGTGGGGGGCGGGCAGGGGGAGACCCGTCATCACAGAATGGCACTTGGAATCTCTAACTTCATTCATTCTGATGCCGCTGCTCCTCTTCGTGAACCATCACTGGTTCCCCAGTGCCCACCAGATAAAGCCACTTAGCTGGACTCCACAGTTCACTGCCCTGAGTTGTGACCCCTCCCACTCCTCCCCTGCTCACGTGTGTTAAGCTGATTCAGTTGTGTCCGGCTCTTTGCAACCCTATGGACTGTAGTCTGCCAGGCCTCTCTGTCCATGGGATTCTCCAGGCAAGAATACTGGAGTGGGTTGCCATGCCCTTCTCCAGGGGATCTTCCCGATCCCAGAATCAAACCGGATCTCTTACATCTCTTGCATTGACAGGCAGGTTCTTTACTGCAAGCGTCACTTGGGAACCCCCCTCCCAACACCTTTCTCATCCTTTCTCCAACCCTCCAGGCCCTTTCCCCTCCCGCCCCTACCCCCATCCCAGTGCTATTGAACTTGCCTATTTACTTCTGGAAAACCTCTTCCTTGCCCGCCCTGCACTGTGAGCACCCCAAGAGCCAGATCCAGCTTCCCAATTGGGTGAACATTCGGGGACACGCCCAAGCTTTCTGTCCTCTGTTCTCACACAGCAGGCTTTTCACAGACTGCTTATTGCATCTCAAGTGATCCATTTGCTTGTCCTTCCCCCCAACTCTACCTGGGCACAGGGACAGTTTCCTCTGTCTCAGAGCTTAGCAGGGTGCCCATCAGGCAAACACAAGCTTACAGGAAGGAAGGATGAAGACACACAAATACTCCAGTGACCCCATGGACATTCCCCAACATACACTGAGGTCTCCTGGAAGAAATGAAGCCCCAGGAGCAATAATGAGGGCTGGCGTCGTGACCAGACAGGCTGGGTCACCTGTGAAACAGGGATACACCCATCTTACAGGGGGTTTGGAGTTTAATAAGCATTATTTCATAACCGATGTATTTTACGATAGATGCAGATGCTGTCGGAACATCTCCAGATTCCTGTGGCCTTTGGTGTAAGTGGCCTGGCTTCCTATAACCTGGAGGGCCCTTTCCTTAAAACAGAGTTTTGTCAGTTTGGTTTCCCCCGAGATAACTCAGGTGGGTTATGAGTCTGTGTGACGTGCGGTGCCTTCCAACTCACAGAGATCAGGTGGCCAGACCTAAAGCCAACCCTCAGCCAAGACCCCCAGGGCCCCCGAGTGTGCTAGGACTGTAATCCCCTTCACAACCAGCCTGAGTGCACTGAGGTCTGGCCCCTGAGGCCCGGGGACCTGCAGTCCTTCTCTTCCCCTTCCTCACGTGCCTCGAACCCGAGCCAACCCTCACCCAGACTCAGGCTTCTGCCACCCTCCCGCCAACACCAGGCACAGTTCAGAGGGGGGACATGTGACCTGGCTGTGTGGCCAGGACAGGAACTCTTTCTGCTTCCTCCTGGCTCCACTCCCAGCACCCCGAAATGCACTTTCCGTGGCTGGGATCTCCTTGTAAAAAGTGAGACCAGCTGCCTACACACAGCCCACTTCCTGCAGGCTCCCCTGGGCCACTGCCGCCCACCCAGCCGTGTCCCAACTGAGTTCCCCAGCCTGGCACCCTCTGCCCCGGGCTCTAGATTCCGGGACCCCCACACCCCCTGGGAAGGCTGTGGCTGGAGGTTCCCCTGTCCAGATGCCTTTACTGGGGAGGTCTGACCCAGGATGAGCCAGCTGACCCCCGAGGAAGGGTCCCCCCTTGCCCCTTCCCCAGCACCCTGGCCCCGCCAGATCGTAGGCTCCTCGGGCGCCCCCCCACCCTAGCCAGGTGTATTCCCCACAGGACAGGTGATGTCACCTCTGAGGCTGAACAAAGCAACCCCTCTTTCTGGGGACAGAACGGGGGAGGGGGTCACCCGTGCAGATGGCATCCCCTCCAGCCTTCAGCATCACCTGTGGGACCTTGACAGAAGGTGGGGCAACGCCGGGCTTGGGGAGGGAGGTTGACCCTCGCAGCCCTCTGGAGGACCTGCTGCATGCTGAGCCGCGAGCCGACCCCCCACACCTTTTCCTGCCTCCAGGTCTGTGCTCCCTGCTGGCGCCTTCAGTGCAGGGAGCCATTGCCCAGCCAGCCGGTCCTGGCGGGGGAGAAGGGTAAGGACAAGCTCCAGGGGACAACCCTGGCTGTGGGTGAGGCAGGTGCATCCTCTGCGGGACCTCAGGGAGCTGGGGTTCAGGTGGGGAAGGCAGTGAGGGGGCCTGCGGCTTGTGGAGGCCCGTTTCCTCCCGTCAGGTAGAGACGCATTCCCTAGGGCCCCTGTGGGTCTTCCCCCATAAAAACAAAGACAGGGAGGGGCCAAAGAGAAGCAAAAGAAAGGGAGGGAGGAAGTGGGAGAAGATGCAAGTAGTGGTGGAGGATCCAGGGCCCTCTCAGCTGCCCTGTGGCTCTGGGGAGCTCCCGCACAAGGAAGACAGGTGTTTGCTCTGTTTGCCTTAACCCAGACGGGTCTGGGGGAATAATGCTCTTGACTGACCGCCCCAGACAGTCCGGGTCTTCCATTCCCCTCCTGCCAGCCCCAACCCCAGGCCAGAAGTCTGGGGTCCCAACCACTCCGGTTCTCGGCGCCTCCGACGTGCGGGGTCAGGCCGGAGCCTGGGCGCCTCGCCTGCCCTTTTCGTGGCTAGAATGGGAACAGAAACCCACGATCCGAGCATTCCGGGCAGGTAGCTTTGGCGCCCGGCAAGCCCAGGTCCCCAGGCGGGGAGGAAAAAGGGGATGTCGGCGAGGGGGGACTCCGAGAAAG
>SJYQ01001179.1:531545-541990 GCA_006410935.1 Redunca redunca
CCACCCAAGTCAGAAGACTCTTGGTTTGGGGGAAAATAACACAACAATGACAGCCCAGGCCGGGGGCCACTTTTCTGGTTTCGCTCCACTTCTGGAGTCGACGCTATTCAGTGCGACCGACTCCCCCTCTCCCTATACTTAGTCCCTTGTATCTTTTTTTCTGTTCATTTTTCCCCTTTTCTTATTTTTTGGGGGGGAGGGGGCTGGGCTTTCTTTTAAACAGCGCTGGAGGGAATGAAGTGTTAGTGGTGTATTAGAAATTCAGGAGTGCCCTGGTCTCTATTAACAGAGACAAACAGATGAGCAGATAAAGGTGTCGCGTGGTTTCAAAAGCTCCAGTTTCTGCTTGAAGGGAGCAACCCACCAGAGCGTCCTACTCGGACCCTGGATGGGCAGTGACTGGTTTCCCAGAAAGGGAGGAAGGGCCGTACCCTTTGAGGCTGGATGCCAGCCGCACTCCCCTACATATCTATGATCCAGATCTCAGCCCAGGCCCCAAACCGCACTCTTGCATTCTCTAAATAAACCTGTTCATTCCATAATCCTCCGTTTCCAGAGGCTCATCCTAACCCTCCCACATAGTTCTCCATTTCTCTCATTTGTTCTGTCACTACCTATACCTTCTACCATCCTACCCTTTTCCAACTGTGATTAGTGAGGCTTCATTTGCCCCACTCAGCCTTCTCCCTACACCCTCCCTCTGCACCCCCCAGCCCACCATCCTTCTTAAAAGATTTTGGAGCCCAGGAGATAAGATATGCAGTCCTCTATCGGGAATCCTATAATATTAAAGATCAAACGTAGCATCAATGGAAGACCAAATGCAGAGAGAAACAAAAGGAGGAGGCTAGGAGATGCTCATCAGCTAATTACAGCTGCAAATATTATGCAAATTTATCTTGGCACAGAAACGGAGAAAGCGAGTTTAAGTGCGGAGATAATGCCGGAAAATTGAATGTTCATCTGGCCATGGGAATCGGCCCAGCAGGCTCCACTGGTCTGTTTCATCTAGGGAAGCACCGTTTTTATACTCCTATCAGATCATCTGCTCTTCACTGGCTGAGGTCGAGAAATTAATATTACTTATAATTGATACTTGAAATTCTTGGAGTGATGTGTCCTAAAGAGAGGGGAAAGAGAGCGAAAGGAAGAGGGGGAAGGGCTGAAGAGGGGGTCGGGAAGGAGAGAGAGGGGGGAAGGAGAGGCAATCCCAAAGTACTGGATACAGAATCGGACCTAGAGGTCTAGGTCCACTGAACTAAGGCTGAGGTGAAGGGAAAGAGAAAATATCAGAAAGTCAGGTCTCTCTCTGGGACCACCTGCCTAAAACCTGAAATATCTTTATAATCAAGCTTCAAGCTTTTAATGATTTGAGTGTGTGGGGTCACGGTCAGGAATGGAGACCTGACTTCAGAGCTGAGAACCTGGCCTGATGTGACAAAGTGACAGAGTGGGACACTTGGCAGATCCGAGCAGAGAAAGAGAAGTGGTTCTGACTCCACAGACACTCACCCCTGCTTCTGCCCCAGCTGTGTCCCCATTTCCTCCATCTTTACCAGCCTGTCTTCAGCTTTCTTCAGTCTACCCAAGAACTGCCTAGGGAATGATATTCCTAAGAAACAAACTCCCATATCCTCACACTTCATAAGCAAATATTCTTAAGTGTAGGGGAGGAAGGGAGACAGCAGGAACTTCAGTGCACAGAAAAGAATTCTTAAAAAAAAAAAAAATAAATCAATTCCTCCTCCTTGCCCCCCGACTCCCAGTACAAAATCTAGTACAACCCAGAGCAAATGTGGAGAATGTCAGATGCGCATTATTCGGGTACAAGCCATCCAATTACCAAGAAATTATGATCTGACGTCAGGAGGAACAATTGGAGAGCGAATATGTATGAATTGCCTTTCACTGGTTTGCATATTTGCAACGATTGTTTAATCCAAGCAACCAGAAAGTAATCAACAGGCACAAAAAGCTTAAAGAGCAAATTACTAGTGACTCCTGCCCCTTCTTACTTCCTGAAGCCAGGAGGTGGCTAGTATGTCTGGGGTAGGGAGGGGACCCGGGTGTAGCCTTGGATTCTTAAATCGGTCCTGAAAGAAGCACAGAGGAAAGCCTGTTGCATTCAGATGGCTTTTGTTCCTTGGGCTAGGGCAAAAGACAAAAGAAACAAAAATGCCAATTATTGTAATTAATTAACCATTAAATGAGATGTGTGTCCTCCTCTCTCTAACTCTAAACTGGAAGGAAGATGATGAGGGTAGGTGGAAGAGAGACCAGGCGATCCACCCAGCCCACTGCTCTGAGAGGGAAGGAGACCTGTAAAATTCTGCATGTGTTAACAGACAAAGCCAGAGGAGCTGACAATATATAAAAATATACACCCGTGAAAGAAAGATCAGTGAATACCAAGAGGAATCTGGAGTTGATTTTTTTTTTCTTGTTTACTAGGAATGGGGCTGGAGTGGCCAGTGGTCAGGGTGGAAGCTGAGTGGGGGCAGGAGATGGCAAGGAGTGAAGAAATCTCTGAAAAATTAACATTATTGGTATCTTTCTATATAAAGATGCAAATGGCATTTTATCTCAACTCGGCTCTGTGCTCTCCTCAGTGTTTATGATTAATTATCTCCTTTTTCATAAAAATAAATCATGTTAAAAATTAGGATCTAGGTGCTGGGGAGAAACTAAGCCCGGGTTTCAGGTCGATCTTGTTAATTTCAGCCTGAAATTGACACACTAATTAAAGAGCAGCGTGGTAAAGCCCGAGCAGGCAAGATTATACCCAGCTCTTTTTTTTTTTTTTTTTATCAGATCTACCTTATATTTTCCCAATTAAAAACTGCAAAAAGCAGTTTCATTGCCCCGGGATAAAAAATAAGGGCCCCCTTTCACAACGTTGGCCATCACTTTCTACCATCAGATTCATTGTGATGTATTAGATGCAATAAATTATCCCATGTAACAAAACATTGGGAGCTGAAAGGCAGATAATCTGGAAAGCAGAGATAAGGATTCATTATTCCAAATCATTATGAATCCAACGTTGCCTCTGACTTCTTTCTTAATCAGCTCCTCTGATCCTGGATATGTGAGCAGTACAGATAAGGAAAGAGTCGTTTATAATTCTCCACCTCGTCTAATATTTTAAAATAAAGTCAGAGGCAAGAAAACGCCATAAAACACTGGTGAGCAGGCAAGCGCCGAATGAAAAATCACTTCCATGTTATTATATCCACAGTAAGATTTAATTAAAATTCTCCACGTTCACGTGCTTTATTTTCAGATAGGATTTTTTCCCATCACGTAATAATTGATAGGAATTTGCAAACTGGGCTATTTATTTAGGGCGCCTGGGTGGAATAGTTCTGTTTTTTTTTTTTTTTTTTTTTTTTTTTTTAAGATTTCCAGTCATTGCTTCGTGAAACTTTCATTTGAGACATCCATGGTTCTATACCATCCAGGTCCCCAACACCCACTCACCCCGCAACCAGGCTGAGTTTTGGTCAAAGAACATAGGCAAAGTACCAGACCAGAAAGTTGAGTTTAATAAAAATGTTCTGTTGAAAAAGAAAAATGAAAGAACTGACTGTCCCCATGCTAGACATCTGTTTACTCCCTCCCAACACCCCACCGTACACATTTATAATAAAATAAATCTCATGAATGGGCTTGAAAGAGTGGAACTTTTAAACCAAGGCTAATATTGAGTGTGTGTTTTCATCTGGCAGAGAGTGAACTTAGGTGAACTAAGCCAGTCTAAGGGTATATACAGGAAGGTAGACTAATGGAGAAGGGGAATGATGCTGTAGGCTGATAGGCAGGAGGAGAAAAGATTTCCTGTGTTTTAGGGAAAAGAAATGGGATGTGGGAAACCTGGAAGAATAAATATACGGTTCCCCCAGCCCTGCTTGGAACAACTCTAAGTGGCAGCACGTTCTTAGAAAGACTGGAGCTTCTGCCAGCAATTATTTCTTCCTATGGGGTCTCCTTTTTCTTCATCCAACAGGTGAAGTTCCTATCTGTGCGGCCATCCCTGAGATCGGGGACACAGTGCTTCCATTATCTGTTAGTCATTCACTGATCCATCTTCCACAGCCACAAGCCCAGCGACCTCCCTTTATGTTTAAAATCCAATCAAATGCCTTAGCTTGTGGGGTTGTGGTCCAACCCACCACGGAATTGAAAGCAGTAGATGCTGGTGCCAATTAGAATGGCATGGTTGCCTCCAGGAAGAACCCCAGACCCAGCGCAGTTCCCAGGCCCTGGAGCCACACAGAACACTTCTCCTAGTTCAGCCTCTGAATCCATCTCCAGGAAGGAGGATCACCGGCCCCGGGTTAAGGGGCTAAAAGGCCGGTGGTATGTGCTGGGGGTGGGTTGGGGTGGCGAAGAGACAGGGGTGCACGCACAGGTGAGCTGCCCCTGAGTGCCCTCTGTGTGTGCCAAGGAGCTGGGTTCCTGCCTTCAGGTCCTGGGTACTCACCAAGCAAGGACACGTCAATAAAAAGGCTCACTTTTGAGTTCTGAAACATTGGGAGAGAAGTCGCCCTCTCCCCTTGCATTTGTTAAGATGGAGCCTCTCCCAAGCACCTGGGGATCGGGGATCGGAGGCCCCTCAGCTTTTAACACTGGCAGTTGCCCCCTGAATAAGGGAGGGTCTTTTTATTCTGTCTCTCATGGGCAGAAGTACACACACACACACACACACACACACACACACACAAGCACAAATCAGCAAGCCAGAGTGGCAGCTTTTAAAATTCAGAAAGTGACTTGTAGCTTCATTAAAGTCACATCTTTACCGTGTGAAGGGGCCAGTGTCCTCGAATCCCAAATTAATCTTTAGCCCCTCTGGATAAGTGACCAGAGTCTTTCCTTCACTTTGTTTACTTCTCAGGATAAATTCTATCCTTTCTTCACCCCACTGCTTACTCCCCCCAACATCAAATCTCCCCCAACCATCCTGGAATAATTCTCTCCTGGATTCCTAATTAGCAGCACTTTCCACTGCTAACTCCATCAAGATGACAAGAAATGCCCAGCTGGCATTTCTTCTCAGAATCTTGCCCCTTACCGGACATTGAGTTCGAAATCGGTTATATTTTAATTAAGTCCTTTGGATTTTTTTTTTTTAAGCCCCAGTGTCTTTGGCAGTCGAGTGTCCTTAAATTAAACCTTCTTTTGCTAAAGGTAGAATTGGGGCGATGGGGGTGCTGTGTGCAAGCGATCAGGTTTCTTAGTCCCTTAACCAGAGAGTCACTTTAGACCGGAGACAAGCAAGTGCCCGCGTCAGCAGAAAAGGAACGCGGGCAGGGGCCGTCAGACCGGCCGGAACCGGGCGGAGGGTCGCAGGCGCGCCCCGGGGACAGGGTGACGAGGGTGTGGGTGGTAGGGGTGACGGGGAGAGAGCGAGCCTGGGGTCCCGGGGGGCAGGGTGCAGGGCGGGGATCCGGATGCCAAAGGTAAAGGGCTGGCAGGTTGGAGGTGACTCTGTGATGGGGAAGGGAAGAGATGGAGGGAGGAGACCCTCGAAAGGGCGCAGAAGTTAGAGGGGGGAAGCAGAAACAGGCGAGTAGCCCCTGGTGGACGGCGAGATGGGGGGCACAGCTGACATCCAAGTTAAGGAGACAGATGTCGCCATCTGGGTGGCCGATGACCCTCCCGGGCCGGGGGTCTTGTTGCCCACAAGGCAGGAGTGAGGAGGAGCGAGTGGCCAGGGAACCCTGAAGGGCTCCACCCTCCCTCGGCCGCCCTCGGGGCACAGCCCGCGGCTCCTTGACTCGCGCCGGGGCAACAGGTTGGGGGGAGTGACCTCTCCCCGACGCCCTCGAAAGGCGCAGCCGTGCCGACTCCGCGCCTCGGCGCCAGAGAACGTGGCTCTGCCGCTGGGTGGCGGCAGGCAGGAGGGCCAGGGCCGCCGGCGGGGGAAGGGCTGAGCCGTGACGCGAGGTGGACCTCGGAGCTTCCTCGGGGGCAGGGGGGCTCCCGGCTCGTCTCCTGGCCATCTGGGCAAACGATAAGACACCCCGCGCCCATCACGCATGTGGCTTAAACCTGGACCCCGGAGGATGCTGAGCGAGGCGCAAAGCGGGGCGTGCTGTGTCCAGGTCCGGGGGCCTTGAGCGGCTGCAGGCAGGCTAGGATCCGAGGCGCAGACAGCTGCCCTTCCCGGATCCGGCCGCCGGCCGCCGGGGCAGCGCTGGGCACCTGCCTGCCTCGGCGCCGCCCCACCTCTGCTCACTCATTCTGGCCCCGCTGACCAATGGCCTTGCCCTCGCCGCGGGGGTACAGCCACTCATGAACACTTGGAACCGTCAGATCGTGCCACTCCCTCCTACCGAACTGGTTCCAGCCCAAGAAACTTCTTGACTTCCTGGCCCAGCGGTGGGCACATTTTCTTTTTTATTTCTCCCCAAAGATTGATTTATTTTTAAAGTCAGTCTCCATATTCCTATTGTATAAATATTGTGAAGGGAAAACTCTACCTGTCAAAACAAATGGACGCTGACCTTTCTACCCCAATGTTTATGGAGTTTCGTTTTACTCTTGCAGAAATTTTATTCATGGCAGCCTCTCTCTGTGGATTATTTTGATCTCCACCCCCCTCTCCCTGCAGAAGTAGGGATGGTACAGGAGGGGGGCTTCTGAGGCTGAGGGCGGGAGTTTGTTCCCTCTGGTGGGTAGACCGATAAGACCATTTTCCTTCTAACATTTTATCTTCAGAGTGACCTCTGATTCTCGCTCCTTTATCTCACTTTCCTAGAAGGTTAATTTCTCCCAGAAGTCTTTTTGGAAAGAGTTGGGACTGCTTGGGAGACTCTCCCCAAACTTCTACTTAGTGGGTACACAAGTGTTGCTACTTCACATGTTTTTATGGCCTCCATGAAGAGCTAAGTTGTAGCCAGCAAGCCCAGAGTGAAGTCACTGACCATCCTGGTTTTCCTAACTTTCACTGGCCAGCTGTGGGTAGAGGTACCGGAAAGTGGATTGTATTCATTTTTGAAGCGTCAGCCTGGTGGAACAGTCAGATGGAGGGGTGGCCGGTAGGATCTGGGAGGCTGAGACCACGGCCTAAATGTGGCCATGAGGTTTACCTCTGGGCGCTTTCACTGGGTCTCCAGTTCCAAAGTGGGAGGGAAACTCTTCGAAAGCTTTTCTATCTATGGTTGCTGGTGACCCAGCCAACACTACTAGTGACATTTACCGTGTTAATTCCAGCCCCGCCAGAGACAGTGGACTTTGTAGGCACCAGGGGGCTGGTCACATTTCAAACAGTCTTTCCTCATTCCCCCAGCTCTGCCGGTGTCGCTTACTCCTGATGTGCGGCGTGCCTGTTTGCAGAAGGGGGGTGAAATTCATTCCTCCCTCAGCCTTCCTCTCTCCCTCCCTCCCTCCCTTTCCCTCCTCGCAACCCGGAAGAGCTCTGCTCTCTACAGTGAGCAGGAGGCGGGGGAGGGGGGTTCCTAGGAAGGATGCACATCACCCTGGTTTTAGTTCTCGCTGGAAGCCTGCGTGAGATGCTGTAAGCAGCTGGGGCGGCGAGGACCGCGGCAGCGACAACAGTGGTCAGGTCTGCCTGTCATTTCTGCCTTCAGATCTCTAGCAAGTCAGGAAAAATAAAAAAATAAAAAACAGCTGGCCGCCGAGAGCAAGCTACCCAGGTTAGTGAATATCATTATCTTCTGTCTCTCGCTCTGCATGGGCTTTCCCTGCTCCACGTGGAGAGAATTAACAGGCGGTCTCCCCTCCAGAAGGACAGCTGCCCCTGGAAGAAAATGAACTAGACCCCAGTCCTTGTTGTTCTTTCTGGTCCCTGGAAATCTTTGACTTTCTGCAATGACCTTGGGAGAGTGTGGTGTGTGCATGTGTGCCTGTCCATGTTTGGAGGAAAGAGCCAGTAGAACTAGGCATGTGGAGAAAAAATTAAACAGAAAAATAGGAGAGGATGGTAAGGCGCAGGAAGGGCTGAATAGGTTTTCCTCTTCAGGGAGGGCAGAGGGTTGAGGAAAGAACCAGTCTGAATGAGCAGCTCAGCCTTCTCCCCAAGGTGGCTGCGGAGTGTCAACTTCATGTTTATTTCCCTCTGCCCACAAGTGCCTGATTAGGCTCATTGTCTCTGAATACAATTAAAGAAACAGCTGTGGCTGTGGGTTGAAAGTTGGAGCCCAGATGTATGAGCATCTGACATCGCCTGGGGAGCTAGCAGCTGGCAGGCACCTTTGATTCCAGAAGCACCCTAAGGTGGTGAGAAAACCGTTTCCCTGGGTGCTAGGGAACTGGGGAATGGCAGGGGCAGAGGGAACTAGGATTCTACTTTCTCCAGGGACACTGGACCAGCAGACCTCCAAGAAGTCACTCGTTGGGAAGCAGTTCCCAATGAAGACAGATAACGTTAAAAGGCAAGGGATGTTGCATTCTCAGAAAGTATCTGAACAGGAGAGTATCTGAGCACAAGAGTTGCTTTTATTCACCTTTCCTTCCTCTCAGACACTGTCGGGTGCTTGGGAAGTGGACATGGGTAAGTCTGTCCTGAGCAGGGATGGAAAGGAGTCTAACCTGATCAGGATCTCCGCTCCGCTGGTTTCCCAGCTCCCCTGTGCTTTTTGTCTTCTTTCGTCACCCACATTCACTCAAGTGCTGGGGTTCTGGGTGGGGGTTGAGAAACTTTAAAGGGACAAATAATAATAAAGTAACATTTGTAGCCCTTTCATCCCTTAGTGCTTGTGGCAGAAAAGGTGTGGGGAGGGCGGCTGTCGTTGCATGACGGGCTTGAGGTAGGGGGGTACCAGCCAGGCTGGTAGAGTCAACCCAGGAAGGGTCCTGGTTAGGAGATGCTTGCAGGATCAAATGGCTGGTCGTGGGGAGTAGGCTCACCATTAAACCTTTAAAATGTGTGATCCTGAGGAAATGAATTGTTTGCTGCCCATCTGAATCTGGGGTGGGATTCGGTGCCCAGGGCAGACAAATCAAGACCCAGGTTGGAGTAGGGTCTTAGGGGCCCCCATACCAATTTCCTGGGACCAGGCAGGAGGCCAGCCCTCAGCGTTGTCCCTCCAGGCCTAAGGTTCCTAGCTGGAGAAGTCAGCTGGGGTCTGAGAATCTGGCTGAATGGCTCTCTGGACACAAGCCCCACACCCCACCCCGCCGCACAATGTGCATCCTCCCATCTACACTAGAATCTCCACCAGTCCTGGGGAATCAGAAATGGGGTTGGTCTTTTCCTGCCAAAAGCCAGAGCCGGGGAAGCTGCCTTTTGCTTTATTTGATGTGGCCATCCTGCCTTTTGCCAACGATATATGAGGTGTGGGTGAGTCCAGGGGTGCAGTGAAGAAAGGGGAGTGGGCGCCTCCAGGGCACATCAGTGGAGCCTCTCTAAGGCGACGCCCAGCAGCGCAGGGCCACCCAGAGAGGTCGGGAATGCGGCAGGTACGCAGGGAGCCGGGTGGCTGAGAGCCGCTTTCTCGGAGGTTAAGGCAGAACATGCCGGAAACCGCAGGAAGTCCTGAGAAGGCCGTGGGGCTGAGTCCGAAGGCCCAGCACTGTCCCGCAGCCGGCTATTCTAACCATTTCTGGGCTGCGTTCAGGTGTGGACTCCTAGTCCGAAGCCTTTCGCGCAGAAAAGTGCATTCCTTTTGTGGTACGTCTTTGTGTGTGGACCAAATATTTCTGATCAACTCTTTTTCTTAACGGTGGGAGTAACTAGAGATTGCTTTACCCACCGCAGGGAGCGGGCCAAAGGAGCCCCAGATTTGAAGTCCGAACCTCCGTTTTTGCTTCGGGCAGCTGGGACTGGAGGTGTGGTGGGGATGAGGCTATTGGAAGGACCAGAAAGAAACGTGGCCCAAGGCGCTGGAGCGGAGGTCTCCCTGGGTGTCCGTCGCTGCGGGTGTGCTGGTACACGTGTGCGGTTGCTGTTTTGTTTTATATAACAAATTGCTTGGGGTCCGCGAGGTGGCAGGCAGCGGGGAGCCGAGCACGAGCCGGCCCGGAGGGGAGAGGCTGCGACTGGGCGAAGTGTGAACCTCTGAGAGCCGGGGAGCCCCCCAGGTTTTACCCGGCGGTCTCCAGAAAGTCCAAGGAAGACGCGGACACTTGGTGCATTTACAAGCTCGCCTCTGCTGTCTCCTGGTCGGCACAGATTACCTTTCTCCATTTCCCTGTCTGGGTCATGACGTCCCTAGCCCTCAAAGCTCACTGTCATTGTTCAGCAATCGACACCCCAGTTTTCTGGCTACTCTAGAAAAGTAAAAAAATCACACTAGCCCCAAGAGAAAGCCCTTCTCTTCCTGAAATGTCAAAATGAAGTGGTCGGAAGAGAGGTGGCCGCGGCTAGCGCTGGGTTTTGAGCTGGCCGGGGGCTTCTAAAGGTGTGGGGCGGTGAGGCAGCTGCGACAAAGTGGGGACACTGGGAAGTGAAGGGGGATGGAGCCAGCACCCCCACAAAT
>SJYQ01001181.1:0-12955 GCA_006410935.1 Redunca redunca
TATTAATATAGTCATAACTGTGCTACTATTAATGTGTATACCATAACTGTATTAAGTATTACAAATATTAGGGCTTCCCAGGTGGCTCAGTGGTAAAGAATCTGCCTGTCAATGCAGGAGACACAGGTTCGATCCCTGGGTTGGGAAGATTCCCTGAAGTAGGAAATGGCAACCTGCCCTAGTATTCTTGCCTGGAGAATCTCATGGACAGAGGAGCCCGGCAGGCTACAGACCATGGGTTGCACAGAGTTGGATATGAGTGAGCGACTAGGCATGGAAGCAAGCATAATTAGTAGTAAACTAATTTTTTTATTGCTAAGATATCCTGGTGTTTTGTACTGCTAGGAAACCTTTTTACCTAGTCAGAATCAGAGTAACTGAGATAAAGTGTTAATGCAGTTAGTTGCATTATTTTGATATTTAAGGAAAAAAAAAACTAGAATAACTACCACTCATGTTAATTCTGGTGTGGTATTTTCCCCTCTGGGAAATGGCATAATTATGTCACATGGTTAATGATGTTATTGCTGTTCCTGTTATTGTTTTTATTATTACTAATATTATCCCTGGAGAAGGAGATGGCAACCCTCTCCAGTATTCTTGCCTGGGAAATTCAAGGAATAGAGGAACCTGGAGGGCTGCAGTCCATAGGGTAACAAAGTGTAGGACATGACTGAGCACATACGCACACAATGTTATTTGAGCATTTATCCTGATGAGGGACACCAATATACAGATAATACTGTTATCTGTTCCTACCTGTGAAATGGGGATGATTTTAGACTATTGATAATTCATATTAGATTGATATTATAATAATAATTAACACCATTTCTGAGAATCTTGGCATGCATCTGTAAAATGGACATAATTTTGAGGCATCACTAATACTGTTATTAGCGCTAGAGTCACACTTAATGTTACTATTAGGAATGAGTGTTGCTTGTAAACTATGAGAAATTCACATCTCATAGTTTCTGTCAGTTTTAAATTACTTTGGGGGACTTCTCTCATGGCTTATTTGTAAAGAACCTGCCTGCCAAAGCAGGAACCATGGGTTTGATCCCTGATAAGCAAGGATTCCACGTTCCTCAAAGCAGCTAAGCCCATGCGTCACAAGTATTAAGCCTGTCCTGGTGGCTCAGAGGGTAAAGTGTCTGCCTGCAATGCAGGAGACCTGGGTTCGATCCCTGGGAGATTCCCTGGAGAAGGAAATGGCACCCCACTCCAGTACTCTTGCCTGGAAAATCCCATGCATAGAGGAGCCTGGTAGGTGCAGTCCATGGGGTCGCTAAGAGTCGGACACGACTACTGAGCGACTTGACTTCACTTGAGAGCCTGGGAGCTACAACTACTGAGGCTGGAGGGCCCCAGCAGCCCTGCATTGCCACAAGAGAAGCCGCCACAATGCGAAGCTGGCACACCGCATCTAGAGAGCAGCTCCCACTCTCTGCAACTAGACAAAAGCCCATACAGCGACAAAGACCCAGCACAGCCAATAATAAACAAACGTGTTAAGAAATGACTCTAAACCTGGTGCACAGTAGTAAGGCTGATAATATTATTAATAGAAGAGTTTCTTAACTCTCTTCTGTATAGCAGGCACTGTTCCAAGGATTTTACATGCAATGACTCATTTAACCAATGCAACAACCTTATAATAACTAAGATAGGTTATAGATATGCCCAGTTCACATATGTGCTTACTGGGACTCAGAGGTTATATGTCTTGCCTGAGATTCTACAAGTGATTTGAGTCCATGTTTCGTAAATGGCAACCCACTCCAGTATTCTTGCCTGGAGAATCTCATGGATGGAGGAGCCTGGTGGGCTACAGTCCAAGGGGTCTCAGAGAGCCGGACACGACTGAGCGACTTCATTCTCTTAATCACTACTACTCTCTTGGGGATTAATGGGAAGAATTATGTCCTCCCTGAGGAGGCCTCACACATCAGCTCCTGTCTGTCCTTCCAGGAGGATGACTGGTTTTGTCCACAAGGTAATGTCCCCAGACTCTTGCCCTTGCTGATTTTGCCCTGCTCAACTTATCTGTTCCCAGCCCTTCCACATTCACTTCACCCACCAAGTTTTCTCCAACTGTCCTCTCAGGACTGCTGAGCACAGCTGATGCTCTCCTCACCCCAGGGCATCCTGGCCTTCTGGTGCTGATGGTTGGCACACCACAGGGTGTTCTCATTCAGAGAAACACTGTGTTGACTTTCTCCACATGGTCTCTGTCCCTCCCTGGGTCTTCAGGGTTTGGGACTATACAATTCTCAAACATGCAATATGATACACTTCTGTTTGAGCTTAGCCGAGAGAGGGTCATCTGGAAAGGATGTGGCAATTCCGTGAATGGGCACTTCCCAGGGGTTCCCTCAGCCTCAGGGGTGGCTCCTTGTGATTGCCAGCTGCCCTGATCCCTCTAACTCTCTGCAGGTCCCTATAGTTTTCCCTCTTTTAAGATAGAGAATAAAGGCAAGAGATAGTGGAGGAGGGAAGTGCTGGGCCCCTTCCACCCACAGGTGCTGCCCTGCCTCCCTCGCCTAACCTCAGGCTCCAGAACCAGCGACACACGCTGCCTATGGGTGATTACATGCAGGAACCACCCCATCAGCCAAACAATGCCACATGCTTCATCTGCAAAAATGTGACAAGACCCTTGTAGATCCCAGTTGTCAGCTTCACACTTGACTCAAGACTCCCAATGACTGGCTCCTTTTACGCTGTTTATCATCCTATATTACTACTTGCAGGACAGAAAACAGTTTGAATATTATCATATTTGCATAGCTTTCACTTGTCCTTCAAGTCCCACAGGAATGACACAGAGCAGTCTAGGACACTGCTTTGCAGGAGAGATGAGAGACACTGAGCTTAGGGAATGTACCGATTTGTACCGAACAGCAAGCAAGGCCCCTCTTTGACCTAAGATAGTTATATTGTTGTTGTTGTTTTGTCGCCAAGTTGTGTCAGACTCTTTGCAACCCTATGGACCATAGGCCACCAGGCTCCTCTGTCCATGGCATTCTCCAGGCAAGAATACTGGAGTGGGTTGCCATTTCCTTCTCCAGGGGATCTTCCCCACTCAGGGACTGAACCCATGTCTCCTGCATTGCAGGCAGGTTCTTTACCACTGAGCCACTTGGGAAGCCCCCAAGAGGGACGTTACCACATTCCTTACGGCTGTGTGCTGCAAACACAGCACTGAGAAATGGTCCAGGTACAGACTTCAAGGTCTTGCATTCTGACAGCCCAGCAAGACTGTGGGAGCATGACGGTCTCCCCTCAAAATTATCCTTCAATAAAATTCACCAAAAAAAAAAAATAATAACCCTGACAACATCCCCCACAACTGACAAATCTTCCTCCTTCTCACAACTCCTCATTCACTTCCTTCTTTCACCCACTGCCCACACACTTGATGCTATTACTTTTCCAAACAGCTTTCTCTCTCCTCACCCCAGGGCATGAACTCTGAGCCAGAGAAGGGGCTGGGTTTAGAGAGATCTGGGATTGGACACTGTCACATGGTGAAGTCTGGGGAAAATTTTCCTGAAACATGAATCACCTGTGGTGTTCGCAGCCAGGGAGAGGTATTCCCTGTTTCCCCAGAACTAGCCTCTACCCTTTAGCATCTGTATGTGCCAGGCAGACATAGACAGGCAGATCAGGAGACTGGGGGTAGAGAGAAGAGGGAACATGTTCAGCAAGGTCTGCCACATACATACACAGAGGAGCTGACTCTTTTAGCTAGCATGGACTCCGCAGGCTTGCGGCCTAAACAAGAACAAATGAGGATATTGGGATGAATGTCACTAGGGTAGGCTCCCTAACGTGTGATGGAGGCTAGATCACCTTCAGTCCAGGGCCTGCAAAATGTAGGACAGTGGGAAAAGACTACCCCTCAAAATACCAACTTAGGGCCTCCCTGGTGGCTCAGCCATAAAGAATCCGCAGGAATGTAGGAGAGGCAGCAGAAGCCATGGGTTCAGTCCCTGGGTTGGCAAGATCTCCTGGAGAAGGGAATGGCAATCCACTCCAGTATTCTTGCCTGGAGAATCCAATATACAGGGGGGCATGGCAGGCTACAGGGCATGGGGTCACAAAGAGTCAAACATGACTAAGCAACTGAGCATGCCTGCACCCACACACACCCACACACCCTTGTGTATATAGTATTCTGGCAGATGGAATCATCTCAAAAGCAGAAAAGACTTGACATAGTGTAGAACACAGCAGCTTCTAACAACACAGTAAAAGCCAGAAATTTCAAATAAGCTACTCAATAAAAATACTAATTTAACTGAGCTGTACCTTGTTTAATATTGTGAGGCTTCTGGTCAGTGTCTAGACTTCTCTAAACTTCACTTGAAAAAAAAAAATTAAAGAACCTGGACTTCACCCACACTCTCACAAAGGCTAGTTCTTCTTGAACCCTTTGCACTTTTTTCTGCCTAATTCCAACAGATCCTCAAGTAGAATGAGATACTAGAAAGGTCTAGAAAAAAAAATTAATAGGTGGTATAACATGTGGCTCAGTCACTGTCATGCCCATCTCTTTGTGACCCCATGGACAGCAGCACACCAGGGTTCCCTGTCATAAACCATCTCCTGGAGTTTGCTCAAACTCATGTCCATTGCATCAATGATGCCATCCAGTCATCTCATTCTCTGACACCCTCTTCTCTTGCTGCCCTCAATCTTTCCCAGCATCAGCTCTTTTCAATGAGTCCTTAAACATTTGGGCCTCCGCATGAGGTCTAGCTACCACTCCTGTGATGCACTAGCTGCGTTCCCTTGCGGGAGGGCAGGGGGTCATTTTAATGTCTCTATGTGTCAGTTTCTATTATACAGCAGCAAAACAGACATGCTATCTGTGCTACTTCATAGGGTCATTGTGAGGATTTAAAGATAAATACATCTCAGGCACTTAGGACACACAGCATCTAACACCTGGTAAACACCCAAAAAGCATTAGTTATGCTTAGTAGTAGTGATAATAAATATAACTTAATTTATACCTGATCAGTGATGATTATTAGTAATATAATTTATGATATTGGAAATACTGTTTCATGTTAAAAATGATACTTCATATTAGTAGAAATAGTATATAATGATAGTAGAAATAATGATAATAATGACAGTAGAGATAATTCAATTCTCACTGGCAACCATAACTTAACTTATTATCCTGATAATCCCCCATTAAGATGTGATAAATTCTTATAGTCATTTGTAATTTTTCTTACTTTTATGATATTTGCACAGTACTTATACAAAAGATTAAAAAGACTCTCCACTTTTTTATACATCTCTTTCGATGGGGTCATTATTAGCAAGCTGCATAGAAGTGTTTGAAACAAAGCAGAAGCTGTGGTTATGTCCCTTATGACATTGACTTCAGTATTATGAAGTGGCTAGGAATGGGGATCAGAAGTGGACTTGTTTATATCTGTTGAATTTCAAAGCTGCGGCTTACAAAGCTCTTCCCAACTGTGCCTGGAAAATCAACTCAATGTGTAAAGAGGAACAAGCAGAATCCCACCTCCCTTCCCTGCTGCCACACCACTACTTCCATCCACTAGGTCTTGTTCCCTTTGAGAGGCACTGAAAAGCTTTCCAATCAAAGGGATTTACCTGGGTTTATCTCTTCAGCATCATCTTTCATAGTGTTTAGGAATCATGCAGTTTTACTAAATTAGAATGTCTTGCTCCCTTGGAGAAGTGTCAAACCTCCTGACAGAGATATTATATATGAGCATAGAACTCTTACTCTGATTAACCCATTGCTCTCTATTATCAACTAGCACAAACCTATTGATAAAATAATAGAACCCTGGATAGACAGCTTTGATTAACTAGAGGTGGGAGAAGGAAAAAGGAAAGGACTACTTGGCCTTTGTGTGTCTTCTTGCCCTTAGCTGTTAGTCCCTAAGTCATATCTGACTTGTTGCAATCCCAGGGACTGTAGCCCACCAGGCTCCCCTGTCCATGGGATTTCCCAGGCAAGAATACTGGATGGCCATTTCCTTCTCCAGGGTATCTTCCCAACCCAGGAATTGAATCTTTGAGTCCTCCATTGGCAGGTGGATTCTTTACCACTGAGCCACCAGGAAGCCCTTCTTACCCTTAGGGAGTCATGTCATTCACTAAAGAGTGCTGGGAAGGTTAGACATCAGAGTCAAAAGGACACAACACTTGAGGATATCTGGGTTTGATTCCACTTTATTGTCTGTAAAATGGAGATACAAGCTTTATTTACCGTATAGACTTGTCAAAGATCCAGGAAGTGGACCTGAAGGGAGGAATCTTTTATCAAGTCCTTACCAGGTGTCAGACATCACTGCTAGGTGAGTGTGATGGTTAATTTTATTACTGGGCCACAGAGTGCCCAGCCATATGATCAAACATTATTCTGAGTGTGTCTGTGAGGGTGTTTCTGGATAAGATTAACATCTGAATCATCAGTAGACTGAGAAAAGGAAATTGTCCTTCCTCATGTGGCTAGACATCATCCAATCAGTTGAAGACGTGAAAGGGACTAAAAGGCTGACCTTCCCCTGAGTAAGAGAAAATTCCCTCCTTGCTGATGGCTTTGAGCTGGGGACACTGCTTTTTCCCCTGCCACTCAGACAGAAACATCAGTTCTTCCTAGGTCAGGCCTGCTGGCAATAGGACTGAAACTTACACTACTGGGTTTCTAGTTTGCTGACTGCTGATCTTGGAACCTATCAGCCTCCATAATTGCATGAGTAAATTACTTATTATATATGTATATATAGAGATAGATAGATAGAGATACAGATATAGATATAAAGATATAGATAGATAGATAGAGATGGGCTTCCCTGGTGGCTCACGTGGTAAAAAATCCACCGGCAATGCGGGAGACCTGGGTTCAATCCCTAGGTTAGGAAGATCCCCTGGAGGAGGGCATGGCAATTCACTTCAGTATTTTCGCCTGGAGAATCCCCATGGACAGAAGAGCCTGGCAGGCTACAGTCTATGGGGTCACAAAAGAGTTGAACACAACTAAGTGACTAAACACACACACACACACACATATAGACAGTCTGGTAGATAAATAGATAATTGCATAGATTATCTCTGAATCACAATACAGTGACATATGTGTCTTACTTAATACTCACCAAAACCCTAACAAATTAATATGATTAGTCCCACAATATAGATGAGGACACAGGACTTCACCAGCAAAACTTCTACATGTCATCATACACGTAAGAAAATTATAAAATGCGTTTGTTCACTGGGATAAAATGACAAAGTTTCTAGCAGCTTGAAGTAACTAGCCATCCCGGATCTTACTGACCACGCATGAGCTGAGAAATCAATATGCTAGCGTACCTGTAGTCTAACTATGGTATACAAGTTGGGAAACTTGGGCTTAAATACTTGGCCGTTGTCACATGTTTGTTAGAGAAGCAGAAGAGGGAAAATGTTAAGAATTTAGAAATCAGAATCAGACATGCCTGCGTTTGAATTCAGAATTTGCTATTGTTTGGGACTCTATGACTTTGGGCAGTTAGGATAACCTCTATGTGCCTCTGGTTTTCCAGTCTATAAAACGGGGATTATAACAGTACCTTTCTCCTGGGCCATTAGAAAATGAAATGTAAATTATATGAAGCACCCAGCATAGATTTTGGTGACTAGTAATCAATAAAGCAGAAGTAGACTTTTTTTTTTTTTTGGAACTCTCTTAATCTTTCTATGATCCAATGGCTGTTGGCAATTTGATCTCTGATTCATCTGTCTTTTCTAAATCCAACTTGAACATTCAGAAGTTCTTGGTTCACATACTGTTGAAGCCTGGCTTGGAGAATTTTGAGCATTACTTTGCTAGTGTGTGAGATGAGTGCAATCGTGTGGTAGTTTGAACACTTTTTGGCATTGCCTTTCTTAGGGATTGGAATGAAAACTGACCTTTTCCAGTCCTTTGGCCACTGCTAAGTTTTCCCAATTTGTTGGCATATTGAGTGCAACACTTTAACCACATCATCTTTTAGGATTTGCAATAGCTCAACTGGAATTCCATCACCTCCACTAGCTTTGTTCATAGTGATGTTTCCTAAGGCCCACTTGACTTCACATTCCAGGATGTCTGCCTATAGGTGAGTGATCACACCATCATGGTTATCTGGGTCATTATGATCTTTTTTTATAGTTCTTCTGTGTATTCTTGCCACCTCTTCTTAATATCTTCTGCTTGTGTTAGGTCCATACTATTTCTCTCCTTTGTTGTGCCCATCTTTGCATGAAATATTCCCTTGTTATCTCTAATTTTTTTTTTTGAAAAGATCTCTAGTCTTTCCCATTCTGTTGTTCTAAGCCTGTATACCTTCCCNAAAGTGTTTTACCATGTGCTGGGCACTATTCTAGGAATTTTACATGTATTAACTCTTCAAATCCTCACAAGAACCTCTGAGATAGGTTTGATTACTTTTATTTCCCCAATTTTAAAACAAAGATACTGAAAGTTAAGTAACCTGCCCAAAGCCAGGTGACTTGTATTCAAATATTCAAATCCAGGGAGACTGCTCCTGAGGCCATGCATGTAACCATTAAGCAGATGCCTCTTCAGTGTGATACTGCAGACAACAGAGGTGACTTAGCACCTGCTAAGCCAGACTGGAAGGTCAAGGAGAGGTTCACAGAGGAAGTGACCCTTGAATTAGGTTTTGAAGAATGAGTCAATGGTTAAATGAATACATAGGAGAGAACATTCCAAGCAGAGGAAACCACACATGTGAGTCATGGAGGCCTGAAACAATATGAAATGTTCAGGAAATTACAAGTAGTTCCATATGGCTGAAACATATGGGTAAGTGTCAGGAGAATATTCCAGTGAGATAAATAAGCAACAGATCATAAGAGAGCTTTGTATGGTAAGCCAAGAAGCTTGACAATTATCCTGAAAGTTATGTGGTGTCACTGAGGATTTTTAGCATAGTTTTTTTACAATGATCTTTCTGGTAGTGCAAAGTCACTGCAGTCGTGTCCGCTGCGACTCCATGGACTATAGCCCGCCAGGCTCCTCTGTCCATGGGATTTCCCAGGCAAGAATATTGGAGTGGAAAGCCATTCCCTTCTTCAGGGAGTCTTCCCAACTGAGGGACTGAACCCACATCTCTTACATCTCCAGCACTGGCAGGCAGGTTCTTTACCTCTAGTGCCACCTGGGAAGCCCTCATTTGAGCAAAGAATGGGAGAAGTCAAGACTGGAAGCATAGATATGATTTATGAAATTACCACATCAGGTCAAAAACATGTGAACATGGTAGAAAAGACACTAGTTGAAGATATAAGCAATGTTAAGGTATTAGGAAGACTGGCCTTGTAGAATAAGGGAGAGGATGGTGTAGTGGATCCCAGGTTTCTGCTTCGTTCACAGTACAATCAAAATCTCAAAGTTTACACTACATTATGCTTCCCTGGTGCCTCAGCTGGTAAAGAATCTGCCTGTAATGCAGGAGACCTGGGTTTGATCCCTGGGTTGGGAAGATCCCCTGGAGAAGGGAATGACTACCCACTCCAGTATTCTGGCCTAGAGAATTCCATGGACTTGTATAGTCCATGGGGTCGCAAAGAGTAGGACATGACTGAGTGACTTTCACTTCAATTCACAATAAATGTTTTATAATAAATAAAGAATATCTACTCAGAAAATGAATGAATGTTCAGTGTTTGATATTTAGGGACATTGTCTGGATGTAGGGGTTGAAGGAAAGGAAAGAGTCATGAATGATCCAAGGTTTATCGCTCAGGTAACTTTCTTCCTTCACTGAGATAGGCAATATAGGAGGAGGAGCAGGCGGGACATAGATGAGGTGTTCGAGTTTAAATACTTTAAGTCTGAGGTGCTTATAAGACACCCACATGACAGCGATATGTGCAAAGAAGAATACAGATGGATAGAGATGATATTGTAACAGTAGCCAACACTAAGTGCATACTAACTTCCGGATACTCTTCTAAGAGTTCTGTAATGACTTGTTTAAGATTCCCCTGTGTCTTACTACATAAGTCTCCTACATACAAACCTTCAAGCTGTGAGCTTTCAAAGATGCGAACATGCATCCGCATGTCTAATCATGTTAGTCCATGTGTCTGGCATACATTGTCAAATGTGTGCATCCTCTACAAGTCTCCTGTTGCTGATGACCCTTCAGCTCTACCCTCTGCCAGCTCTTCTCCCTCCTCCAGTCAGTAACTCTTCTTGCCTGTTCACTCCATGCCAAGCCCTGTGTTCCAGCTATTGTACTCGACTACTGTTCTTTTCAAGGTACTGTATTGCAAGATTAAAAATGTCATCTATTTTTGTGTTTGCTTTTATGCATTATTGGTGTGAAAAGTATTATAAACCTATGACAGTACTGTAATATATAGCTGATTGCGTTAGTCAGGTACCTAGGCTAACTTTATTAGACTTATAAACAATTTGGACTTACATATGTGCTCTTGGAATGGAACTCATCCATATATAGGGGAATTACTGTATTACTAATAGCTATTACTATTAGCATCCTTATTCACAGATAGTGAATCCAGACACAGAGAGGTTATATAACCCATTCAAAGTCACACAGCTTATAAGTGGTAGGGAAAAGATTTAAACCCACACTGTCAATTCCCAAGACTTAAGCACTATGTTGTATTGGCAATCTATAGCAGAGATAGCACATGAATTGAAAGTACTAAAAGGAAAATGTGATTAAGTTAGGAAGCCCCTGTTAGGTGACCCATTGCTGGAACCCAGCAAAGCTTTAATCTTTGTTCACCCTACTTGTTAGCAAATATCACTTCTGCCACTAGCTGGCGCTGGATCGCCTTTTCCCACATATCTGCACAGTATCTGGGGTTGAGCTATTGTTTTCTCCCATAGTCACATCTGGGGTGACCAACTTGTCCCAGATTGTTTGGGACTAAAAGCTCTCCCAGAACATGACACTTCAACTTTGAAAAACAGAACAGTCCAGGGCAAAGAGAGATAAATTGGTCACCCCGGACACATTTAACCATAACCAAAAATGGAACGCTTAGGTTTCAGCTCAGGCCACTTTCAATTTTACCAATACCTCTCTTCAAAGAAGGATATTGGAACTCAGTCAAATACTGCTTCTGAGGCACAGCTTGATTCCTGGGCAATCTTCTGTCAGCTAAGGATTGGTAAATTTCAATACAGTACAAGATTTCTGATTTGTTTTCCAAAAGCATTTTAAATCCTTTTAGGTTATTCTTCTCCATCTTTATCTGTTGATAGGGATACATGAATGTCCTCAACTCATTACAAGTGTCTAATTCATCAGTTTTCCTGACACCTTATATAGAGTTTGATACCTTCAGAAGAGTTGACTTAACTCTCCTCTTTAGACCTCAGGTGGGGCATAGCAGGTAGGTCTTAAACAAATGGCAGACCTCTAGACAGAGATCAGTGATGAGAAGGACAAGTGAAAGGAGGAAAGGACCTTGGCCGATTTCTTCTTTGTACATTTGGCCAAGCCTAACTCTGAACAGTTCCTCCTTTTCTGGAGCCTGAAATGGCCACCATTTTAGGAACTGAGTATGAAAGGGGCAGATGTCTACAAGACCTAATGTGTGCACTCAGTTGCTCAGTGGTGTCCAACTCTTTTGCGACCCCATGGAGCTTTCCAGGCTCCTTTGTCCATGGGACTTTCCAGGCAAGAATATAAGAGTGGGTTGCCATTTCTTCCTCCAAAGGATCTTCTATGAATCCAGAAACGATAAGAGGCCCCAGACAACAGGGTGAGAGCGCAGAGGGCATCTGTTGTGTATCGCACCTGCAGGTTTTGCTAATTCAACAAGAAACATGCATGATATAGCAACAGAGATATATCAAAGGTGCTAGAAAACGTGATTTATTCCCCAAAATATTTGTATAAAAAGTACAAACTTTCTAGCTATTATTCTTATTGGTATATGGGGAGAGTTGGAAAGAAAATTGGAAGGACTCAAACACAAAAGCAAAAGCCTTATCAGTTGATCCTTGTAGTTTCTTTCACTGGGTGAAATTATGCCTTTAAAAAGGCTGGTGCTATTTTTTCAGGGAAAAAGGATGCATTTCATGTGAAAAGGGGGTGAAATTTTTGAGAAGCCTTTACTACAATGTATAAAGCAGGAGTCTGCAAACTTTTTCTGATCTAGGGGTTAAAGAACTCCCAAGATAACTGCCTAACTGCCACCATACACAGCATTAAGGATAGTGGTCCACATTTTCACAAGTATCAGTTTGTAAAAGAGAATTCATTGTTTCCTTCATAATATATGTTTAAAAATGTGATAATTTGGTTACATAAAATAATGGGGGGACTATCTGTCATATTATCATTCAAAACAGAAAGAATTATTTAAGGGAATTTGTGTTTGCTTTCTCTTCATAAAAGTGTGGCCACTACATACATAAAGGGCTTCCCAGGTGGCGCTAGTGGTAAATAATCACCTGCCAATGTGGGAGATGAAAGGGACATGGGTTCAATGCCTGGGTCAGGAAGATCCCCCGGAGGGAGGGCATGGCAACCCACTCCAGTATTCTTGCCTGAAGAATCCTATGGACAGAGGAGCCTGGCGGGCTACAGTCCATGAGGTCACAAGGAGTCGGACACAACTGAGCACACATGTATATAAAACATGCCCTGGGCTATTTCTGTGCCTGACTTTGAATGCTTCCTAAATTCCAAAGTTGCCTCTGGTCACATACTAAATAGTCTTATAAACCCATTGATCTTCATTTCAGCAACAAAAGAAATACTTTCTTTCCACTTTACATTTATGAAGCATTTCCATATGAATTTGCATTTCTTCCTCACAACAGTTGTGGGTGGTAGATACAGTACATGTTTATTCCAAGTTACATAGGAATCTGAGGCTCAGAGAAGCTCTGCAACTTAACTCATATCACATGTTAAAA
>SJYQ01001181.1:58517-88309 GCA_006410935.1 Redunca redunca
TTGCTAAAATATCATTCTTATTACAATAATAAGTACTGGAGGCATTTGATCCTGAAGACTATTTCTTAATCCCTCCCAATAACTGCTTTAATTCTCATTGGCACAACATGTTCCAGGAAAGGTGTGCATTTGATGTAGGCGGCCCTTTGGCATTTGTAGTTTAATTACATGTAGGGCAGCCTGGACGGCTTCCCTGGTGGCTCAAAGGGTAAAGAATCTACCTGCTATGTGGGAAACCTGGGTTCTATCCCTGGGTTGGCAGATCACCTTGGGGTAGGGCATGGCAACCCACTCTAGTATTTTTGTCTGGAGAATCCCATGGAGAGGAGTCTGGCAGGCTACAGTCCATAGGGTTGCAAAGACTGCGCGACTAAGCACACAGCACACAGGACAGCTTGGAAAAGGGAAACATCACTTGGAAATGTGGGAGAGCACCAGGTCTATTTTACAACTGGTGATCATTTTTGGTATGCTGAAGATGGTTTTATCCTCAACTTCTTGAAATGCCGACTCGCAGCATGATTTAAATTAGCAGAGTGCAATAGTAAAGAAAAAAGACCAGCCAAAAGTAGTGAGTATGTCATATTTTAAATTATGATAGCAATAATAAGGCTTCATATCTGATTAACCTTAAGAATTGTTTTTTAAAAAATACTTATTTATTTGGCTGTACTGGGTCTTAGTTGTGGTACATAGGGTCTTTGATCTTTGTTGCAGCATGTGGGGTTTTTAGCTGTGGCATGCAGACTGAGGTATGTGGGATTTAGTTCCCTGACCAGGGATCAAACCTGGCCCCCTGCATTGGGAGCACAGAGTCTTAGCCATTGGACTATCAGGGAAGTCTCAAGAATTCATGTGAACTTTGGCACTCCTTTAATTGTTCATTAATTGGAAGATGCTTAGTTAACTAAAATGACTCAAGCTCATTATTTCCTCCAGGTTATCATCTTTACATTGGGAACAGCTTTAAAGAGCTCATCTGTGTCCATCTGAGAATAGCAGTATAAGCCTGGGGTAAGTAATACACATTTTTTTTGCTGTTTTCTAGATAGTTTGGGAGTAAATGTGTCTAGAATATTTATAGATGAATATTATAAGTGATGTATATTGAATATAATAGGTGATGATATGTGTCACAGAGAATGAGTTGCTTGACCCTGTGACACTCAAAATTCAAATGATCACAATTTGTTAATCATGTGGTATACTTCAACTTTGGGATGCTCTTGGATTCTGGCTCATGTAGGAGCTGCTTGAATATTACTGATAGCTGTGAACTATAAACTGGTTTGATTTTTTATTATTAACCTATGTGTGCACACAGTTTAAATAATAAACCCTTTATGACTGGATGAGATACCAAGAATCATCTCCTTGAGCCATTTTTAGATGGGGCTCTTGATGTCCAAGTGGTTAAATGAGAGACCATGAAGGAACAGAGCAGGGACTAAAACCTGGATTTCCTGGGATTCATTCAGTCTTCATTCATTTATTGCATTCTCTCCTTTGGTGTTCTAAGTTCATTTGTTTTTTTAATCTATGCATTCACTCTTGCGCTTTTTGTATTGAATCCTTGTCATATATGAGTTTATGTCCTGTAATTAATTATTGGTAAGCTGAGTGTGAGTTTGCAAAACATTTCTAAAGCCTTACAGCGGGGTATTCTTCCAACTCAAGACATGTAGGCAAAAGGACGGATGTTCTTATGTCAAAGTATGAGTGTAAACGGCTAAACTCTATACCCTAGAGACGCAGTAAAAAGGCTCTTGCGTGATGTCTAACCTCTTTTGAAGCCCAAGGAATTGGCCAAGTCATTCTGCTCAGTCATGAGGCCAATAGGCCAGGCCCTTCCTGAATGTCGCCTGACCTGAAGGGCAGTGTGACTCAGTGCTGGCTGATCTCTGCTCCTTCCAGGGTAATTCCCCAGCTTGGGCCAAAGCAGAGGGGAGGCCAGCTTCAAAGCCTCTCCCGGGCTGTGGGAAAGCACATTCTGGAGTGGGGCAGCTGCCAAGTGCACCACATGAATGTTCGTTTTGCTTGGCTCAGGGTCAAACAACAGCAAAAAACAGGTTCAGTGTGAGTAATGGGTTAGCGTAGCTCTTGGTTTGTCAGCAGACAGAGATCTGGTCTGGAATATCCAGGGAAAGACATGGGTTTGCAGCTGTGGGTCTGTTTTCCAGGCCAGTTTGCGATCCTAAGCAGGGATGCTTTATTAATTCCTGTCTGGAAAAGATCTAAGGGAATGGTTTTAAACAGGCCCTTGATTCTTTCCTTTATGCTGCTGAAAGATCACTTACTATTCAACGGCAGTGTCCTGCAGGCTGGCTGTCTCTCCTGTGGGCTAAAATGGACAGAAATTTGAGATGGCTGAAAAGGCCAAAATGTTATTATTAATTTCATTACTGAGAACAGCAGCAGCGGTAATAGTAATAAAGAAACATAACACAGTACAGAATAAAGGATGTTCTGGGAAGACGCTCCAACTAGAAATGTCCAAACTCACCCAAGCTTTGTATTTTGAGTTGCTACAGCCCAGGTGAGCATTCAGCTAGCTTGCTTTTGCTGCCTTTTAAGGAAAACCAGCGTGGTGTTAACTCTAAGGTGCCTATTTTCTTCTCTCTCCCTCACAATACAAATTTAAACTTACCCAGGGTAATAAAAATTGTCCTAAAATATATGTGGTTAAGAAGGACCTCCACATGAGACAGGGTAATTAAAATACAAAATTGATTTAGAAAAAATTAAAGAATAGTTGATTAACAATGTTGTGTTAGTTTCAGATGTGTAGCAAAGTGATTCAGGTATACATATACATGGGTCTGCTCTTTCTCGATTTCTTTTCACATTTAGGTTATTACAGAATGTTAAACAGAGTTCCCAACAGTAGAGCCTTGTTGTTTGTTTTATTTATAGTGAGGTATATCCGTTAGTCCCAATTTCCTAATTTATCCCTGCTCCTCCCTTTTGGTTTCCACAAGACTGTTTTTTGTCTGAGTCCATTTCTGTTTTGTAAATACATTCATTTGTATCATGGTTTTAGCTTCCACATATAAGTGATATCATATGATATAAAATTGGGTTTTAAGTGAGCTAGTACTTTGTACTAAGCCTTGTGCTAAGACACTGAGGTTTAGAGAGGTCTATTACAAGGAGGGCAAGAGTTAGAATCTTCCCTGGCAGCCCAGTAGTTGAGACTCTGTGCTTCTCCTTGCAGAGGGCACAGGTTCCATCCCTGGTCGGGGAACTAAGATCCCACATGCCCAGGGGCATGGCAAAAATAAAGGTTAAAGCTCCAGAGAGAGACTATTATTTAGTCTTTACATACTTTAAGTCTTAAGCATACTTTACATGCTTAAAGAAAACAAGGAAGTCAAGAATGAGTGAATCAGTATAAAAGGAGAAACAAGAGTGGAACGAGGGAGAGAAGAGTGGCTTCTGACCTCTCTGAAGGCTCCAGAAAAGGTGTTTTTCCAGATATTTGTGAGACTAGGGTGAAATACAAAAAACTGAAACTCTTGGGGCCCAGATAAGAAAGACTATTTCTACAGTGAAATAACTCTGGTGTCAGCATGGAAATAACAGTAAAGGTGGATGAGCAAGGCAAACGTGCCCAAAGTCTTTTCTTCATGCCACATCCTCCTCTGTATTTCCAAAGCTTCATTCGTATACCTCAGTTACTGGAGGGTATTATACTTCATTGTAGTCGTACAGTACAGTATTAGAGCTTAACTCCAGAGCCTCACAGGCAGGGCTCTTACATGTTGACTTATAAAGACCATGGCCTATTAAAGGGAGCCAAAATTCCTTGGAGACACAGCTGGTTCTAGATGTGGGGCATGAAAATGTGCTCCTAGGATAAGTTACTGTGTCAACATGCAAGGAAGGGCTCAGAGAATTACGAGGACATGGCTAAAGGATAAGGGACTGCCTTGGGATCCCTTCAGGAAGCCCAATTTGGAAATTGTTTGCACATTAAAAGTTAATCATGGAACTAAATTATAGTATACTGACTTTTTAAAAAGAATAAATTCCCCAGAGGTCCAGTGGTTAGGACTCTGTGCTTCCACTGCAGGGAGCCTGCGTTCGATATCTGGTCAGGGAGCAAAGAGCCCGCAAGCTGTGTGGTGTGACCTCCCTGGTCCCTAGAAAAAACACCCAAACCAAACAAAAACCAACATTCCATACCAATGCTTTAGAGTATGCAAGAAATAGAAAGAAAAAGTTGTGTTTTTGTGCAAGAATGACAGAGAAAGAGTTTAGAAGAAATTACAGAATTAGGAAAATCTCTATTTTGCTGCCAAAAATATACTAAATTCTTCAGACAAGCGCCATTAATGGATAATGAAACTCCTGGATAAATTATTTCTGGAGAACAGAATATAGTGTTTGAAAACATAATCCTGCACTTAAAAATTACGATGGGAAGAATGCACTTTTATTTGCAATGGAGATATAAGCTGGATATGAATTTAACCAAAGGATCAAAATGAGTCTGTCCAATATTAGGCCAAATTGATATTAGGTACATAATGTGCCAGCAAATTTGGAAAACTCAGCAGGGCCACAGGACTGGAAAAGGTCAGTTTTCATTCCAAACCCAAAGAAAGGCAGTGGCAAAGAATGCTCAAACTACTGCACAATTGCAGTCATCTCACATGCTAGCAAAGTAACGCTCAAAATTCTCCAAGCCAGGCTTCTACCGTACACAAACCATGAAATTCCAGATGTGCAAGCTGGATTTAGAAAAGGCAGAGGAACCAGAGATCAAATGGCCAACATCTGTTGGATCATCAAAAAACCAAGAGAGTTCCAGAAAAACATCTACGTCTGCTTTGTTGACTATGCTGAAGCCTTTGACTGTGTAGATCACAACAAACTGTGAGAAATTCTTCAAGAGATGGGAATACCAGACCACCTGACCTGTCTCCTGGGAAATCTGTATGTGGGTCAAGAAGCAACAGTTAGAACTGGACACAGAATAACAGACTGGCTCCAAACCCAGAGAGGAGTACGTCAAGGCTGTAGATTGTCACCCTGCTTATTTAACTTACATGCAGAGTACATCATGTGAAATGTCAAGCTGGATGACTCACAGGCTGGAATCAAGATTGCTGGGAGAAATATCAACAAACCTCATATATGCAGGTGACACCACTTTAATGGCAGAAAGTGAAGAGGAACTAAAGAGCCTCTTGATGAACGTGAAAGAGGAGTGTGAAAAAGCTGGCTTAAAACTCAAGGTTCAAAAAACTAAGATCATAGCATCCAGTCCCATGGCCTCTCATCAAGTAGAAGGGGAAAAAGTGGAAAAAGTGATAGATTTTATTTTCTTGGGCTCCAAAATCACTGCTGATGGTGACTGCAGCCATGAAATTAAAAGACACTTGCTCCTTGGAAGGAAAGCTATGACAAATGTTGACAGTGTACTAAAAAGCAGAGACATCACTTTGCTGACAAAGGTCCATGGAGTCAAAACTATGGTTTTTCCAGTAGCCATGTTTGTTTGAATGTAAGAACTGGACCATAAAGAAAGCTGAGTGCTGAATGAACATTGATCTTTCCCAGTACTGTTTGATAAATAGTCATCATACAAATTCTGCTCTCTCCTGTATTATTAGTGGAGTATGAGTTGATAAGTACAGGAACTAATTCTTTTTCATCTGAATTCTCCAGCACTTGGCATATGATATGGCTCAATATATGTTTCTGGATATAAGAAATGACATAAGACTGAATAAAGTCATATTAACATTTTGGTTTTGAGAGAATCAATTCCTAGGCAGGTTGATAACAAGTCCGGGGTCCCCAAGAAGGAGAAAGGGGTCTAGGGCTCTCAAGGAGATCGGGATCTGGAATTCTCAAGGAGGAAAGTGAGGTTGCTCAATCATGTCCGACTCTTTGCAACTCCATGGATTGTAGCCTACCGGGCTCCTCTGTCCATGGGATTTTCCAGGCAAGAGTACTGGAGTGGGGTACCGTTTCCTTCTCCAGGAGATCTTCCCGACCCAGGGATTGAACCCAGGTCTCCCACATTGTAGGCAGAGGCTTTACTGTCTGAGCCACCAAGGAAGTCATTTACAGTCCTAATCTTAGTCAAATCTTAGTAGGGGTCATGATCTCCAAATAAGATTTAGCTTCGGGAACAGGGACCAGACTTGATCACTCAAGAGCTTTTGTGTAGCAGAGTTTTGTTAAACTCTGACCCTGACTAAGATTTGACTAAGCATTTTATTTGACAGTGGGCTTCCCTGGTGGCTCAGAAGGTAAAGTGTCTGCCTGCAATGGAGGAGACCTGGGTTCAATCCCTGGGTCAGGAAGATCCCCTGGAGAAGGAAATGGCAACCCACTCCAGTACTCTTGCTTGGAAAATCCTATGGACAGAGAAGCCTGGTAGACTACAGGCTTCTGAGTGACTTCACTTTCACTTTCTTTTATTTGACAACAGTCCTTAATCTTAGTCAAATAAAATGCTTTTTCTTTAAGCCAGGAAGTGATGATTACACAACAAACAACACAGTTTAAATTCTATATTAAGGATTATGTAACAACACTGTATCCTGCTTGAGGACAGTTTCTCCTTCCTGAAAACCTTCTGACTAATCCTGTTATCTTAAAATGTATATCATGGGAGTGAGTTTGGTAAGATCTTTCTATTGTTAAATTCTAATCCTGTTATCTTAAAATTTAAACTGTGGGAGTGGGTCTGGTAAAATTTTTACAACTTTGAGACATTCTTTGATTTATTTTAATAACCAATTGAAAAAGTGGATAGCTCCCTTGCTAACACTAGCAAGAGGGGCATCTCCAGCCCCCTTCTGGTATCTGTGTCAGAAGCTTTCTCTGTCTCTTTTCACTTTAATAAAACTCTGCTATACAAAAGCTCTTGAGTGATCAAGTCTGGTCCCTGTTCCCGAAGCTAAATCTTCTTCGGAGATCATGACCCCAACACCGTTCACCGTAAGCTATCGGTTTTAAATAGAGGATATCTCAGTAACATTTGAAGAGACTACACTGTAATAACCTACTTGGCATGTGATTTGTATACCACCAGATTGCTATTCTGCTCTAATAGTTTCTTGTATTCCCCAAATGGCCAACTTTGTGTTTCTATACTGTAAGGCAGAGACCCTCAAATTTGGAACCTATAAGAATCAGCTGGGAGGTTTGCGAAAACACAGGTTTCTAGGCCCCCAGAGCTGCTCGCTCTGCAGATCTGGAGTGAGGTCTGAGAAGCTGCATTTCTAACAAGTTCTCAGGTGATGCTGATGATAACACTACTGGTCTGAAAAGTACATTTGGAGAACCACTGCTGATGAGGAGCTCATGGAGTAGGAAGAGCCCAGGAAACAGGGAAATACTACAGCTCCCTAAGCAGACTCTTTGCAAAAGCGCCCCCTTGATGCACATGATTGGCATTTTTGGGAAAATAACCCAAGAAGTGAAAGGTGCTGGTTCCTATCATCCATCAATATCCCCCTGATCTTTCTGCAAAATTTAAACAATAACATTATATAGCTGAAACTCTAATACTTTGGACACCTGATGTGAAGAACTGACTCATTGGAAAAGACCCTGATGCTGGGAAAGATTGAAGGCAGAAGGAGAAGGGCATGACAGAGGATGAGATGGTTGGATGGTGTCACCGACTTGATGGAGTTGGTGATGGACAGGGAAGCCTGGTGTGCTGTAGTCCATAGGGTCACAAATAGTCAGACATGACTGAGCGACTGAACTGATACTGACTGATTACATAGAGAGAGCATGAGTTTTAAAGATCTACAAAATGATTATGCATGATGTATATAGGTGTGTGTGTGCATATGTGTGAGTTTGTGTGTGGGCATGCATGCTCAGTTGCATCCAGCTCTTTGCAACCCTATGGATTATACCCCATCAGGCTCCTCTGTTCATGGAATTTTCCAGGCAAGAATACTGGAGCACCTTGCCATTTTCTATCCCAGGGGATCTTCCAGACCCTGGAATCTAACCTGTGCCTCTTGTGTCTCCTGGATTTGCAGGTGGATTCTTTACCACTATATCACCTGGGAGGCCCCTATGTAGTGATAAAGAATCCACTTGCCAATGCAGGAGATGCAGGTTCAATCCCTGAGCTGGGAAAATACCCTGGAGAAGGAAACGGCAACTGACTCCAGTATTCTTACCTAGGAAATTCCAAGGACAGAGAAGTCTTGCAGGCTACAGTTCAGTTCAGTTCAGTCACTAAGTCATGTCCAACTCTTTGCACCCTTGAACTGCAGCATGCCAGGCTACCCTGTCCTTCACCATCTCCTGGAATTTGCTCAGACTCATGTCCACTGGGTCAGTGATGCCATCCAACCATCTCATCTCTGTCATCCCCTTTTCCTCCTGCCTCAGCCTGTCCCAGCATCAGGGTCTTTTCCAATGAGTCAGCTCTTCACATCACGTGGCCAAAGTATTGGAGCTTCACCTATAGCATCGATCCTTCCAATAAATATTCTGGGTTTATTTCCTTTAGGATGGACTGGTTTAATCTCCTTGCTTTCCAAGGAACTCTCAAGAGTCCTCTCCAACACCACAGTTCAAAAGCATCAATTATTTGGTGGAGAAGAGGATGGCAGAGGACAAGATGGTTAGATGGCATCACCAACTCAATGGACATGAGTTTGAGCAAGCTCCAGGACAGGAGACGATGATGGACAGGGAAGCCTGGCATGCTGCCGTCCATGGGGTTGCAAAGAGTCAGACACAACTTAGTGACTAAATAACAACAAGATAATAATGATATATATGATCATTATGTATGATACATCATCATCAAATAAAGATATGCATACATATTCCCAAGTGTGTATATAAAATCTAACATCTTCCTAATTTGGGCCTTTATGAAGCAAAATAGCAATGAGAGAGAAAGGGAGGGAGAGAGGGAAAGAAACACCATTCTTGACTATTTTACTTGGAATTATCTCCTGCATTAATGTACAGTACAGCACAGAAAGAAAACCAGGCCCAGGGAAGTTAGTAAATGATGTGGCCCAGATCATAGCAAAACTGGACTAGAATGCCAGATGTCTGGATCTACAACTAGGTCACACTGCCCTGCTGTAGTTCCTTGGGGCTGATGCTTCTTGGCCTCCTTTTCCAACCCTCCTGTGTAGCACATGGAATAGAAATGCTACTCTGCTTATTTTTCTGCAATCTGTAGATCTTTGAGTGAAGTTCAGTCTTAAAACTTATGTAATCTAGAAATTCAGTTCTTGCTGAAAATGCAATGAGAGTAATGAGGTTTTGATCCAGAATTTTCTAACGAAGTAACCTTTGTGAATTATAATAGCTGCACTTACTATCCATCAAAAAAGGGAAAATCACATTTTTTGGAGTCTGCCAAGACTATTATAACTTTATCTTCTCTTTTCTGGCTGTTGATAACAGTGATTTTTTTCTTAAGGTTGGTTACCTATAAGCATTAGGACAGAGAAACAAAGAATAGTCTTTATAATTAATATACACAGTCTCTAGAACTCCCTTAAGCCTGTTGCTCCTGGTTCTCTTAAGAGGAAAATGTCCTTGGCATCTTTTAAAAGAATCATGTGTGCCACTCTGGCTAGACATTCTACATTCTTTTCTATGACCCTAATCTTTATTTTCCAATACACTAGTATTTTCTAAACAAACTATAATAAAACTCATGAAAGAGTGAATAAGAAATAGGACAATCATTCCGTATTAAAGCGAGTGCTGACCCTGACTGTTTTAATGAAAGGAAATATCCCCTCCAAATCCTGGGAGTTCCTGAGAATGTGAACCATCCTTCATGGTATGTCTTTGGAATCTGAACAAGCTGAGAGCTCCCAGGGCTGAGGGACTATCATTATTAGGTATGTAGATTAAATATATATTCCTCTAAACTTTGCAACACAGTTACAACCACAAAGTCCTTTTCCAGCTCCTTAATATAGCCACTGCACAGTAAGGATAACTATAAGTAGACCACTTAGCTCACATGCTAATTTCATTTCCTCCTGTGACTTCTCATTGTATATTGAATAGCAAACATTTCTATGGCCCTTACTAAGTGCCAGGCAAGCTTAAGCACTTCCATATGTTAAGTCATTTAATACTTAACAATAGAACCGAAAGGCTAAGTACCTTGCCTAAGGTCGCCTAGAACCAGGATTCACACTTGGGAGGTCTGGCCCTCAATCTCTTGCTCTTAGTTGCTACTCAATATTGGTGGAAGCCCTGTGGATTTGGATTTAGACTGCCACTAGCTCCCTCAAGCTCCTAATGCTGCAATCATATGGATTTACTTACTCTGGCGCAGACGGGTCTTGGCACAGATTGCTTAGACTTGAAAGAATAGGCCTTCTTGCTTCTGTTCACACAACACTCTGCAAAGTCCTCCCTCTTGAGAGCTCAGATAAAGTCCTGCCTTTTCTGAGAAGTCTTCCTATATTCTTCAAGCAACATTAAATCTCTCCTTTTGATCATCCAGAAGCTATATTGTTAGTACCACTGTCAGTACACCTATTGGAACTGTTTACATCTTTGTCTTCCTGAGTGAATGGTGAGGTCCTAGGGGACAGGGTTTATTCTCTTCTATCTCTATAGCCCTCTCAGCAGAAGCACATAGCAGGCATTTACTAAAATACCAAGTTGAAGGTGAATTTTTGACTGTTTAGCATGCAATTGTTCATATTTTCCTATGAAGACTTTCTGTGTGCATGTAGCCATTTGTCTTTGATTGCATTTAGTTATTTTTCTGGATATCTGCGTTTTTCCACAATGAGGGTGAAATACAGAGGAAAGATCAAATACAATCCCATGTCCAATGCAGAAACTAAGGAATCCTCCATAAGTCAACATCTTTGTGTTAGCATAACTACTGAAATAATGAAAGAAATTTAAATAATTCTTGGGAACCCCTGTAATGCTTCCTCCTCATACCAACCACTGGGCTACCTTCTACAGTTGTATATGTCATGGTTCCTCTCGTGAGCTCCTTATGAAGGACAGTCATTTGTTTGTATTCATTATGCCTAGTTTAGGTAGATACTTAAAATATAATTATGTAACATTGATGGTGGTAATGTCAAGATGGGATCATCAAACACTGGAACATTCTGCTTATAAAAATGTCAACATTTATATTTATTGACTGCATGCATGCATACCCCTAGATGGAGACTTGTGTGTCCTAATGTGAAAGTCGCTCAGTCATATCCAACTTTTGTGACCCCATGGACTATAGAGTCCATTAAATTCTCTAGGCCAGAATACAGGAGTGGGTAAGCCATTCCCTTCTCCAGGGGATCAGGGATCAAATCTTGGTCTCCTGCATTGCAGATGGATTGTTTACCAGCTGAGCCACAAGGGAAGCCCAAGGAGACTTAGAGATCATCTTATTCTAACTCATCAGTTCATTAATGGGAAATATGATGCCCAAAGATTTAAGCTTTGCCAGTGGTCCAGAGGCTGACTAGTGATAGATTTGGGATTTGAACCTGGTCATTTTGCTTCATCACCCAATGGCACATATTTTCATCCACATGGTCAATTTTGAGCCTTCCCTCATTTGGGAAGAAAATGAGGGTTTCTTTTAAAAGGGATCTAGTTATGTAGACTAATTGTATGATCAAGAAACTATGTAATGTAGTTTTCTAGATAGCCCTCCTGCCTCCCCCCATTACATTTCTTTCAGCTTGCTACCAAAAAAACTTTGGAAAATTCATTAGCATATACTACTGCCTAAGGAGTATATTCTGAACTTAATGGAATCTTTCTTCAATAATTTAGAATCTCACTGGGTAAACTATAATTTGAAAAGATACATCACCCCAATGTTCATTGTAGTACTATTTACTATAGCCAATATATGTCCATCAACAGAGGAATGGATAAAGATGTGGTACATAGGTACAATGGAATATTACTCAACCATAAAAAGAAAATAATGCCATTTGTAGCAACATGAATGGGCTTAGAGATTGTCATGCTGAGCAAACTAAGTCAGACAAAGACAAATATATGATATTGCTTATATATGGAATCTAAAAAATGGTACAAATGAATTTATTTACAAAACAGAAATAGACACAGATATAGAAAGCAAACCTATGGTTACTGAGAGGAAGGGTGCGCATTTGCTCAGTTGTGCCTGACTCTTTGCGGCCCCATGGACTAGGGCCACCAGCCTCCTCTGTCTATGGAATTTTTGAGGCAAGAATACTGGAGTGGGTTGCCATTTCCTACTCCAGGGAATCTTCCCCACCCAGGCGTCAAACCCACATATCTTGTGGTTCCTGCATTGGCAGATGGATTCTTTACCACTGCCACCTCCTGGGAAGCCCTATGAAAGTAAGAGAGGGAGGGACAAATTGAGAAACTGTGATTGACGTACACTCACTACTATATGTAAAACAGATAACTAATAAGAAGGACCAAAATTCTAATTAATTGGGTTCCAACTAGTTTGAATTTTGGAATTTTTCTGTAATTTATGTATTGCAGAGTAATCCCAGATGTAGACATATGCAAAGTAAAACAAATGTGTGTGAAATTTTGTAGTAGAAAAAGCAGAGGTTTTGGAATCAGGCAGGCTTGGCTTTGAATCCCAGCTCTATACAGTCTGAGATGTAGGTCTGATTCTTTAATGTCTCTGAATCTCATTATTTTCATATACAGTGAAGACTGAATAATAAATTTCTCATAGAGCTGTGCAGTTTAAACAAAATGCTCAGTTCATGCTAGGTGTTTTCTATATTCTGGTTCCTTCACCTAATTTTCACAATAAAAGGTAGATTTATAACATAATGCCATATACTATAAATAATAGTAAAAATTTAACACTAGTTTTATATGTTATCATATATGTGATATATTGGAGAAGGAAATGGCAGCCCACTCCAGTATTCTTGCCTAGAAAATCCTGTGGACAGAGGAGCCTGGTGGGCTGCTGTCCATGGAGTCGCATAGAGTCAGACACGACTGAATCACCTTAGCATGCATGCATGCTTTGGAGAAGGAAATGGCAACCACTCCAGTCTTCTTGCCTGGAAACCCCCAGGGACAGAGGAGCCTAGTGGACTGCTGTCTATGGGGTTGCACAGAGTCGGACACGACTATAAATGATGAATCTTACAGAAAGGGATATATTGAACCAAGTTGATTCTACTTAAATTTTCCTTAGCAGAGTTGAGATGCTGACCCTGGGGGCAACTGTGAGCTGCAACTGTTCAAGTTTTTAAAGCAACTAGATGAAGGATGAAGTTTTTTTTTTGCTAAGAAGCACAGCTTTCCCATCTTCTTGTGACCTTCCCTCTGTGAGTTGCTTCTCTTTGGGGAGATGTTGGAGGGGCAGGATTCCATCTTGAGGGAAAGGGGGGTCCTTGGCAGAAGCTTGCTCTGTCCTGGGTCAGCCAAGTGAATTCCTCTGCAGGAGTAAGGAGTCCGTTTTTTTTTTTTTTTCTTTTTTTTTTATTTTTATTTTTTTTGTTTTTAGGAGTCCGTTTCTATGACGATCCACAGCTGCTCTGCCAAGACTGCCAGCCGAGGTGCCCTGCAGTGCTAATTACTATGCAGACATCCGTTCACTAGACTTTGACCTAGAATTACCATCATCTTTCACAAAGGTAGGCAATGAATCATTGTTTTTGGCTCTTCCTTTGTCTCCTTCAGCCTAGGTTTGATTTGGATCAGAAACCAGTCTCTGTAGGTCATTGCCCATCTCAGCCAGGAAGGTTCCTGAGGGTAATTTTTTTTTAACAAGCTAAGGTTTTGCAGGAAACAGAGTATTAGCTAACAGTCTAAGAGCTCAGAGGGAACTGATTGTAACCCAGCTCTGCCACTCTGTGGCTCAGTGATCTTAGGGAAAGTGCTTGACTCCTTTAAGCTAGTCACCTCATCTGTCAAACAGGGCTAACAAGATTTCCATCCTCGAAGAATTGCCCTGGGGTGTGGGCTGGGGTGATGTGGAGAGAATCTCTGATGACAGTGTTGGAATCTGGAATGAGAAAGTGCAGCTACATGGATGGATATCTAGATGGCTGACACCTGAGTTCTACACACTTGTGGTCCATGAGATCATCTGGTTCTTCCCATTAAGGTTGGATCCTTAGTAATCCAGCTATTTCCCTTCATCCTTCACCCCCCTTGACTTTGAAAAGCTGTGAAGAAATCTATGACAACAAAATAATAATGTGAATCCAAATTACTTCTTTTGGTAATCAATCAAAAAGTTCATTTTATGGTTTGTATAACTCCTGTTTTATACTCTAATCTTACTCCTCAAATTCTAGAGAGAGAACTATAGATGCTGAATGCTTCCTTTGGTTAGCTTGTGGTGGAATACACTAAGAGGAGGTGAAGTTCAGAAGTTACCAAAAGAAGTAAAAACAGTGATGAAGAGTAAAGATTTATCAAACACCACATATTTGCCAGTTACTGTGGAGATAGAGTCAGTAATAGAAAACCTGAGACTGTGAACCATGCTCTTCTATCAAGGTCACATAACGAATGCAAAGAACTAGGACCAATTTGAGTCAGAGGCTCCTCTGCTCTGCAACTAACTTCTAACTTCTCTGAGGCTCCTGTTTGTAATCTACAAAATTAGACAATGCCTGTAATGCTTAGCACAGGATTTAGAACTCCTAATAAATAATAATACTTTTAAAAAAATCTGTGCATCAAATGAGAACATTGTTATTGGAGTACAGATATGAAGCCACTGGAGATGAGAGCTTAAGTTCCTCCAGGGAACTTTTTAGAGGGAAATGGGAATTCAGCACTACTAATTTCCCATGTCCCATGGACAGTGTGATGGTAGAACAATTTCTAAATGGGATTTTACTGATACAAAAACAATTGGATATAAAAATAGAAAAAAAAAATTGGAAATTTCTGTATTTTAAAAAAAATGTAGTGCAAATACCCAAAAAAAGTTTAGGGTTTTTTCCCTGTGATTATAGTGTGACTTTGCATAAAACTGTTTAATTCTCAGTGTCCATCACAAACATCACTGTCTCACTGGTTCACTGATGCTGGAGCCAACAGTATCCCAACCATGACTCACTGGAAGCAACCACACAAGTGGAAGGATTTTATGTTTCTGCACTGTTATTTGTTACAGCTTTTGATTTGTCTCTGTGAACATGTATCTTTGTCTTCTCAAAGGGTACTTTCTCTTGTCCTGATAGTCAAATTACCTAAACGTCAGATGTGTATTGTTGTTCAGCTACATTAAAAAACAAAACAAAACAGGTATTAATCCTCCTCCAATCCCCACGTCTTCTGCTGTTGCCCCGTCTGTTATACACGGGACCAGAGGAGTGCTGGGCAGGCAGCGAAGCCTTGACATGTCCTGGTGTGGGAGAGGATTCCGTGAGTGAGTTGGCTGCCACATCTGGGGGAGGCCTGGGTGATGAAAGATGGCAGCTGTGATGATGAGAGAGGAGCCCGTTTCCGGGAGGCAGGGGCAGGCTCCTCTCTTATTCCTTCCACCTCGATCCAAATGCCATTTGTGTGAGTCAGCTGCCACTTGGCCTCAAGGGACTTTGCTGCCAGATGCTCCCCTTCCCCCCTCTTGAAGCAAGAGCCAACCCCCCTCCTGACCCCTCCACCTGCAGTAGAGACTTCTAGGGCTAGACTTTATGGTCTCCGGGAGTGCAGGACCCAGCAGCAGGCTTTTTTCTTATGCAGAATGTTCACAGGACTTTGAAAAGAACAATGAAGGGATCGGAGCTGCTCCTGGTTGCACCACTGAGCCTCTTTGCTGGCGCTTTCCCTTCCATTGTTGAGCGCTTACTAAGTGTGGGTCTCTGTGCTAAAGGCATAATATGCACCATCTCATTTATCCCCAGAAAAATGCTCTGAGATGGCTTTGTGCTCCTCTGAACTATACAGATAAGGCAGAGGAGGCAGGACTTAAGTCCTGGGCTCTGTGCTGTGTTACTCTCCCTTATAAACAAAGACTCTAAACTGTGAGGTACTAGGGGAACCTGCTCTTTGTGGGTTTGAGTATACAAAGTCTGAGTATACTGAATCTACTTTCCATTGCAGGGGAAATGGAAGAGTGCTGTGATTCAGAAGAGGCTCTGAGGCACCTGCATTGCTCTCAGAACTCTTCCATTTCCTGGGAAAATTGCTAGTTGGACACTAAGTCAGAAATGATAGGAAGGCTCCTGCCATGGCTGAACAAGCGACCCTCAGCTTCTGCACATGCTGCAGCACACACTCTATGCATTCCTTTTTGGCTCCAGCTGGTTGTTCAGGGGGCTCTGATATTGCTCTGAATGATTCCGTAATACCACCTTGGAGGATACACTCCACCTTCTTGCTGCTGCCCTTACCCTTGTGTCAATGGGGACTCCACTGGTCCATGGTGCTGCCCTCACTCACCTGACTGTGTGCCTTGCCCAGGGTGCTTCTTAGAACCTGGATTAGCACTCGAGAGAGCCTCTATTGGCTCATGCTTGCAGAATTTTCCATTCCACACCCCAGTCTTTACTACCTGCCTCCTCCTCTCATACCATTTTGAAACAACTTAGAAATTCTAGTGAACTTATATACACCTGTGAACTTAGTGTCCAAGTTTCTCGTCTCTTTCCCTTGTGGTTGCCCTTCTGATCATTCCCTTAGGTTCACGAGGTCACTGAGGTGTGTGAACTGCAATATATTCTTTAGGATTCTTTGGTTTCAAGCAAGAGACCAAGCCTGGTTAACTTATCACAATGAAAATGAGGGAGAGAGAGAGAGGGCTGCGGATGGGGAGAGTAGGGGGTGGGTGGCAAGAGACTCTAGAAAAAAAGTTGGGGAGAAGAAGAGCAGAGAGAGAGGAAGGGTGAGAAATGATTTAGATTCGATCATTTCTTGAATTTAGATTCAATCATTTCTTGCTCTTCTGTCACTCTGCTTTTGGGGAAGAAGACTACTGTAGCTGGACCCTCAGGCCCTTGGTAGGACACCTTTGTTGACCATCCACCAAGGCTGTGTAGGATATGTCCTAAAGGATCGGCTAGAAGAGAAAGTGAATGCTGCTCAGGCACAAAAAGCACATGTCCACGAAGGGAAAATAGAGGTACCTTTGTCACCATCTAAAGCATCTCTCCTGGGCTCCCCAGGTGGCTCAATGGTAAAGAATCCACCAGCCAATGTAGGAGACCTGGGTTCGATCCCTGGGTTGGGAAGATCCCCTGGAGGAGGAAATGGCAACCTACTCCAGTATTCTTGCCTGGGAAATCCCATGAATAGAAGAGCCAGATGGGTGATGGTCCATGGGGTCACAAAAGAAACACGACTGAGCAAATAACAACAAAACAAGCATCTCTAGAAACCTTTTTTTAGTTTCAGTTTCTTTATAGCTTAGAATTCAACTTGGGCAGTAAAGATACACCATTTTCTCTAAAAATGAGAGTTGCCAATGAGTTATGGTTTACACTCAGACTTTTGTATTTGACTATTTAGATTGCTGGTAGAACCACACAGTGGCATCTGTGTTCCACTGTATGTGTTACGGAGCAGGGACGTGTAAGAACCCATGTGCTCCAAGGCTGCATGAAGAGGGATTTTGTATCCTGGCTTCCCTTGTGGCTCAGCTGGTAAAGAATCCATCTGCAATGTGGGAGACCTGGGTTTGATCCCTGGGTTGGGAAGATCCCTTGGAGAAGGGAATGGCTATCCACTCCAGTATTCTGGCCTGGAGAATTCCACGGACTGTATGGTCCATGGGGTTGCAAAGAGTTGGACATGCTGAGCGACTTTCACTTTCAGTCTGGATACAGCTTTCGGATGTTTATGCTGGCATTAAGGCTGAGCCTCTGCATCTCAATAGTGCCCATGCACATTCTCACTGTTTACATTAGTATTTGTCCCTCAGGCAAACATGGCCTTATGCTAAAAACACTACTAGATGACTACCCTTCCTGAAGTCTCTCCCAGGATCCTGGCCCTGGACCTCTCCATCTCTGTTATCACATGGTCCCTGTGTTCCCAGTTTAGTTATACAAAAGCCTTCGTAACAGTTTGGTGTGTTCAACTTTCTTCCTCTGTGAAGCCAGGTCTCTCGAGGTCTTAAGAACAGTGTGCAGTCCTTTGGCTCCTCAGAGATGCCTACAGAATCATGTTCTAACACAATTCCTTAGAAAATAAAATTCAGCATAAACTCAATTCTACTAAGGGTCTCATTGGCAAGATGTCAGAAGAATCTCATTATTACAGTGATTTCATCCCTCAAGTGTGGGCTTTGAGGACAACTTTCTTGCAGGGGGGCTGTGGATTTATCTGCTGACCTTTTACAGTCTGGCTCTGTCTGTCTTCTAGCCTCTCCTTCAACCATTAGCTTCACACAGTTCTTTCCCCTCATTTTTCCCCACTGTGTTGAAATAGGATTTATTTAAAATAGTTATTTGTTAAAAAAAATTTTTTTTAAGTTTAAATTTCAACACATACCCAGGCCACTGTAACAGCCTTCAGAAATATTAAAATCATAACCATCAGTGAACACTCCGTCATTCTTAAACATAATAGGACAAGTTCCAGTCTAGTACCCTTTAAGGCAAAATTGTATCAGTTCTCACAATTTTGACATTTTGTAGTGTTTACAATTTAAGAGATCAAGGTAAATAAGCTGTTGTAAGCATCATCATTGCTTCAAAACTCTACGAAATACTATGTGCCAGGAAGAGAGAGAAAAGTACAGAGGTCTGTCAATTGTTCATTGCATAGAAATAAAACTCTACCAAAGTAAAACTTAAAAAAAATACTAAAAACCTTTCATTAAAAAAAATGTAGCAACTTTCTACTTTAGTTTCCAAGAATCCAGGAAACTGATCTCAAAATTTGAAGCCTTACAACACAATGCCTCCAATTCTAGGGTATTTATTTTATTTACACCAGTTTTACTTTATGCTGATTGTCCCACTGAAGAAAATGCCCTCACTTCTTACACACATTATGTCGGCCTCTCCATACAACTTACTGGTCTCTGAGTTTGCTGGGTACCTTCAGGCATCTGAGCTTTCGCGTGTGCTGTTTTATTCTTATAACGCCAGTCCATCTATGTGTCCACCAAGTGAAATATTCTCTTCCCACCTCTTCCCCTACCATACCCCAGGCAGCTGGTCCCTCCCTCCCTCTCTGCTTCTGTAGCAATTGACTTTACCTCTACCCTGGTGCTCTTTCTCACAATTAATTAATTTTGCCTGTGCTGGGTCTTCATTTCTATGAGATGACTTTCTCTAGTTGTAGCGAGAGGGGCTATTCTCTAGCTGTGGTGATGGGGCTTCTCACTGCAGTAGCTTCTCTTGTGGCAGAGCATGAGCTTTAGGGTGCCTGGGCTCAGTTGCCTCACAGCATGTGGGATCTTCCTGGATCAGGGATGGAACCCGTGTCGCCTTCTTTTGGCAGGTGAATTCTTAACCATTGGACCATGAAAGAACTCCTACCCCGGTGCTCTTTTGTTTGCAAGCATGCATTTGGACTGTCTCCGACACTAGGTAGTGACCCTTGGCACATAACAGATGCTCAGTGAATTTGAATGATCATAATGGGAAATAGTTTAGGCAAAATATGGTCAATATAAACGCACAGAGGTCATAAAGGATCCAAAGTAATTATCAGAACCAAAAACTGACAATAGTACTTGAATTGAAAAGTCTTGACTAGCAAGGGTTTGGTGCCTCCTGAATTTTTTCCTTTTGGTAATAAGTTGTACTTCCTAGGAGCTCAGGGCTTCCCTGGTAGCTCAGCTGGTAAAGAATCTTCCCACAACGCAGGAGACTCCAGTTCAACTCCTGGATTGGAAAGATCCACTGGAAAAGGGATAGGCTACCCACTCCAGTATTTTTGGGTTTCCCTGGTGGCTCATTTGGTAAAGAATCTGCTTGCAATGCAGGAGATCTAGGTTCAGTCCCCAGGTTGGGAAGATCCCCTGGAGAATGGAACGGCTACCCACGTCAGTATTCTGGCCTAGAGAATTCCATGGACTCTCTAGTCCATATATTCTTTATAGTCCATGGTGTCACAAAGAGTCAGACACAACTGAGCACCTTTCACGTACACTTCATTTAAGAGCTCTTTCATAGGATTTGTAGTTGCAGGGCCAGAAGCTACTGGGTACAAGCCCTAGCCATTGCTGCTAGAGAAGTCAGGTCTGTTTTGGCTAAAATCACAAGGTATTCAGTATATTAAAGGAAGTGAACAGTACATTATGCTTCTTGCTTCACTATGTGGAGCTAACTCATCACTTTGATTTACTTCTTTGTTCTGTGAGAGGAAATAGTACCCCTAAAAACTTGTTAGACACAGACAGCTCATTGCATGGAAATGTAGATGGTTTTTACACTGGTATTAAATCTTGAAAATTGCTTCTTGAACTTTATTTGAAAACCTTAGCTTCAACTGAAGAGTTCTGGTGTCCTAAACAGGGAAGGGGAGAGGGAGTTTTGGATTTTGTATATAGCACAAGGGAATTCAGAGCCGTGTTGATCTCTGACTTTGATATTTCTACATGTGATCTTTTGAAATATGTTTATTTTGTCACCCTCATTTTTATAATGTAATCATTTAACAACCATAAACCATTCAGTTAAAAATAATCATAAAATGTATTTGCAAAGTGAAAAAGCACTCACACTTTATTTATTCAATTACAGATTTTCATATAGATATTACCAAGATGTCAGCTGTCATGTCTCTGCCCCTCACTGAGTCAGATAATGTCAATTTAACATTCTCCCTCCCAAGGCCCACTATTTTTATGGTCTTCAAGAATTCAGAGATCTCTTTAGGGTTTTTGAAAGTTCCAGAGAACTTATTTCCTCTTGGCGCATTCTGTCTGTCAATCTACTATAACCCTAAGTCAACTAGGTTCAAACTCTTTCATGGCTTACCATTCTGGGGCAAAAATTCTCCTTACCATCAAGTGATTCATGAGAACCAGAAGGTTTTACCATCTAATCACATGCGCTCTGCCTTCAGACTTTTAATCAATCATTCTCCCTCTTCTAGATCTTCCCTTGCCAGAGTTTGTCCTTCAGGGTCAAACGAGCTTGTAAAAGAAAATCTCCAAAAGGTGGGCTTGCCCTGGTACTGCCCTCAGTCACAGGCAGAAGAGGCCCTTGCCTTGGGCCCTGTGGTATAGAAGGCCCATCCAGGGTCTGCACTCCACACCCTGCACCACAACACATGTACATCAGAGCAGAAAGTCACAGGGCTGGGGGGAGTCTCAGTGAGAATCTGCACCCCGCTTCTTTTACACTATGCTTTTGGTACCTAAGATTGCCCAATTCCCTACCATTTCTCCCTTCAGCTGGCTTCCAAAGAACTGCACAGCTCTCTTCCTCTTGCCCCTCCTCCCTTCTCAAAGGCTGATGTGCTACTGAACACACCCTCCCAGGCTTGGTGGGTGGCCAAGGGACAGCAATTGTGGGCAGAGTTGTAGACAGGACTGAAGTGTCCACATGCGTGTGCATGAGTCTCTGGTGGGGTAAGACAGAGCCAGGGATGCAAGGAGAAGGAGAAGTGGACCATAGGCAATAGGCTGTGGACAGAGGCCAGGCCAATCTCCCTGTTCCTCCATGTTGTTCTGGGAGTTCTTCATCCTACCTGACTCTCAGATGATTTTGGAAGTACTTTTATCAAGGTAGAAGTGTACAACACACTTTATTCAGCAGTTTGTTGGTTTGATTTATAACTTTTAAATATTTAGATTTATGATATGTGGCTTCCATTTGTACTCTTGCTCCAGGCTGGCCTGCTGTACTACTTAAAAAGTATTTTCCTTCTAGTTGACTATATAATTTTTTTTCCATCTTATGATGTGTGGGTTTGCTTAAAGCAGAGTGCCCTTGAATCTAAGAGCAAGATAGAGTGGTTATAAAAATCTAGAGTATCTTGATGCTGGTAAATTAATTGTGTTTCCCAATAACTTATTGACTTTTTCACATGCATTAGAAATACAAAATACAGCTACTTGTATATTGTATTAAATGAAACAAGAGAGTTTATAAAATGAACAATAGATTATCTAAATATCAGAAAATTTTAATAAAATGCTGAATGAAAAAATGTTCTAAAATAGTGTATACAGTAAGCAGGCACTTTCATTTTTTTAAATACATATAACATTAGAAAAAATGGAAAGAGTCCACACCAAAATGTTAAAAGTNGAAATCCCAGGGCTGATCTCCTTCAGAAGGGACTGGTTGGATCTCCTTGCAGTCCAAGGGACTCTCAAGAGTCTTTTCCAACACCACAGTTCAAACGCATCAATTCTTCAGCACTCAGCTTTCTTCAGGTGAGATCTATAATGCCTGGTAGGATTCTCCTGAGTTTTTATATGTGTGTTTAATATCAATTTTAAGGAAATCAAAGAACAAATCAGCATACACTGATGGAATAAAGGAAGCTTTCCATTTTATCTGAAGCTCCTGTATTGGGATGTTTGCTTGTTTCTTTTAAAGACATTAGTACTCAGAGCAGATTTCACATATCATAAAAAAGTGTCAAGATTTCCACCATACCTTATTCATTTTGTGGTCATTAAATGAAATAGTAGAACACTTTTAGATGGGTAATCTTCTGTAATTGTTACACAGATTTTCCTGAAACTTGGGCAAAGTTTACAAAAATTTGATTTACTGAGAGAATTCTATAGTTCACAGACCCACTAAATTTTGCCTGATTTGTGAGCATAATCAGATTGTCCATCAGTTTCTCTTGTGTGTTAAGGGGATTAAAATGCTTAGATTTAAAATTTTCTGATTAATTATCTCTATCAACCCCTAGTAGAGTCCATGTGGTTTTATAAGTTGGTGACATTTGCAGCCATTCCATTTTATTGGCACTTGGATTTTCTATGAACAGAAAAGCTTTTGTTCCAAAAAGCACTCCAGAAGTTGTCAAGCCAGATGCCTTCCCTTGGAATCTTACTCTAGCTCATACACGGGAGAACCAGTTAACTAATCTGTTATTATATTGCTGCTGCTGCTGCTGCTTCTAAGTCACTTCCGTTGTGTCCTACTCTGTGCGACCCCATAGATGGAAGCCCACCAGGCACCCCCGTCCCTGGGATTCTCCAGGCAAGAACACTGGAGTGGGTTGCCATCTCTTTCTCCAATGCATGAAAGTGAAAAGTGAAAGTGAAGTTGCTCAGTCATGTCCAACTCTTAGCAACCCCATGGACTGCAGCCCACCAGGCTCCTCCATCCATGGGATTTCCCAGGCAAGAATACTGGAGTGGGGTGCCATTGCCTTCTCTTGTTACTGTATTAATATTGCTCATTCAAAAAAGATTGCCCAACGTCTTGAATTATTGCAGTATTTAAAACTCTTGGAACTTTCCTCTGAAGCAGCAAGCTCTTGTGAATGTTTGTTATGTGCCTATTAATGTGCAAAGCAGAAAGAGTTGGAAGGAGAGATGGGCATCAGGCATACAGAAATCTAAGGGGAAATAGCAGTGATGGCATGTGTCATGGGCTGATCTTGGCTATTAGCATCAGACAGAGTCTGATTTGAATTCTGGTTCTGCTACTTACTGGATCAGTTGTGTGACAGTGGGCAATCTATTTAATCATCAAAGCTTCACTAAAAAGCTTGATAAAATCCATCTTCCAGAGTAATAGTGAACGTGATGCATATGAGTGTCTGGCACATGATTGAGGTAAGCCAGGGAAAAGGAACAGAATGAAACATGGCAGGAACACAATCATGGGGAGGGAAAGGGAGGAGGATATAAATGGAAGTTGAAAATGGACAGTAAAACAGTAAACAATTCCCAGCGGGGTTCAAGGGCCCTTTGTATTCTAAAGTCTTTTGTTTAAATAACCTTTAATGTTCCTTTTTGGGGATGACTAGTTCTGGCTCTTTAGTCTTTCCTTATAATCATCATTTTCCAACCCTTTAATCATCGTTATAGCTTTCCTCTATAGATTCATAGTTCTCACTCTGGTTGTGGATACTGGAAGTCTGAACAGTACTCTGTGCCCATGGAGAGAATGGCATTACTCTTGTTCTCCTCTTCTCTCTCTCTCTTTTTAAAAGTATTTATTTATTTAGCTGCACTGGGTCTTAGTTGTGGCATGTGGGATCTAGTTCCCTGGCCATAGATCAAACCCAGGCCCACAGCATTGGAAGCACAGAGTCTCAGTCATTGGACCACCAAGGGAAGTCTTCCCCTCTTCTCCTTATAATTAGTCAAGAGAAAGAGAAATGAGCAGTAGATGACAGTTTAAATATATGTGCCTATATATGCACCGCCATGTGTAAAACAGACAGCTAGTGGGAACCTACCATATAGAGCAGGGGGCTCAGTCTGGTGCTCTGAATGATCTGAATGGATGGGATAGGAGTGGGATGGGAGGGAGGCTCACAAGGGAGGGGAAATATCATACATATATTTGATTCACTTCATTGTACAGCTGAAGAAATTGACATAACACTGTAAGGCAACTATACCAGAGAGTTGGACTGTGAAGAAAGCTGAGCGCCGAAGAATTGATGCTTTTGAACTGTGGTGTTGGAGAAGACTCTTGAGAGTCCCTTGGACTGCAAGGAGGTCCAACCAGTCCATTCTGAAGGAGATCAGCCCTGGGATTTCTTTGGAGGGAATGATACCAAAGCTGAAACTCCTGTACTTTGGCCACCTCATGCGAAGAGTTGACTCATTGGAAAAGACTCTGATGCTGGGACGGATTGGGGGCAGGAGGAGAAGGGGATGACAGAGGATGAGATGGCTGGATGGCATCACTGACTCGATGGACGTGAGTCTGAGTGAACTCCGGGAGATGGTGATGGACAGGGAGGACTGGCATGCTGCGATTTATGGGGTCGCAAAGAGTCAGACACAACTGAGCGACTGAACTGAACTGAACTAAAACACATGTTCCTGACCAAGCGTGCTACAGAGGGCTGGTATGATAGTAGTTACCAACACTTTTAGATTATCTACTGTCGCTATTCCAGGTGCTTTATACATATCAACTTGTTAACCTCACCAGCGTTCAATCCAATTCAATCCATAGGCGTGGATTGAATTGTCCCCACTGTATGGACCAAAGTACAGAGAGGTTGTTTCATATATTCAAAGCTACAGAACTAGCTAGTGTCAGACCCAGGCGTTGGATCTAGGCGATCTGACTTCAGCAAAGGCACTTAAAACCACTGTGCTATACTGCCTCTCTCTAGTTCAAGGCAGCAGGTGTTGAGTACTTGAATAAAGAATTTTGAATAAATGTAGGAATTTATACATATTTCATATGAATTATAACTGACTAGCTTTGGGAGTTGGAATGGAGTAGTTTCAAGACGAGACACCACGGCAGATAAAAGGCCAAGGGAAATGAACCAGTGTCTCTACTATATTGGAGAATAAGGTTTGATTGATGAATTGGAGCTGAATTATTTCAAAATGTATCATATTATCATCTCTTATGAAGAATCTCTAATAGGATAGGCTATAGGGAACCCTGAATATTCATAGTTAGGAAAGATGTTGAGAAGTGGATATGTACCATGGGAAGAATGAATTAACAAGGTTATGGATCATGCCTATGGTCCAAATGAGATGAAAAGCCAACCAATCAAACAAAAGATGTTTGATGATAGCTTAGATGAAAATGATGTAGCTAAATCTCATATTTTTGAGTCTGATGGACTGGGAAAGAATGTAGGTGCTTTAAGAATCAGAATTTTCAGTTGGAAGCAAATTTAGACATACTCTAGTCCTACTCACTTAATTACTGCTGCTGCTGCTAAGTCGCTTCAGTCATGTCCGACTCTGTACGACCCTGTAGACGGCAGCCCACCAGGTTCCGCCGTCCCTGGGATTCTCCAGGCAAGAACACTGGAGTGGGTTTCCATTTCCTTCTCCAGTGCATGAAAGTGAAAAGTGAAAGTGAAGTTGCTCAGTCGTGTCTGACTCTTAGCGACCCCATAGACTGCAGCCTACCAGGCTCATCTGTCCATGGGATTTTCCAGGCAAGAGTACTGGAGTGGGTTGCCATTGCCTTCTCCGGACACTTAATTACTAGGCCAAAGAAAACCAAGACCTAGGAGACTATCTCAGGTCACACAGGCAGATGTGGGGCAGTTAGTGTTAGAACCCTAATTCTCTGCCTTTGGTCTAGTGTTACAATGATATTGATCTTCCACATATCGGCTGACACTTGCTAGAATTTACAACATTGCTTTGATAACTAGATGCCACATGGATGGTGTGTGTGTATAGGGAGCCACATGAAACAGTACCATGCTTTCTTAAATCATAACCAGCTATGTGACTGAAATAGAAAATTGAGAAGAGTCATTTTGGCAGAAACTTACTGGATCAGTTCTGGGTGAAGGCAGAAATAGGGTGCAGATGATGATTTTGAGTCTACAATTTCTCTGAATGTAGAAAAAGAATGTCAACTGTGTTAAAGTTCGCTCTCAGAAGTTAGTAGGTTTGGATGGGATATTGCTTGAAACCAGTTTACTTTGAAGGAAGAGCATTTTTCATTCCCAGAGATTCAGAACTTTAGATATTATGTAAGCAATTTTATTAAGAATTTATATTAATTTTATTAAGAATTGGTAACTATTCATCTAGCAACTGCAGAATTCATTTTTATTTAGAGTATGTTAATGAATGATTTTTTCCATATCCTGATAATTCTTCATAATCCTCTGTTGAATTTCTGATACATTTTATCTTTTGAAATAGAAGATAGGAATGTGTAATTTGGTTCTACAGGATTAATTTATTACTTCTACTAGAAGCCTCTGGGCTTAAAATACTTTATAATTGAATATATATTCCATGTTTAATTGAAGTTACAAATTCTGTGCTAAAATAAGTCAAGATAAGTTAATCCATATAAACATGAAAGCTTTCATTCAGCATGTGTTGTTGGGAATTTGGGTACTGTTATTTCTCTATGGGAAGAAAAAAAATCTTTTGTACATCATGCTCTGAACTTCTTACATGAAAATATGTGTTTGATGGGAGCCTAACTGTTATAAAGCCATGAGAACTACAAAATTGATTGTGTATTAGAAAGTCTTACTTTTCTTTTCTTGACCATTGAGGAAAACTCTCCTTTCTACACCAAAATTAAATCTATCATTTGATCCCTTCCTATTATAGCTAACATCTCTCTCTTGTTAAAAGCATTTTTTAATAGCAGAGAAATTGTTTCCTCATCATACAAAATTCATGAAAGATAAGAGAAAAAGAAAACTGAAAATGAAATAAGAGTAACAACTGCCTTATAAATTTTTAATAAAAGATTTAAGCTTCTGAGTCTCCTTAAAACTTAGGAAAAGAACAAAGCTTCAGCTATAGAACAGTGTTTACTTCCAATGATGAACCTCATGTCTGTGGATAATATTTCTCCCTTAGGAGCCTTAGTAAAGCAAACCATTTACTTTTCATGGGTGCCACTTGAAACAGTGTTCCTTTGGAAACATCTATCTGAGAATTATTTAACTTGGATGTTAGTCCTATTATTTTTGCAGCATAAAACTATATGCTCCTTTTCAGGATTGATTTAACATTTATTAATTAGAAAAACTCTACATTTTTATAGTGAATGTTGTTTAGAAGAAAATAAAAGATTGTCTAGATAACTCTAAAGGGAAGAGTGGTGACAATATTAGTGGTGAAATATTCTAATCATTTTTGATTAGAAAAAATAGAAATCTTGTTTCTAAAAGTATATGATTGAAGATGCATTCTCGCTGAAGTGAAACATTCTCTTTTAATGTATTAACAAAGCCAGGTAGACATGCAATATTTTTTTGTAAAAATTATTTATTAATTGAAGCATAGTTGATTTTGGGCTCCGCTGGTGGCTCAGATGGTAAAGAATCTGCCTGCAATGCAAGAGACCTGGGTTCAATCCCTGGGTCAGGAAGATCCTCTGGAGAAGGGAATGGCTGGCTACCCACTCCAGTATTCTTGCCAGGAGAATTCCATGGACAGAGGAGCCTGGCAGGTTATAGTCCATGGGATCACAGAGAGTTGGGCATTGCTGAGCAACTAACACTGTAGGTGAATTACAGTGCTGTGTTAGCTTCAAGTATACAGTAAAATAATTCAGTTATATATACATATTCTTTTTCAGATTCTTTACCATTAGTTTATTGTTTGTTACAATATACTGAACATAATTCCTTGTACTATCCTGTAGGACTTTCTTGTTGATAGATTTTATATATATTGTCCTTTGAATCTGCTAAATAGATATTCTTTTAAGCACTGCATTTTTCTTGAAAAAATCGATTTTCCTGAATAAATAAAATCCACTTAATTAAAAGTAAGAAAATTTGTTTGGTTTTCTAAAGGAATCTATAAAAGTATTTGCTCTAGCTTTTAATAAATGGGTGGAAAAGTGAAGCTGGAACCAGCAAGCCCAGTTCTCCGAGTCTCACACCCCATCCTTCTTGAAATTTCCTTCTATCTTAATTTCTGAGACACAATGCAACTTGGATGTTGAAGGAAAGAAAGAATTTTTTCTGCTTCTTGTGGTCAGAATTATTGATTTTAAAATTTCTTCTATGGGCTCAGGATTTACAAAGGGTTTAGAAAGAGGTACAAATGGGGGAAGGCTGTTTCTAGAGTGGTGGGTGTTGCTCTTCCTAGTAGCACCATACTGAGGCCTCAGAGGGTAAGACTATTTGTTCCCAGCAGGTGACAGAATGAGAACCACATGTGTCACAGGAACTTGGAAACAAGGATTGAATACAGAAGTATAATAGCAATGGAAGATCAGGGAGTAGTTGGTACCTTCAGTTTCAGCAGAAAGAGAGGCTGCTCAGGGGACTGGGGATGTGATGTAATTGTTTAGTCACTAAGTCATGTTCAACCCTCTGTGACCGTATGGACTGTAGCGAACCAGGCTCCTCTGTCCATGGGGTTTCCCAGGCAAGAATACTTGAGTGGGTTGCCATCTCCTCTCCAAGGGAATCTTCCCAATTCATGGAGTGAACCTATATCTCCTTCATTAGCAGGCAGATCCTTTGCCACTTAGCCACCGGGGAAGCCAGATCAACTACTGACCCCTTGCAATTTAACTGAATATGGATGCCTTTGAAATAAGGTCTGATGCTATTCATGGCAAGTAGACAAGAAAGCACAGCTTTGAGTTCAAATGTGCACATAACCAAAAAGGCAATGGCAGAGATAGCACATACAATTGATACAGTTAGAAACAGTTTGCTTTATTATGGATGAGAATACTCATAAATCATTAGTCACTGAGCAAAGTCAGAGGGAGACTGTAAACTTCATGAAGATAAAGATTTTGTCTGTCTTCTTTGCCACTGAATTGTGAGCATTAGAAAAGATCATGATCAATAGGGATTACATTGAATATGTAGATTCCTTTGGTAGTATCATCATTTTCACAATATTGATTCTTACAGTCCAAGAACATGGTATATCTCTTCACCTGTTTGTGTCATCTTTCATTTTTTTCATCAGTATCTTATAGTTTTCTGAATACAGGTCTTTTGCCTCCTTAGGTAGGTTTATTCCTAGGTATTTTATTCTTTTGTTGCAGTTGTAAATGGGATTGTTTCCTTAATTTCTTTTTCTGGTCTTTTGTTGCAAGAGATTTATTTGTATTAATTATGTATCCTGCAACTTTACCTAGTTCATTGATTGGTTCTAGTAGTTTTCTGGTGACATCTTTAGGATTTTCTGTGTATAGTAGCCATGAAATTAAAAGACGCTTACTCCTTGGAAGAAAAATTATGACCAACCTAGATAGCATATTCAAAAGCAGAGACATTACTTTGCCAACAAAGGTCCGTCTAGTCAAGGCTATGGTTTTTCC
>SJYQ01001181.1:88324-136329 GCA_006410935.1 Redunca redunca
TGACTCATTGGAAAAGACTCTGATGCTGGGAGGGATTGGGGGCAGGAGGAGAAGGGGACGACAGAGGATGAGATGGCTGGATGGCATCACTGACTCGATGGATGTGAGTCTGAGTGAACTCCAGGAGTTGGTGATGGACAGGGAGGCCTGGCATGCTGCGATTCATGGGGTCGCAAAGAGTCGGACACGACTGAGCGACTGAACTGAACTGATGTATAGTATCATGCCATCTCCAAACAGTGATAATTTTATTTCTTTTCAAATTTGACTTCTTTTCATTTCTTTTTATTCTCTGATTGCCATGGCTGTGATTTCCAAAACAATGTTGGATAATAGTGGCAAGAATGGATACCATTGTCTTTTACTGATCTGAGAGGAAATGCTTTCAGTTTCTCACCACTGAGAATGATGTTTGCTATGGGTTTGTAGTTCAGTTCAGTCGCTCAGTCGTGTTGGACTCAAAGAAATCCCAGGGCTGATCTCCTTCAGAATGGACTGGTTGGATCTCCTTGCAGTCCAAGGGACCCTCAAGAGTCTTCTCCAACATCACAGTTCAAAAGTATCATTTCTTCAGCGCTCAGCTTTCTTCACAGTCCAACTCTCATATCCATACATGACCACTGGAAAAACCATAGCCTTGGCTAGACAGATCTTTGTTGGCAAAGTAATATCTCTGCTTTTCAATATGCTATCTAGGTTGGTCATAACTTTTCTTACAAGGAGTAGGTGTCTTTTAATTTCATGGCTGCAGTCACCATCTGCAGTGATTTTGGAGCCCCCAAAAATAAAGTCTGATGGCCTTTATTATGTTGAGGTTGGTTCCTTCTGTGCCTCCTTTCTGGAGAGCTTTTATCATAAATGAGTGTTGAATTTTGTCAAAAGCTTTTTCTGCATTTATTGAAATGATCATATGATTTTTATTATTCAGTTTGTTAATATGGTGTGTCACATTGATTTGTGTGCATTGAAGAATGTTTGCAAGCCTGGGATAAATCTCACTTGATCATGGCATATGATCCTTTTAATATGTTATTGGATTCTGTTTGCTAGCATTTTGTTGAGGATTTTTGCATCTATGTTCATAAGTGATATTGACTTGTAATTTTCTTTTTTTGTGATGTCTTTGTCTGAGTTTGGTATTAGAGTGATAGGTGGCCTCATAGAATAAATTTTGGAGGATTCTTCTCTCTGCAATTTTTTGGAAGAGTTTGAGAAGGATGGGTGTTAGTGCTTCTTTAAACGTTTGATAGAATTCATCTGATTCCATTTGAAACCTGAAGCCATCTGATCCTGGATTTTTGTTTGTAGGAAGATTTTTAATAACAGTTTCAATTTCATTAGTTGTGATTGGTCTGTATATATTTTCTATTTCTTCCTGGTTCATTCTCGGAAAATTGTTCTTTTCTAAGAATTTGTCCATTTCTTCCAAGTTGCCCGTTTTATTGGCATAAGTTGCTTTTACTGTTCTCTTTTGATCTTTTATATTTCTGTGGTATCATTTGTAACTTCTACTTTTTAATTTTTAATTTTGAGTCCTTTTTTTTTTGTCTTGATGAGTCTGGCCAAAGGTTTATCAATTTCATTTATTTCTTCACTGATCCCACTTTTAGTTTCACTGATTTTTGCTTTGTTTTCTTCACATCTATTTCATTTATTTCTCCTCTGATCTTTATGATGTCTTTCCTTCTACTAACTTTGGGCTTTGGGTTTTCTTCTTTCTCTAGTTGTTTTAGGTGTAAGATTAGGTTGTTTATTTGAAATTTTTCTTGTTTCCTGAGGTAGGATTGTATTGCTATAAGATTGTTCTTTTTTTTTTTTTTTCCTGCTGCATCTCATGGGTTTTTTACATTTTTGTTTAGCCATAAATGATTTCTAATCTCATAGTGTTGTGAACATCATGATCAATAAGTACTTATTTTATAGTCAATTGTTGTCACAGACCATTTTGGAATTCTAGAAGGGAACACATGGAGTCAGATAAGTAAAATAAACCCCTAAAGCAGAATTGGGACCTGCCCCTAGCTACCTAGGATAGGTAGAGCTCCTAATCCCTCAAGGAGGAGGGATTACATCCCAATAAGACCAACCTATAAGATATCTGTGTATGTTAGTCATTCAGTCATGTCTGACTCTTTTCAACTCCTTGGACTGAAACCCACCAGGCTCCTCTGTCCATGGAATTCTCCAGGCAGGAATACTGGAGTGGGTAGCCATTCCCTTCTCCAGGGGATCTTCCAGACCCAAGAACCAAATCCGGGTCTCTCGCATTACGGGCAGATTCTTTACCGTCTGAGCCACCAGGGAAGCTCCTAAGACACCTATGGACTAGGCCTGAAATGGATATTTTATGATACATGTACAGTTTACCATGGAGCTGCTTTGATTACCTTGCTAATTCATTTTATCCTCTATAGTCCAAGTTTTAATAGATATTTTTAATGCTCTATAAGTCAGATATATTGAATGAGGGTTGACCCTAGCTTGATTATCTGAAGTCACTACAGAAACTATATGGCAGGGCTTTCTGCCTGTTTAGGACCAGTCAGGGGAAGTTTTATAAAGGGCATCCACACAGGGACTAATGAAGTAGTGCTCTGGTGGTTACCTACCTGGACTGGGGTAATTCAGTGACAGGTCATGGGGATGTCCATAGTGCCACTAACCATTTCTTCTCTGGCTCTTCTTTTCCTCTTGTTCCCTCACTCTGAGCAGATCCCTGAATCTCACTATTGGTTTCCAATGAGCCTTTCCTTTGATTTCCTATTTATCACTGTTTCAACCATTCCCCATGCTCAACCCTAGCCTTCCCACCCTCATTCTGACCCAAACAGTAATCTCCTGTCTCTGATCTTCAGTAAAACTCATTCTGATATTCCTTAGTTCTTCTAAATGACTCAGTTACAAGATCTCAGAGACATTCTTAATTCTTGCCTCCCTGTTGTCCCCACCAAGTTCTGCTGACTCCATAAAATGCTCCATAGCCATCTCTCAAGTCTTGATCCTTTTCATCTTGTGCCTAATTCAGTACAACAACTTCTTCTCTGGTCACCTTGGACTCCCAAGTTTATCTTTTCCAAACATACTGTGGCTAGAATTTTCTTTCTGAATTATCACTTTTATCGTATTTCTCTCCTATTCAAAAATTCTCAGTGGCTTCCTGTTACCTCTGTCTTACCTTTGAGAACCTCCATGATCCGGCTACTCAGACAATCCAGGACAACTTCCTGATATGATCTCTCTGGTCCAGCCAGCCTTTTTATTTTTTTATTCCTTAGTCCTCCAAAAATAATTTGTTTTGAATGCTGTGTTTTTCACATGTTACTCTTTAAAGTCTTTTCTTGCTAAATGTTCAGGTCAAGTCTTAATCTCTTCTGTAAAGACTTTTAAATGATTTCATTCTTCTTTGATCTTCTACTTTCTGATATGTTAATGTGCTTATTATCTACATCATTATTTTTGGTTAAAGAACATTTTTAAATATAATTTAACTGTTAAGTATGTCTATTTAATCTTCTCCACTATACATACTTTAAAAACAATAATATGTATTTATTTCTTTAGACATGTTTTAGTCCTCAATCTAGTGCTATATGAGTATAAAGGAGGTTGATAAATATTTAGGGACTTGATGCATACCAGCTATGGTTTAATGGAGGAAAGCAAACACTATTGGAAGTTGTATCATTTAGATTTTCTTCTCAGTTCTGCTGCTCCCCAGCTAAGTGACAATGAGAAGGTCATGAAACCCCACTGGTTCTCAAATTTTATTTTAAAGGATCACCTGGATATTTCATTCAATGAACATAAAAATTATAGCATCACAGGGCAAAGTCTGAACAGTTAAAAAGATACCCACTTCTTTGGTGTTGATAACTGTTGAAATTAGATGATGGGTGCATGGGGATTTAGTAAAAGTTCCTTCTACTTCTAAGTTTGAACATTTTCATAATAAAAGATCATCAGCCTCACTCTAGAGCACTAGTTTAAAAAAATGCAAGAATTTTGATTAAATAGATTCCTATGTTGACCCCATACATTCTGATTTAGTGGCTTGAGGTAGATTCAGGAATCTTGTTTGTGTTTTTTTTTTTTAAATAGCAGGTTGATATAAACATTGTTTTACCTCTTGGAACCTTCTTCCTAACCTGTAAAATTGGGACACAAAATCTCCACAGGTCTATCGTGTGTGGAATAAGATGTGTAAAAGCATGTAGTTCAGCTCCTGGCTCAAAATCGAAGCCCAGTATATGTTTAAATTAACAGATACCTACACCCTTCAAGTGGAGAAGGCAGTGGCACCCCACTCCAATACTATTGCCTGGAAAATCCCATGGACAGATGAGCCTGGTAGGCTGCAGCCAATGGGGTATCTAAGAGTAGGACATGACTGAGTGACTTCACTTTCACTTTTCACTTTCATGCATTGGAGAAGGAAATGGCAACCCACTCCGGTGTTCTTGCCTGGAGAATCCCAAGGACGGCGGAGCCTGGTGGGCTGCTGTCTATGGGGTCGCACAGAGTCGGACACGACTGAAGCGACTTGGCAGCAGCACACCCTTCAAGAGAGACTCTTGCTCTGATAAATGGCCAATGATCATTTATAACCCTGAAGATGAATTTAGGTAACCAAGGCCAAGAGTAAAAAAGAATTTAAAAAGTGAAAGAATTTGATTAAGGATAGTATTGACACATCCTCTTTTTTTCAAGTTCTGCTAAGTGATTTGACCTCTTCTGGGAATCAACTGTAACCACATTTAATTTAAAGAGCTCACAGATGACAAATTGCCAATAACCAGGGTATTTCATGGATGGGCTCACTAGACTAGTGACTAAGCTAATTTCACAGCTGGAAGGGCTTATCTCTCTCACACAAATTTTGTATAGTTAAGATATTATGGAGAAAAATCACTTTGAAAAACAACACTTTCTAGAGTGAAGTATGATTTAGGTTTATTGAAAAAAATTCTGAGACTACTATTAGACATATCTTTATTTTAGTGACATTTTTGTTTATAGTAATTGCTTAAGTAAATAAATAACATTTACCACCAGAGTTGCACCAAATATTTTGTCTTCTTTAGCACTTTTGGAATAGTTTTGCCTTTTTATTGGATGGCTCATTTCTAGGCTATATTTGTCCTCTGTCTTCAGCCACCACCCACTACTTCTTAAAACTTTCTCTTCATTCCTTCTTACACTGCTTAGACTGCTTCTTACACTCTTCTCCATTTTTTTTTAGAGATAATTGTTTAAATAATGTAAAACCTAGGCAACAGAAGGATAAATATGCATAAGAATGCTGGAAATAATATGCAAACTTTTTGTAGTTTATGACTAGAGGTAGTATTGTCTATAGGAATAGGTCTTAGACCACTCATTCATTTATTCATTCATTCAATAAATAGTGAGTTTTGGAAATTCCTGGATGATCTAGACACTGTCTTTCCTTAAGGATTCCTCTTAAGGACAACTATAAGACCAGGTAGAAATAACACAGGTGGGGATGGGTAAATGGCGGCGGTGGTGAGGCAAGGATAAGGTTTTCTTTCATTATCAGGGAAGGACCTCCCAAGGAGGAGGCCTTTACCTGGGTTTGCAAGAGTCTGAAGTGGGCAGAGGGAGATGCTTCAACCTAGCTGGATCCTCCCACTCACTCATCACACGCATCAGGTGCAGATCTGGCTTCTGGTTTAGAACCACATTTTGTGGCCATGGAGCGTAGCGAAGCTTGCATGGCTGATGTAGGAACTGAACCCACAGGCAATGCTACTTTAACAGCTGCTCTCACTTGCCACAGTGTGTAACTTGAATGAGATGCCAGTTTAGTTTTTGATCCAGCTGCAGACGGACCACTGCTTAGCTCATTCCTGAAAGATCCTTTGAAAAAGTGGAATTCAGGGCTTGGATTGTCTCCAGTGTATCTGCAGAGTCTGAGAATATTGTGAACAACTTTTGGGTAGAAGATCTAGAGGGAAAAAACAGATCACACACAGACAACATCTTTGAACTTGTGTCTCCTTTGAATCTGTTTTTGTAAACAGCAAGATATCTCTGTCTTTAAATTCAGAGAAGTGGAAAAGGGTAGTTAAAGCTGACTTTGAAATAATTAGATTATAATGTAAAAGTTGTATGAGTCTTTTCCTCACTGATACCAGTTTCTGGTTCTTTAAAGAGAAACACTTTTTAATTTATAAACTACTGCCACTTTTGTATACACTCTGGAAGGTGTTACTAAAGAACTTTTAATCTCCAAATGTAAGAGATGTTATGAGAATGGAAAAGCCATGATGAGCCAGGTTTCTGCCATAAAACCTCTGAACCGGATGTCGTAGCGAGGAAAGACCTTTCTGTTCATCCTTGTTCTAGTGCTGGGGACCCACTGGCTTTAGGTCAGCAGCATCCATCTCCTTTTCCTTTTCCAAAAACTCAACTAGTAGCTTCAGTGGAGATGTGGGGGCCACAGTTATCCACCATCCACATGCAGATCACAGCATGCAGCTGTAAAGAGAAATTTCAGCCAGCGGCCACATCTTCCCAGGCACTTTCAAATAAGAGATCAAAATGAAAGGCACTGATAGACAGTCAGCAGCAAAATCTCATTCACTTTGATTCAAGTAACTCAATTCCCCGTCAGTGGGAGGAAGAGAGGCTGGGTGACCACAGCCCTTGTGCTGGTATTGATCACCTGTCTCCCCCAGCAGCCAGGAGCAGCCCCTCTCCCATTGTATCGTGAGAAAGCTGAACCATTTAGTGCTGAAGCGGGATAGCTTGGGAGATTTGTGCTGATACAGGAGGATGGGGGTTTTGTTATGATTTACCTCCATTAGTCAGAATTCTCAGCACTTAGGAGTTTTTAATTAGTGCTGTCAACTCTTTTTGCTTCTTCGAATGGCATCAATATGAACATTTTTGGGCCTGGGGGCACCCAGAAGCTATTCCTGGTTTCTGATATTAAAGTGATTAAGGAGACAGGGGAAGGGACATGAATGTGGAGGTATCAGGATTCTAGAAGATAACAGACTTCATTTAGCTGGCTGCTCTTCTAGGCTTATGGCAGACATCAAGAAAAAGGTATTGTATGTTTTGTCTAGCAATCCTTCTATCTCAATGCTGTTTATAAGATTAGTTTCAACTTCTATAAGCAGTTGACATTCAATATAAAAACTGCACCATACAGAAAAATCTGAGGTCTCTGTGCCATCTTTCATATCCTTGCCTTGTAGTGTTGGCTAACTTTTCAGAGATTTAGGATGGAATCCTGTGTCACTTTTATTCTGTAACCTCACATAAAATTCAACAGAGTGCCTTTGCACTTAGAAAATGCTAAGTATTTATTTCATGCAGTAGGTAAATCAGATTTGATATATTGGCAGATTTATTTTTAATGGATAAAAACCTCCCCCTCTCCCTTTTTTGAAATGACTGTTCTTCATATGTTGTAATGACATTTAAAATGTACAAAAAGTAAGGACTTCCCTGGTGGTCTAGTGGTTAACAATCCCCCTTCTGATGTAGAGGGTGTGGGTCAGGGTAATAAGATCCTACACTCTGCGTGGCACAGCCAAAGGGGGGAAAGTATGTATATACACACACACACACACATATGTATGTATTATATGTATATATAGAATGTGTGTGTGTATATATAGTATGTATGTATATACGTATATATATATACATGTATGTATAGACTGAGTGACCTTCACTTCCTCGCTATAGTGAGTGAAGTGAAAGTTGCTCAGTCGTGTCTGACTCTTTGCAACCATGTGGACTGTAGCCCACCAGGCTCCTCTATTCATGGGATTTCCAGGCAAGAATACTGGAGTGGGTTGCCATTTCCTTCTCCTACATATGTGTGTTTGTGTGTGTGTGTGAGTAAAAAGTAACTATCTGATTTTCTTCAGGTCTACCAATCTCATCCTCTTCTGTCTGTAAAATAATCTAAATTATTCCTGTTCTCTCAGAGCCACCCTCTGTAGACTTATCTCTTTCTTACACCCTAACACTATACTCTGATCTAAAGAGCCCCAAATTTTAGTTCCTGAAAAATGTCAGTGGAGGGGAGGAGGGAAACAAAGTTAGCAGAACACATGAGTTATTCCAAAAATCTAGGAAATTTCTGTAAGAACAACTTAAAAGTTACAGCCAGCAACAAACGAAACGGTCTGAAACAGAAATTACCACTGTTTTCATTGTGACCAGATATGCACAGCCTTCTTTCAGTGCTGCCAGTGTCTCCCTGCTGTGTTTGAGCAATAAACCCCTGGTTAAGATTTTACAGGTAACCTAATGCCACAGTGACAGGATGGAACCTAAACGGTCTACAAATACAGGAATGTGAGAGTGCCTTTCTGCCTGTGTGTGCACATGTGGAAGCTGAATAAGGTGCATTGTTTCCATTTTGGTGCTTTTTAGATTTCTCCTGTCACTTCCCAGAAAAGCGGGTTTACATTTTTTATGAAATCACTCCCATGTTGTCAGAATGAGTCTAATGATCAAAAAAGATACCTGCAAGACTTCTAAAGCACAGCATTTCAAAACCTTGTGTTAGTCTGAAACATAACAAGATACAACAAAATAAAACAAAAGGGTTATAAAGACAGGAATAACTGGAATGCTTAACATTAAAAACATTTTTTTAATGGAATGGTGGTGGTTTTGTCTTTAAGTTATGTCTGACTCTTGTGGCCCTATGGACTGCAGCCCACCAGGCTCCTCTATTTATGGAATTCTGCAGGCAAGAATACTGGAGTAGGTTGCCATTTCCTTCTCCTTGGCATCTTCCTGACCCAGGGATCTAACCAGGATCTCCTGCATTGCAGGTGGATTCTTTATTGACTGACCCACCAGGGAAACCCCTTTAAAAGGAATATTTAAAAATAAAGGAATATTGCTTTACCAAACAAATTTAGATTCTTTTCCTGATAGGTGAACAGCAGTAGGGGGGAATGTCATTCATGGAAATATTAAAACTATTTATTCATAAGCTTGTACAGGTGTGGAGCATTTAAAGCTGGTTATGTAAAGTCATCTTGTTGCAGTCTGCTCTTGGGAATCTCTCTATATAAATCTCCAGGGAGGCAGAGTGGCATCACGTGTGCTTGTGTGGCCCTCAGGTAGATCTTGACATTAGGATGTTTGGGCTTTAGTGCTGGTTCTGCCGCTTACCAGCTGCTTGCGTTTAGGAAAGCTAACTGAGTTTTCTTAGTCTCAGTTTCCTCATCTATAAAATGAGGAAAATAATTGTACTTACCTCAGAGAGGGTATGTGAATCAAATAAAAGTATGCGTAGAAAGTTCAATAGCTGCCTGTTAGTGCTCACAATAAGCTCTCAACAAATAACAGCTATCTTACATCAGACATGAGGTATCAACTGAACTAAATGTTACCTTTTCCAGGCAGTTTCCAATTTTGGCATGTGCTTAGTTGCTCAGTCATGTCCGACTCTGCGACCCCATGGACTGTAGCCTGCCAGGCTCCTCTGTCTGTGGGGATTCTCCAGGCAAGGATACTAGAGTGGGTTGCCAGCCCTCTTCCCAGGGATATTCCCAATCCAGGGATTGAATCCAGGTCTCCCACATTACAGGCAGATTCTTTACCGTCTGAGCCACCAGGCAAGCTCAATTATTATTTTTTTTTATAATGGATTTCAATTGGTAAAGAAAATTTAAATGAAAATCAGTTGGCTTTTTAAAACTCCTGCACTTTCTTCACATGGATAAAGCCAATCAGTCTGGCAGCATTGCTTTATTTTCCTAAGGACACTGTTGGTGGCAGGAATAGATTTGAGTGAAATGTGGACATGGTAACGGGAACTTAAGCCTTGCTCCTCTTCTCTCCCAGGATTACTGTCATTCCATGATCTGCATCTTCTTCATTTCGTTTATCCCTCCCTCCCTCTCTCCCTTTATCTCCTGCTAGGTGCTAGACATTGGAGATGTGACATGAATTAGTTACAATCTCTGTTCCCAAGGAGCCCACAGGAAGGTCATAGTGGGGGTACAGGGAAGATGGTGGTGGTTTTGGTGTCAAAGAGATAATTTTTCTACAAGGAACTTAGTATAATGTTTGAGATATGCGTAGAATTCTGTGGAAATGGGAGCAGCAAGGACTTCCCACAAAAGTTTCCTTATGGATTTTAACATTCACTCTCTTCCACAATTTGTTTATAGCAACATGCAAATAAAATGGGAGTGTTTCACAAGTTAGATTAAGGCCTTTAGTGGCTTACAGGAATACATAACTATTTAGCTTTTCCCTGTAAGTTTGACCTTCTCAGTCATCTTTAAAACATAATGTATACATGAGTCACAGCTATTGTCTGACAATGGACAAATGTCTAAGCAGGGGTTGAGGGGTACAGCATGTTTAATGTGAACCAGATTCTGAGAAGACCCAGCTGAGGGACAGTTAATGTGGTGAATTAAACGTGTGTGTGTGTGTTTTCCCTACAGAGAAAGGGGGAACAATTTTACAAATGAAATAAATTTCATTTATTTGCACATTGGTTAGCTATTAGCTCATCCCTTGTAACACAATGACAGTCATGTTCTTACTTTCCTTTTTAAGCTGTTTCTTTGGAAGCTATTTGTGTCATAAATTATTTCTAGTGAATTTCTTTTGTTAGATGCTAAGTGACATTTTGAAAAAGGGCCATTATTGTCATTGTTGTTGTTATCCTTATCAAGACTTAAACATGTCAGAAGAGAAAAAAATTCTGAGATCCTAACAAGATCCTGCTCAGTTGTACCTAAAAATCTTTAAATTCACACTGATTTGGGAACATTTATTTAAAAAAATGATTGTTATAGAAGTCCCACTCTACCACCATCCTATCTTCACAATGGTTTTCTGGTATTTATTTTTAAAACAGTATCAAATTACTAGAAACTTAAAGCCTGAATCCCTAATGTTTATGTGAAACCAATCAACATTTGATTGTAGTTGAAGAAAATTAACCTAACAGGCTGTATTTCAGTTTGCAGTATACAATAGTTACATTTTTGCTTTTTAAATTATTTCCTAAAAAATAATTATTTCCTAGAACTGATTTATCCTCAATAAGCTTCAAAATGACATACTTCTTTTGTGTCATAGAATAAGAAATAAATAAGGAATAAGAAATTTGGGTTTCCTGATTTCTTGGTGGTAGATAGCTCTTAGTGCTTTTCTAAACTTAGGTTGAAAGAATAAGAAGAAAAAATGGTAAAGACTGAGTGATAGCACCAATTCTAGCAAGCAGTGGATTTATGAGGCTCTCACCAGCTTTCCTTCAGTCGTTTGGTACACTAGGGCTGTGGCATAAACCAGTGAATTCTCTAATCCTTACTTTTCTGATTATGGTGTAATTTTGAACATGGGACAAGACTTAGAATGTGGTATCCAGCATTTATTGTCTTATCTTTCCTAGAGCTCAGAAAGCCACCTGTCCCATTTCCCACTTGTATAAAGTATAGCACCTAGGCAAAGATCCAAACCACAGAGCTGTGCAGGAGAAGAGTGGGTCTGCTCTGCGGGAGGGTCCAGAAACGGTGGCAAGACCCACAGGCAGTGAAACCATTTGGTGTCATTTTAGGGACTCTGAAGAGCTCCGGTTACCATAGTCCTTTATGTCTCAACAGAGACAAGAATTCAGCAAGAGGCAAAGCGATAGCTAAGAAGTGATTTATTAGAATAGGATGCCTGTGAGGTTTACAAGTGGGTGGGCAAGAAACGCTACACTCAAGAACTTACTGGGCTATAGTTTAATAATCAAAGGAAAAGGACAGAGGGGGAGAAATACTTTGTCTTTCTAAGGCAGACATCCTGCCTCTATCGTCAGTCCCTCTTCAGGTTGAGCAGGGGCATTTTCCTGTCTGTCATGGTCAAGCTAGGTCCGCAAATTATTGCTTTTCATGTATGCAGAGAGCATGTTCTAGGGACCATGAACTTACTGAGCTCCTTGGGCAGGATGTGGCCCTCACGCCACCACTGTTTTATTGTGTAGGGGCATGTCTTCTGCCTCTGCTACATGGTTGTGTTGCTAAGCAAACTTGCTTTCTTGAGTAACCATTAATTTACAGGGGTCTCCCATATATTTTTACTTATAATCTCCTAGTGGAATTAACTACTTAATCACCTGCTTTATCCTTTCAGTCTGTGCCTATCAGAAGGAGTGGACCTTCCCTTTATGGGGCCCTGATATCTGGTGAAACTAACACCAGGTTGAATACTTCCTGATCTTTTTGCTCTACCAGGAAGAGACAGCCCAGGGAGTAAAAAGGTGCCACATTGCTCATTTGTTTACTCAACTATTATTTATTGAGTGCTTGTGGTATGCCAAGCACAAACGTTGATTCTGGGATAAGTTATCACTCCTGCCTTCAAGGTGTTTCAGTCTAGCAGGGAGAAAGACTTAAACCAGTAATTAAACTCACTAATTATTAATATTACAGTGGGGAATAGCTTTGAATAGAAATAGCATAGTTGTGGAGGCCAAACTCAGGCTCTTTCGGAGATTTGTAACCAGGAGCAAGGTGATAAATGCCTTTGATCTTGGTTCTTCATCAGTGATGGTGGTGGTGGTGATTTCCTCTAACTTGCAGATAATGTATGTAAAGTGCCCAAGAGAGGGCCTGGCATTCAGTAGCGTGTGGACGAGCTTCAGGTGCTCAGGTAGCCTGCAGGGCAATAGGACCACTGAGTCCTGAGTCTCATGTCCCTATGCAAGAATGGCCTTCATTGGAATACTGGGGCACTAAACTGACAAGGAGATGCCACTGACAGATTTTAGTCTTCTATCACTCAGCTCACAGACCAAAACTGACAGCTCAAAAAATCCCATTGCCATTTTTGTTTTCATCTGAATTTCTGATATTGACATCTCCCACCTGACTCTTTTTTTCTGCTGAGCTCCTTGTTTACTGGAAGGACCTTGCACTTCCACTAGCCTCTTTCTTTTCTAGGCCTTCAGTATATTTTCTTCTTGCTCTTCTCTCCAATCTCTGGTTTACTGTATTTGAGAGGTATTATTAATATTTCGGCCTTCCCAGGTGGTGCTAGTGGTAAAGAACCCATCTGCCAAAGCAGGAGACTAAGAGACCTGGGTTTGATCCCTGGGTTGGAAAGATCCCCTGGAGCGGGGCATGGCAACTGACTCCAGTATTCTTGCCTGGAGAATCCCGTGGACAGAGAAGATTGGTGGGCTACACTACAGTCCATGGGGTTGCAAAGAGCTGGACACGACTTGGCAACTGAACAACAACAATGAATGTTTCGAAGTCATATTTTAATATATACATATGTATATTAATATATGTTTATATATTATTTGTTTATATATTAATCTACATGATTATAAAAAGTTTAATAGAATTTATTAGGTCATTGCTGCCTTTTTGTGACCTAAGAGCTATTAGTTAACGCTTATTGAGTTCTTACTGTTAGGCATCACATGTCTTAGGCATTGTATCAGTGCTTCTTGGACTTTAATGTAAATACATGTTGCCTGGAGATCTTTTTAAAATGTAAGTTTTGATTTATGCGGTGTAGGAGTAGGGCCCAAGAGTCTACATTTCTAATAAGCTCCTGGCTGATGCTGTCGCTCCATAGACTGCATCTTGAATAGCAAGGCATTGTACCATTTGATCCGAATGACCAGACTGTGAGCTGAATATTATTTTCCCCATTTTACAGCTGTGGAGGAATTAGATCATTTTCCCAAGGGCATGTTGCTAGAAACTAGCAGTGCTGAGACTCTAAACCCAGTTCTCCTTCCTGATACATATACTTTGGGCTTTGAAAATGTCCTACAACACCCAAAGTTGATCTGATGCTACCTGAAACAAAATTTATATTTTTGTTAGCTATTTTTTCCTTTTAAATGAAACTTCCTTTCTAATTTAAATTTCTCCTTATGCCGGACCTTTTGTTACATAATGATTCAGATGTGCTGGATTTTGTTTCTAAAGATGATACATAGTTTATTAACAATTTTTTTAACATTTAGCATAATTGACTTACCATGCTGTGTTAGTTTCAGGTGTGAAGCAAAAAACTTTTGTATGATTTATTTGCCAAGATTACAGGTTAGGAAACACTGTACCGTTGATGCAATCTGATTTGAACACAAGAGGAAGTTGCTGGGAAAGGATGCTTGTGAGGAAAGGAAATCCTCAGGCAGATTTATTGTTTAACGCTCAGTGTACAATGTGCTGGGCTTGTCACAGGCTAGTGGAAAAGGAGTGCTTGTCCTTAACAGAGCAGATGCACTTTTAAGAATAACATTTTGACCTGCTTATAAAATTAATTTGGTTCATAATAGAACATCTGAGCTACAGAAATATAATAGTAAAATAAAAAAATGATCTAAAATCCCACCGATTTTCATATTTTAGTTTTATTTTAAAAAGTGTGAAGAATATATCTCGAAACAGAGATCCAGGACCACATTTACGCTGAAGTGCAAAAGTTCAAGTGGTAATAAATTATGATAAATAATTTAAACACTATTTTTTATTTTGAGGGGCAATAGGAGTAAAAGGGGGCAGTTAGGAGTCCCCCAAAATTTAAGAAATGCGAATGCACTGCTCAGCCAGGACTCGAGTTCTGGGTTCACGTTCCAGCTTTCATGAAAGGTCTCAAAACTTAGCCCAACCCGTGCCGCTGAGTTCTCTACGCGCTCAAAACCGGCCCGTCGCCGACGCATGCGCAGTGCGGCCGCCGTGGCTCGGTGGGCGTTTCACAGGCCTATTTCTCTCCCGCAGGTTTTGTGCTTTTAGTGAAAGGGCCGGGACTGCGACTCCAACAGTTCCGAGCCCAAGACGGGAGAGGGAAACCACCTATAAGTGGAAAACACATCGCGTTGAAATAAGCTGCGGGGAGGGGTGGGGGTGGGTGCGGCAGGCGTCTCCAGATACACGCTTTTATTGTGGCAAAACATCCTCACGAGCAACTAACTTGGAGAAACGAGTTATCTGTAGGAAGAGAATTTAGAAGGTGGAAGGGGTGAGGGGTAACTTGCAGCGTTGCGTTCTCAAGATGCCTTGTGCCTTTTTTTTTTTTTCCCCTTTTCATTTCTTCGGGGAGTCCGGATGCCCCAATTAATCCTTCGCTCCTCTCGGACCCTTTATAAATTGTGTTTTGGAGGTCCTAATAGAAGTCCCCACCGAATTACACGGTTTAGACACACTCTCCCCAAGCAGATCTCCGGATGCCTGGGGNAAAAAAAAAAAAAAAAGTAACTCTGGAAGGCTGTGTGCATCCTAAACTTGCAAGTCGCTACACAGTGGAATGGTAGTTTCTTGGTCCTGTCAGAAAGTTTTTATGCAGAAAGCTGTTAAACACAACTCAGTACATCTATTTTCTCTTTTAGAGAAAAAGCCACTTTCAGAGTAAAAAAAAACACTTTCAGCTTGAAAGGGAGAGGAAACAGTCCCCTACATGATACACTTTAGCAGCACTAATCCTGAATGATACAGAGCCTCAGCTACTTAGCAACCAGAACAGTGCCTTTTACAGCAGAACTTTATATAATGCAGACTCGAGAGAATGTAATAATTATGTTTTTAAAGTTAGAGCACGCACATTCCTCTCTTCTGGATGTCAGTGTTTCATCAGGGCCTGTCTGCTCCTTCAGTTCTGCGTACCTTGCCTGTCTACCGTCAACCTGCTGGTTAGTGGTTCCCAAGAAAGAACAGGCTTGTAAGTGGTGAGAACCATATGGTTTTAGAAGTGAGATAATTTATTTCATACTCTCCCATATTCCGGGGTGGTGTTGGCTAACTCCATGGACCCCTTAAGAGTTGTCACAGTTCAGAATATCCTGTCCAAGGATTTAACAGATTTTTCCATTAAGCTGGAAGTTGCTGCTTTGCACAGAGGTCTCTAGGGAGCTGCAACTGATTATCCAGTCTGAAGATCCCCATTTTCCACCTGGCCTATGGCCTTAGGATGCTTTGGTCCACCAGCAGGTAGTATGGTATGTATCCTGCAACTGAACCCTGGAGAGTTGTTCATTAAGTGGTTCTCAATAATCAAGTGTTTTTGACAACTGACGTTCTCTCTGTTTCAACTTTCTAACCTTTACTTCAGTGTTAACAATGGATGAAAATTTTTTCAAATGTGTTTTTGCTCTTTGTTCTCCTTGTAGAATATAGTAGATATAATTTAATATTTCTGACGACAAAGAATCATCATTATAAACATCATTAATGAAAATTGGGCTCGAACACTGCTCTAAGAACTCTATTCCCTACTGGAAATACAACAGTGAACACTTCAAGATCCTTGCCCTAAAGGAATTACTACACTATTCTATCAGATAAGTCACCATGTTATAATGAGCTGAACAGTTGAATGAGCTTCCTTAGGCTGTTGTGCTTTGGGGTTCTTAACCCTGAGCTTCCTGGGTCCAAATTCTCTGCAGTAATTTTCTATGGACATGACTTAGTGACTAAACAACAATTTTCTGTGAGTCTGGACTTCTTCCAAAAATGAACTGTGGAAGGCTAGTACCTGAATACGGTGATGTCTCTCTTTGCTGTCTTCCTAATTCTTGGCCACATTGCAGAGAGAAGGTTGCTGAACAGCTGAGTGCTGCACAGGTGATCTTGTATTATGTAAGTTGTCCTTAAATCTTTAAATGAGACTTAGTAGTGTTTTCATTAAATAATTCATTGACATACTTAATACATCGTCTGTACCTGGCAGATACTATGCACTTAATAGGTGTTCACTTTTAGCAAAATTACTTAAAACATTTTTTTCTTTTTTGCTATTGTTATTAAGGGTAAAAGGTTACACTCAAAATTCTGAACATCAATTGCAAGGTCTACAAGTTCGTTTGGGCTGACATTTCTGCCTCTAACTACTCCTGCCTTTCTTGGTGAAGGTTCTATCTGCTTCTGGTTATAAGGCTCCTAATCTGTCAGCTCAATTCATACACTGTAGTGAATAATCTAATAACCCAGTGAAACTCTGACATGTGTCCCAGCAGACCTTACTCTTCTGAATTTAGAGTTGCTATTACTAGTTCTTGTGGCTTTTGCTATATCTAAGACTCATTCTGTCTACCTGGCCTAAGTTTTGTTGAAGATATTAATTTGAAATAGACTGTTTATAGCACTTGATCTTCTAAGCCAGGAAATAACTGGAGACTCTCACTTCAGAGTTTTGTGGTATTTGAGACTGTTATGAACAGATATTGACACTAGAAATTCTAGTGTATCAGTATCTTGTTTATTGCTTGTTTTTAATTTTTCAGAAAGAGGCTAAAATGAGTAGCCTCTTTTAATAATGTTTATCTCCAATGAATGGGATTTCATCCACTCTTTTTGTTTAATCTTCTACCTTATTTGTGTTAAAAAATGATAACCCTCAAATAATTAAACAATTTTAGGTCTGAATCTTGGAGTCTTAATCAACTGTCCTCCAAAATAAAATTATAAATGGGGTCTAGACTCTCTTAGTAAATGTTTTTGGCTGTGGACATTGGCCTTTTGGGGGTCTTGTATTGAAAGAGGAGAATATTCTTCAGTTCAATATAGGTTCTTTTTTTTTTTAAACTGTGATTTAGATTTTATTTTATTAAAGTGCTAAATATTAATCACATTTAGTTACATATTTAACATATTCCTTTTATTATAAAGAATGAAAGTTAAATAAAACCCAGATGATCCATGGAAATCCACACAATCTGTGAAATCTGATCTCTGTATATACTAGACAGATTTACTTTTCATCCAAAGCAGTGTTCTAAATAGGATACCAAGCATATACATGATTCTGGAAGAGAAGAGCCTTCCTGTGCTATTTGTACTGGGGAGGTGCTTTGTGGAAGACTGGGTTTTGGGCTTGATGTCACTTTTGGTGGTTAAGAAGGTCTCCATAAATGCCTGTAATCAACCACGGATGTAATGTCAGTGAAATTATCTTAATCTTAGTGTTAGTCACTCAGTTTTATCCAATTCTTTGTGACCACATGGACTGTAGCCCATCAGGGTCCATAGGATTCTTCAGGCGAGAATATTGGAGTGGGTTGCCATTTCCTTCTCCAGGGGATCTTCCCAACATAGGAATTGAACCCAGTTCTCCTGCATTGCGACAGTTTCTCTAGTTTTCTTATTTTGTAATTTTGCTTTGTCTTAGGATGGTAATAACACTTTTGATAAATTTACTGACCACTGTGTACAGTATAGGTAAACTTTGAATTTTCTTAAAATGGCTTATTCAGTTTTCAAGGGTTCCTTCAACATATAGTTTGTTCCTACTATGTGCCAGACACTGTTTTAGGTACTGGCTTGGAGCAGTAAACTCAATAGAGTCGCTGCTCTAAAAGGACTTATATTTTAGTGAGGAACAATAAATAAACGGCTATATAATGTGATGGGCTCTGAAGAGATGTGAGCCTGGGTAAGGGTCTAGAGGGAAATGTGATTTGATTTTATGGAAGGCAGTCAAGAAAGGCTTCCTCTGAGGATCTGACAACTGAGCAGGACCTGAAGGGAGTGCGAGAAGGCAGGAATATGGATGTTTGGAAGAAGCAAGTTCCTGGCAGAAGGAACACCCACGTGCTAAGGTCGTGAGGGGTATTTAAATGGCAGGTAAACTGGAGGAATAGCCAGAAGGCCAATGGCTAGAGGAGAGTGTGTATGGGAAGGAGTGGTAAGGATGAGGTCAGAGAGAAGATGGGAACTAGATTTTTAGCACTTGTGGGCTGTGGAGGACTTAAGACTTTCGCCCCGAGTAGAATAGGAATCACGTGGCCTGACTTAATTTCAGCAGGGTCATTCTGGCTGCCGTGTTGAGAGTAGATGGCATAGCAGCCAGGATGGAAGAGTCAGGCTGGGGCAGTCATTCAGCAGTGATGATGGTGGCTCTGACCAGAGTGATGCCAGGGCAGGGGTGAGAAAGAATCCAGCCTTAGGTATATTTTAGAGGTAGAGCCGGCAAGGACTTAGTGACAGCATCAGATGACAGGTGTGAGAGGAGCCAAGAATGGCTCCAGGGTTTCTGGCCTGAGGAACTGAACCGATGGAGTCTTCACTGACTGAGATGGAGAAGATGGAAGGTGGAGAGAGGGGGAGGACGATGTCTGAAATGCCCATCAGGTATGTAGATGCTGAGCAGGCAACTGCAGAAGTTGGAGATGGAGAGATAAAGTTCAGAGTCATCAGAGTACAGATGGTATGCAAAATCCTGGCAGTGTGTGGTATCACGTAGGGAGTAGTGTCCAAAGGAAAGGTCAGAGGTGTGAGCCCTGGGGCTTGCCCGTGTGTCAAGGGTAGAGAGGTGAGACCCTGTAGAGGAGTTGATAGAAAATGGCCACAGGGTAGGAGGGAAAGCCAGCAGAATGTGGTTTGAGCAAATCAGGTGAATCAAGTGTTTCTAGGAGGACTGATTAGACATGTTAAATGTTGTTCAAGTGAAAACAGGATTGAAGATGGACTATTGTATTAAGCAATATGACATTCTTGAGTGACCTTGGTAGAAACAGATTTGGGGTGTGATAGGCAAACACTCCGCTGGAGAAAAAGGACAAATAGAAGGGGATCTAGACCACAAGGATAGTCATGTGTTTAGGGGTAATTTTGCTGTAGAGAGAGCAGATAAATGGGATAGTGGCTAGTAGGGGAAAAGAGATCAAAAGGATTATTTTCTTATCATATAGAATTCTTATGTAATACCAATTGCAAGAGCTCTTTTAGATTTAGACAAATTTTATCATATGGCACAGTTGTATATATACGTATATATGTGTGGAAAAGATGTGTATGTATATAAAAAAATATAAGTGAAATATATTTAACCAGAAAGTGTTAGTCGCTCAGTCATGTCTGACTCTTTGTGACCCCATGGACTGTGGCCTACCAGGCTCCTCTGTCCATGGAATTTACCAGGTAAGAAAACTGGAGTGGCTTGTCCTTACACCACGGTGGCTCAGATTGTAACAAATCTGCCCACTGTGTGGGAGACCTGATTCGATCCCTGGGTCGGGAAGGTCTCCCTGGAGAAGGGAGTGGCAGCCCACTCCAGTATTCTTGCCTGGAGATGTGGACAGAGGAGCCTGGCGGGCTGCAGTCCTTGGGATTGCAGAGTCAGAAACTACTAAGCGACTAACACATACACATATATGAAATATATTTAATGTGTTCCTAAAACTTGTCATTCTGATAGCTACTCTGCTGAATACCATTTCAATTCAGCAGCAATTCAGTCATTGATGTCCATGTTTTTTTCCCTAACATAATATTTTTCACCGAGTACTAAGCGTTGGTGATGCAGCATTTCTTAAAGAATTCACCACTTTTGTCCCCAGGATTTCCTTCAAAGCTCCTAACACACTGTTGGGTTGGTTTTTTTTTTTTTTTCCAATTAGTATTTGGTTTATTTACAGCTGATATTACAATGATTATCTTTTTCACCTACACAGTTGGGTTTTTATTGCTGTTATTGCTTAAAGAGAAGTTTATTTCTGTTATACATAACTGTACATTGTTTGAAAACCATAATTATATTAGTTTTAAGATGTGCTTTCCAAATGCAAGTCTTCCTTCCTATGGCCAGGTACTGCTGTGTGAAGATTACTGGGTTATATGGTTGAGTGGAAAAAAAGGCTATCCTTGTCCAAAAAGAGTGGTGTGCCAGTTACATTTTTAGCCAGTCAGTTCAGAATAATGTCATTATTTAGTCTTTTCTTCTCAGGAGTCGGTAAGCTCTTTGCCATTTGTTGGCTTATTCTTTTGGCCAGCATAATTTTAAATTTGACACCAGTCAAGATCTTTTCACGTGAAGTAGCTCAGGCATCTTAAGCACTTAGTCTGTCTGCATACTTGATGGCTTAACCTGGGCTCTCTAGGAACCAGAGCCTGGGATAAAGGATTGGCGTGCCAAAGCTTCGCTGGTGAGCTACAATCCCGTGTCTGTCAGGGTGAAGAAAATGAGACAGTGCCCTTTTTTTTCCCCCTAAGATGGAGAAAATTATATCATATTTGTAATGCAAATAGGGTTGATCCAATGTAGATCACGGCTGATAGGATCCTACGTTTCAAATACAACATACTCTTTTTTTCCCTTAAACCTGCAGTGGCAATTTGTATTATTGACTTTCCTTCTGTCCTGAAATTCTAATTCTCACCACACTACACTCTTCTGGTTCTCTTGTATTTTTTATGTTCTTTCTTTTTTTGCTGGCTTCTCTATAAACACCTTGAGAATTTCTGAGTTTTCTATTTTGTTGCCTTTTTTGGGTGTATCCTCTTCCCTGTGTTATTTCATGACATTGTGCTATTACCTCCTTTTCATACTCGGATGGACCCGGTGTTCATGATGATAGCCTATATCTGCCTATCTTATGTCCCCGTCTCTGGGGTTATAGTTTCTCCATGAATGGAAGGATGCATGACGATCACATGATCAGAGTTCACCATGGAAAGTTCTTCCACAGCAGAGTGAGGGCAGGATGGAGCTGGGTGTGAGAAAAACTCCTGCTGAAGTTCAGTCAAGCGTAGATGAGGCCGCTGGATGCACGGCCAGAGAAGGGGCTGGAGTGAAAGCACAGGGAGGAACAAGAAAGATGAGAGATGATGAAGAGTTGTAATGGGTCAGATTTGGGACCACTTAGATGCAGTGAGAGTGGAAGGTGTTCAGGATGAGCCTCAGGTTTTAGGCTTGGGTGACTAGGGGGATAGAGAGGAGGTGCAGATTTCAGAGAGAAGGGCATATAGACAGTTTGGGTGTTGAGTTTGAAGTTGTTACCAGTTACCTTCCGTATTCTGTTTCAAGCATCCTACTCTCTTACTAATCCTTCCTTTTTGGATTATTCTACTAATGCCTAAAATTCAGTAATCTTTTGAACTCTTGGTCCTACCACCTCTTCACTGCCTTCATGTCTTCATTTCCTTCCTACTCATCTTAAGTACCATGGCCATTGTAGCTACTTCCTTAGCTTCTCTTGGGTAGGGATATTCAATCTGTTTAAAATACAACCCTGGTTAAATCCAGCTCTCCACTTTCTGCCTGCAGCTCAGCTACTGAACCCAGTGGAGGAAAACCTATGCCTCCTAAGTGTACTCACTTTAAATTCAATATCCCTGTCCTCAGGTTGGTGACGCAGGTGACTCAGCCATCTGATTACATTTCTCTAGACCACACATTCTTAAAGTATGATCTGGAGACTTCTGTGAAAGTGAAAGTCGCTCAGTCGTGTCCGACTCTTAGTGACCCCAAGGACCATGCAGTCCATGGAACTCTCCAGGCAAGAATACTGGAGTGGGTAGCCTTTCCCTTCTCCAGGGGATCTTCCCAACCCAGGGACTGAAACCAGGTCTCCTGCATTGCAGGTGGATTCTTTACCAGCTATGTCACAAGGGAAGCCCAAGAATACTGGAGTGGGTAGCCTATTCCTTGTCCAGTGGATCTTCCTGACCTAGGAATCGAACTGGGGTCTCCTGCATTGCAGGTGGATTCTTTACCAATTGGGTTATGAGGGAAACTTCTGACAGCCCCTCAAATACTTTTAGTTGTTCCCTAAGGTCAAACTTTTAAAAATAATATTAAGACATTACTTGCCTTTTCTCACTCTGATTTTCTCACAGGTGTATAGTGGAGTTTTCCCCAAGCTATATGCTGCTGATGTCATCGCTGTGGTTGTATATTTGTGTATATGTTAAAGATTTCTCAGTTTTAAAGTTCCAATATGTTAGGTATTGATAGGTAAACTCCCAAACACAAAAGCTGCTGAGGATTCTCAATAATTATTTTTTAGGAGTATAACGGGGTACTGAGACCAATTGGAAAACTTCCCTAGACCATTCAGTCTCTGACTCTCCCAGATGCCTATTCGCTACCTTTTTTCTTGAACCTCTGTATCCATTCTTCCTCTCAACTTGGTAATCTTGCTTCCTATTCCTCTGAGAAAACACAGTCAGAGGAGAGTTTCTTCAGGCTCCCACCTTCCTGCATCTAACCCGTAGATGATCCTTTCTCTCGTGTTCTGTGGATGAATTATCAGTGCTCCTAGCAAAGGCCAGCCCTCCTTCACTCTATCTCTGTGCTTTCCTATGTCTTTTATTGTCTGGATCATTCTGTTGGCGCACAGGATGCGTTTTCAAGATGGAGACACAAAGACTTGCCGATGACTGTCAGGAGTGATGGAGAACGAGTAAGGACTCCTAAAGCTTAACCTGAACTACTAGGGCAGGTCTGCCCTCTACCTCCTTATAACTGTTTAATGGTTTCCTATGGACCGTGGGATAAAATCCAAGCTCCTTAGTAAGCACTCAGGGGCCCATGGGCTGGTATTGCTTCATGTCTGAAAGCTTTCTCAGCTCTGCTCCTGACCTTTCTGTGGCTTCTCAGATGAACTGTGCTGTTAAATGTCTCTCTGCCTTTGCATTTGCCCATTTCTCCATGTGAAATGCCCTTTCTCATTAGTCTGAGTGAAGATTTGGTTCAAGGGCCCTTTGCAGTGAGGGTCACCCTACCCCTCCATGTATGTGGCTGATCCCTTACTGCTTTGTGCCACACTGTACAGTGTACAGGAGAGGAGGGCAGCATTCCTTGCACTGTTTTGCAATCTTTTTCTTATCTTTATCCCTTCCATGCTGTGAGCCTGCTTGAGGCTATCATAGGCTTTTTCATTTATATACATGTCTAGAATTTGACCCAGGGACTCATGTTTCTTGCATACATAAGTAGGCATTAATGAAACTTATTGATGTATTTATGAAAATAACTCTTTACTGCCTTGTCAAACACACCTATATAAGATTTAATAATATGTGCTGAGCACTATGTCATTACAAACCAGAAACATCTGTTCTTTAAGCAGCATTACTAACAATAGCAGATTACATTACTCTGCTACAGACTGCTGCTTTCCCCCTGAGTGACTACCAGAAAGTGCCTGAACCTGTCTCCTTCAACTTCTTCATCTCCAAAACAGACTTAATAAAAGAACCTATCTCCTAGAGTGGTTGAAAGGACCAAATGAACTAATTATCCCTGTGTTTGGTACATAACAAATGCTCAGTAAATGTTCACTACTTTTATGATGATTATTACTACTGCTTTTGCAGAAGCATGCCAGGCAATGTGTTAACACTTTGCTCACATTATCTCAGCCAATCATCACAGCACCAGGAGAGGGACACTGCTATTCATCCTCGTGATACTCTTCAAGGCTAAGAGTTAGTAACTTGTTCTAACAGGTAGTTCGTGATAGAGACAAGATTAGAATGAAAACATTTAAAGTGAACTAAGATCCCAATTGCAAGGCTATTGGCACATCTGAAAGTGAGCTATGAGGAATTTTTCTTTTTTTTCCTCTGTCTTTTGCTCTTGTGGCATTCCTGCGGAAGAATGTTCTGATTGATTTTGTGGCTCTTGAACATAGCACCGCCATATGAAGTTGCATGGTGAGCAGCAACTTTGGTTTAGGGTATTGAATCGGGGTTCCCGGGTGGCTCAAAGGTAAAGAATCTGGCTACCAGTGTGGGAGATGCAGGTTTGATCCCTGGGTCCAGAAGGTCCCCTGGAGAAGGAAATGGTAACCTGCTGTAGTATTCTTGCTTGGGAAATCCCATGGACAGAGGAGCCTGGCAGTCTATAGTCCATAGAGTTGCAAGAGAATGTATACATTCAATTGTTGAATGTATCAACTGGATGGTTTTATCCATATTTATCACATGTATCAGTGTAAAATGGGAGAGAGGCTTTTGACAGGTATTTGATGAGGAAAGGAAATAAAGGCAGAAAAGCTGAGGAAAGGTAACGAGGAAAGGAGACAATGAGTGTATAGCAAGTCCTTTTTGGCCTTTTAACACTGTGCCTTGTGACAGCTGGGCTCCAGGACGTAGTTTAATGCCCTGCTCTTGAGTGGGGTCAGGACTGCTCACATTTCCCTGGGCAGAATACCATTGTTTACATGGCATGTTTTCACATGATTATTCCTCCCCCCACCCCACCCCCCATATTATAACCATTCTTCTTATAAATTCACAGACATCTATTGTTAGCTGTTATTTGGAATATTATATCCCACTCTTTTTTCTTTTCTTTTCCCCCTGTTAACACAGACCCTGCTTGGAATTAAGGACAGTCACAAATTTACGTTCTGCCTTTCCCCAGTCATGAGCATTTAATGGACAGAAGCACGGCCAGAGAAGTAGTAGCTACTTCTGATTTTCATAGAAAACTATTTTCGAATTGTACTTTGTGCTGCTGTCTGAATGTGCTTTCAAAATATGTGTTGCAAGAAGTGTAGTCAGCTTCTCAGTGGCTTGCTTAACAGGAAGCCGGCAGCATATGCTGCTCACATGGGAGTTCTCTAAAGGGTCAATTAATATGGAATATTTAATGAAACACTTGATACTCACCTTCCATGATTTTCAAAGTGCTTGTCCTAAAATAGATCTGTAACAGCTGGTCTGAAAAAACAAGCATCATGCCTCTGTGCCCAGTAATGTCAGGAGCCTTTTCCTGAGGGTCTGGGGTGGTGTGGTTTAATGAGAAAAAAGACTTCAGGCCAGAAGTCAGGAGACCCAGGTTCTGGCCCCATCTCTCTCTGACATGTGGCCTTAGCGAATAGCTGCTTCTCTTTGTCTCCCCCTTCCATACTTAAAGCAGTGATAGAAAATACTTATATATATGGTGATCTGCTAAAAAGCAGCTAAATTTTTTTTACACATATTTAGATTTCATTTAATCTTTCACGAGGAGAGCTTTGGGACCAGCCAGAAATATTTGAATCCTAGCTCTGGCACTTAACTTTTCCCAAGTTCATAAAATTGTTAGTTTCCTTGCTGAGTCTCAATTTCCTCCTCTAATAGGCTAGAAATAGTAAAAATCTACTTTGCAGGATTGTGGTGAGAATTCAGTAATATATGTAAAATGTCTGGGTATAGTAGGTATTCAGCAAGATTTTATTTCCTTCCTCCTCCCCTTACCTCCTTGATCCTCTTAAGTCTAAGAGGCAGGAAGAACAAGATCTTATCTCTGCTCTACAGAGAAGGAAATTGAGATGTGCAGTGGCTGAAGGACTTTTCTCAAGGTCACAGACAGGAAGTGGTAAAGACAGGACTTGAGCCCAGCTGTCCTAATTCCAAATTCAGTGAAGTTTCCCATTCCTGGTGCCTAGCTTAGCTGATGGATGGTGATTGCAGGAGCTTGGAGAAAGCAAGGCCTACTCTGGAAACGTAAAGTGACATTATTATGTTGGTACTGAAGTGTTTTGTATTTAAAATAGAAGCACTTAAAATAATAAAAGCAGTTTTCAGTCATTTTAGAGTCTGATTATTTAGTTTGTGGATTATTTGCTTTTTTGGTAATTTCAGAGCTCTTCTGGTTTCTGTTTGGTTCTGTTTTCATGGGAATTTGTACGTATGACTGATTGATGAATCAAATTATCCATTTGTCTGCTAAATATTGGGCTTTGTAGTAGATGCTTAGGATTCAAAAGTGAATGAAACTCAGCCCCTGACCCTGTGTTGCTTTCAGTCTAGAGCATGGATTTTACCTCAGACATGCCCTTGTAAGACAGGGGGATGGGAAAGGATTCTTGGGTTAGAATGATGGACATGGCAAATATCTGGTAGGTGAGTGATGTCCTTTTGGATGCACTGTTAATTTGCTGCTGTGCAGGGCATGACAATGGCACAAAGTGGATTGTGTGTGTGCCTGGCTCATGGTATTTCTTTCCATAGACATTTATCTAGTGCCTCCCCTGTGTGCAGGGCACTGAAGGCACAAAGGTAAATCACAGGGAGTTTCTGCTTTTGAGGGGCTGGGAGAGAGCAGGTTTGATCTTAGAGGGAGGCCTCTGCAAAAATGCAGAAAAGAAGGTAAGTCACTGGATGCCTCAAGGTCAGTGCAAAAGTGCACGCAACTGGATGAGAGAGACGAGACCAGGAAGAGGACAGATGTGAGTGGTTACTAGAGAGGAAGAAGGTTTGTGAAAGAAAACTGGGTGGGGTGTGTGTGCGAGAGACAGAGGATGTGGAGGCCTGCTCGCTCTCCCTCCAACCTCCTGGCTGGCCGCCTCTCCCTCCTCACACCTGTCTGAACCCTTCCTCATCCTCCCCTGCTCTTTAGTTGACTGACCACTCCTCCTTCCCTGGTCTGTTTGCCCCTGGCTGTGTACTCCTCAGTCCGGTCTGGATCTGCAGCCAGCCACGTTCACCCACACTGCCTTTGCCTTCTGTGACCTCGAGGGGCCTTCCTGGAGCCCCCTGCTCCGCAGACTTTCCTGTTCTCGCATGTGAGCTGAAGAGAGCTGCTGAAGTCAGCACCGCAGCCTGCGTTCACTGTCCAGCTTCACTGCGGCCCGGTGCTGCTTTTCTCACTGCTTTGTAATGCCTCATGTTCTGGCTTCCTCTCATTCCCGCTTCAGACTCCAGTCTGCTAAAGACAGACTCCCTGAGTTCCCGACTCTCCCCCAGTCCCTGCAAGTTCACCTGGCTCTCACCATGACCACCCAACCCTCCTGAACTTGTCCTTGGCCCAGTCCATCTCATCCACTCCCTGTGATAGGGACCATTATTACTGTTATGAGAGGGAGTGATTGTCACGAACTTTCCAAGTACATGTGTACAGTTTTTGGCCTTCTGACTCCCAAGAGAGGAGTTGGGGTCTTGAAGGGAATATTTAATCAATGAAAATCCCAGAGGGAACCAGGTGTTCTGAGAACTTTGATTCTGAGAAGTTCAGCCCTCTGCATGAGCAGGACTTCTTTTGGTTTGTGGTCTGCAGAACCCAGTGGTGTGTTTGAGTGAACATCCACCGGCAGACCAGAAGCTCCCAAGTCATTGTGTTGGCTTATTTTAGTGAGCCTTTTTTTTTTTTTTATGGTAATGCTATCTTTCAATTAATGCAACTTCCACTTAATCACGTATATGGTGCCTAACAAAGGAAAGTAGATCTAGAATTATTGATCACTTACTGATACTCCAAAGTGTAGATTTAGCAGATAATGATTAAATTCCCTGGCATTTGACTTGCAAATGTGAAAAAGCGTTTGTTGGCTAGTTAAAGTTTGTTAGCTTAGTTCATAGTCAGCCACACAAGAAATGCTTGACTTCAGCTTTTTAATAATGACATAGTACTTGGAAATAGAATCTTGCATTTGCCCATAAACTATACTTGGAGATTCAGTAGAGTATAAGTCATTCATCTACAGTGAAGAGGAAGCAGGAACTGAGATTTCTGGAGCTCAGGATGAGCACCTGCATGAAAGATTTGGGTGCCTCCAGAGATAGTGTTTAAGGAAAGAATGTCATATAACTATTGTTTATCAGTTTCATCCTGATAAATTCTAGAACACGAAGCTGGATTCTTGAGCATATTGATGCAGCAGCCCTGACAGTAAAGCTTGTTGAGTTTTTAATCTTTTCAAATATATGGTTATATTTTATGACCTTAGTTAAGAGAAAAGTAGTAAAATTTGGTAAAGGATTTAATTTTTCCCTTCAATGTTTAGTAAATGATTCACCAGTTTAAATGATACATATAAATACTCAACCTAGCTAGCACTAAGCTTTTTGGTATCCTTGCTCATTTGATAACTACCTAAAGCCCTCCTGGGTTTTATATAAAATAAGCTAAGTAAAAAAGTACACTTAAAATAATAATAAATAATACTAATAAAGCCCTTCTCTACAGAAGAAGAGAAAAAATGAATTTCTTAAACTCCATGTACCTGCAATAAGCTAAATGTAATTTATGTAATCATTAGGAAGAGTTCCTAGATTCTGACTTCAAGGCTGAGGACCTTTAATTTACTCCCTATTCTAATACATAACATTGTGTAGTAGAAAGCACATGGGCCTTGGAGACATCAGCCTGGCTTTGAACCCTAGCTATGCCACTTACAACCGTGGGCAACTTAATAACTCTGATCTTGGGTTTCCACATTTATTAAATAGAGATAATACCTATTTTCAGTGTTGTAAGGATTAAATTAATTAAAGTCATGCATATTTTATTTGGCACTTGGAAGATACTCAATAAATGTAGATTCCATTCCTTTCATTAAGCCTTTTTTTTTTTTCCCCCCTCCAAGTGCAAGGAAATTACAGGTTGCAAGTTAAAATGAGAAAAGAGAACCGAAAGTAGGCCAGGAGTCAAAACTGTAAATCATGGACTCAGGAGCTTAGAAACCATGTGCATCTTGGACTATGGAGAATGCAGCCAACTAATTCACATACTGTATAAGGCTCAGGGGAAGGATGGTTCTGTGTGAATGGACCGTTATAGTAACTGATTTTATTTTTCAAAGAGTTAAACGGTTGTGGAGCTGGAAGATGCCTCAGAGGTAATTGTAGTTCAGTTCCTTCATTTTAAAAATGATCAGTCTAAGACCCCTAATATATGCATTAGTTTTCCCAAGTTTACTTGGTTTCCTGAATCATAGCACATTTTTTTTTCTCAAATCACAATGCTAATAATGACCCAGAACTTCAAGAGAAGTTTAAATTGTATTATTCCTTAAAAACAAACCAGAAAAACTCTCTAAGATTGAAAAGTGACTGAGTTCAGAATTGCTTATGTGATGGTACTTATTATGAAGATCTTATTCACTCCCATCCATCTATCAATCCATTCACTGGACAGAATAGTAAAGGGGAATCAGTGAGAATGGGGAGCACAAGATCTCAGGATTTGGAACTCAGAATGTCCTGAGAGAATTGACAAAAGCACTGAGAAATGATTAAATAAGAAAAGTTGTGAAGTCAAAGATCTCATGCTTCAGAGAGCAAATTCTCTTGCTAAATCCAAAAATTTAGCCATCCAGAATTACTCAGCTCCTAAGAGAGCTGAGCTTTTGCCATTTCAAAAGAGATATCACAGCTGTGTCCCAAATTGGAATATGGATATTCGTTAATGGTGACACAAAAGCGTTATTTCTCCTAGACTCTGAATTCCGTGGGATTGGGGACCATTTGTTCAACTTTATGTTCCCAAGTCATACGTGGTACAGAGTGAGTGCTCGTATGAATGGCTGTTGCATGACTATTTAATAACATTAGCCTTAATGTTGCTTGGACAAGAATGCCAGATATTATTCTGTCCTTCATTTTAATCACAGAATGCAAAACAATATAATTCTACCATTGTGTTGCAGTGGGAGGCAGTGTGGTTTATTGAAAAAATGGGAACTTCAGTATCAGACTGGCCTGGGTTCACATCATACCACCTGGGCTGTGACTATGGGCAGATCCCTTAATCTCTCACCATCTTAGTTGTCTTGCTTGTGAAATAGGATTCTTCCTGCAGAGTGGTGCAAAAAGCAAGTAAATTGTGTTGGACAAAATAGCCAGCACAGTACTAGGACATAGTAGGCACTTAGTAATAATGGGAGGTCCTCTGTCTCCCACCCCCTCTACTCTTTTCATGATACAGGGCTTTTCCTACAGTTTTTTGGATGGATAACCTTTTGTTGGCCTTTGCAAATTTTTCTTTTCTATTGTGTTCTGTCTTTCTGCAGATGTTTTCTTTAGGTCTGTTGAATCCAAGCTTTAGAATATTGTGGCTTAAACGTGATTTAATGTGTATAGTTTTATCTATCTATTAGTGACTTCTTATATGATGATTGGGATATAACAAGAGGTCTATACTGAAATTGGGAGACCTTCATTGAAATTCTCGTGCTGTCACTAACCAGCTTTGTGATCTCTGAGTCTCAGTTTACTCAATTTCTCTAAACCTCCATTTTCTCTGATAACCAGGGAGTGGCATTTATAGTGAAGAGAACATGGGTTTTAGAGCCCTGATTTTGGATGTGGTACTGATTAGCTGTACGGTCTAAGGCAGTTCTTTGGCCTCTCTATTCTCAGCTGCCTGTAGAGAACAGCACCGTCTAGTCTGTATGTTGTTAGGGTATTTGTTAGGTGAGATGATATATGATAGGTTCCTTCCTCAGAGCTTTGCACATTAGAGAGCGGTAATAACAGTTCTTCCACTAAATGCGGTTACAGTTGGTATTATTAATGCCAGTTTCCCTAGATGCTTGAGAAAGTCATCAAGAGAACTTAATCATTAGAGCTGAAGAACTTTAGCAAGGACTGAATCCTTTTTCAGGATCACATAGAAAGTAATATTGGAGTAGTATGTAGCTGTGAACATGATGATGAATCCTCCCCTGTTTACATAATTGTCACTTGGGGTACTTACAGATCTCTCTCTCTCTTAGTTTCATCTATGTTTTTAAATATATTTTTTATTAAAGTATAGTTGATTTGCCAGTGTTGTGCTAATATGCTGTATACCAAGTGACTTAGTTTTATACATAAGCATTCTTTTTTAAATATTCTTTTCCATTATGGTTTATCCCAGGAGCTTGGCTATAATTCCAGTTCTTTTCTTTTATAAATGGTATGATTATAAATGCCCTGGTACAGATTATTCCTTTTTCCCCGCTTGGATTATTTCCTTCAGCTTTATTTTCCAAAATGAAGTTTTCAGGTCAAAGAATATAAACATTTTTGCAGTTCTTATTAACATACTGTCAGATGGTTTGTAGAGAAATACTTCTAATGGACAAAAAAGGCAAGATTTCAAAGTCATGGTTGAAAACAAGGACTTTGGTGTCATTTAGATTTGACTCACATATCAGCTGCTTATTGCTAAATGAGCGAATGACTTGACCTTACTAAACCTGTATTTTCACCTGTAAAATGGGTTATAAGTAGCTGTGTGTGAGCTGTGCTAAGTTGTGTCCAGCTGTTTGTGATCCCATGGCCTGTAGCCTGCCAGGATCCTCTGTCCATGGGATTCTCCAGGCAAGAATACTGGAGTGGCTTGCCACGCTGTCCTCCAGTGGGTCTTCCTGACCCAGGGATCAAACTCATATCTCTTGTGTCTCCTGCATTGCTAGTGCCACCTGGGAAGCCCCGGTAAGTAGCTACCTCACTCATGGTAACTGTCAAGTACTTTGTCTCTGGAAGCTGTTGAGTGCTCACCCTTCACTGTCTGTCTTGAGTCCATTTGTGCTCCTCCCCAGCTCCCGTCAGCTCTCACTTGGACCTCTGCCTCCTCCAACTTGGCGTATAGACTCTGATGGTCTGTCTATCTATGCCAGTGCATTCTCCTACTGTCTTCAACCTTGAAACAAGGACACTTAAATCTGATTACTTTCATCACTCTAAGAAAGCTTCCCATGCTCTGAGGGTGAAGTCCAGAACCCTGAAAAGGGCCCCCTGTGATCTTCCCCTCCATCCTCTCCAGCCTCAGTTTCCCTCTTTCTCGCTCATTCTGCTATAGCCATGTTGGTAAATATTTTTCCACTACCAGGATTTGTCACCACTTCTTTTTCTTCTAGATTTGAAACTTGCCATTTGTCTTGTTTCTTGGTTTTTAAGTTTTCCTGATCTTTGCTTAAAGACTGATTTTTTCCCCAGTAGACCTAAGCCTTGTGATGGCAGGGCCCAGTGAGATTTTATTCACTGCTAAATTCCTGGGGACCAGTACAGAGCCCAGCATGGAGCACTCAGTAAATCTTTAGGAATGTATAATAGTAACTTATTATTAGCAATAATCACAACAGAGAAGAATCTTAGGTCTAATTTGTTAAAAGCGTTTGTGATTTCAAATTGCTCTGTGAAATTAAATGTCTAAGGGTTTTCCAAGGGCCTTTATAAAACTCGCATGTATCTTGTAATTAAGATCTTGCTTGCTTTTTTTCTTATATAATCTTTCATGTCAGTGAGGGCAAGTCTGAAGAGAAGAGGGCACATTCTTGTGTCAAACTTAGCATCTGGCAATCTTTCATCTTTGCCAACATCTTCATCCAAGACCTGTAATAGCATTGCCTGAGCCATCTGGGAGGCTTGGCACGGAACCATCCTGAGCCAAACAGCAGGACTTGATGCCGAAGACGAACATTCCTAAGAGATTGGATTATTCTCGGTCTGTTTCCTTGCAGTTGAGACCTCCTACCGTTTTGGCTTGTGTCTCTTAGGAGTGCAAGGTATTTAATATGATGCTGTTAACTTCCGCAAGTGTAAAGCCATATTTTGTTCATTCAGAAGCAGAGTTCATTCTTTCAGTTGATTGAACTCATACTATATTCAAACTCTGATTAGGCGCGGAAGGTGTAACAAACAGCTGAAGTTATAGGAGGGGTCTATTTTGCAAGATCGTCTCCCTTCCTATACTTTGTTTCCCTGTGGAAGAACTTCTGTTAACGTGTTAGAGGAACACTTGGCGCTATGTGACTCAGCTTCTTCTGGATCTTCTCTTTGAGACCTGCTAACTTGCAGGGAGGGTGGTGGTTTTCTGTTGTCCTCTCATATATTGGGTAGACTAAACAGAGCAGGTGCTGGCCTCAAGGAGGGGGAGGGAACAGGAGGAGAACTTGCATGCTTCAGACACACTTTCCAGTGTATATTAGCTTTTATCAATGAATAGTTCCCATTTACATCTTATTTCTGTTTCTGTGGTATCTACTGCTCATTAAGTTTCTCCCTCAGTAGAAAGGGGAACATTTATTGCTTTGCCCTTGGGGGACTGTGAAGCTTGTGATGGCCCAGCACATAGACCAGTGACTTCACCAGACTTAGCTATTATTGGTGATGGGGCTTAGGCCTCACCAAGTGCAAGATTCATGGTCCTTGCTGGGCTCTGTGGGTGAGCTGAGGTACTTGTATGTAGCACTTGGGTTTTGTGGGTTCAGCTTGGACTTTAGTTGCAGGTGAGGCTGGGGGAGGGGTTGGATCTTTTTAGTTATTTAGGGTGGAATAGCATTTGCTGCTTTCACTGTGTTTCAGTCAAAGCTGCAGGCCAGTACTTCAGGCTGCAGTAGTGATGAAGTTTCATGAGGGCTATTGTGTGAGCTTCCTCCTTTAAACTGTGAGAATGAGGCCAAGGTAGGAAGTGATAAAGTGGCCTCACCACATGTAGTTAATTTTATTCCAGGACACAGGAGGGCTCTGGAGAGACTAAGGTAATTTTGCAGTTTATCCAAGATCTTAATAGACCACCTGTCATCATATGGCCATGGGCTTCCCTGGCAGCCCAGTTAGTGAAGAATCTGCCTGCAATGCAGGAGACCTCCTGCAGCCAGGAGACCCAGGTTTGACCCTGGATCTGGAAGATCCCCTGGAGAAGGAAATGGCAACCCACTCCAGAATTCTTGCCTGGAGAATTCCCATAGACAGAGAAGCCTGTTGGGGCTACAGTCCATGGGGTCACAGAGTCGGACATGACTTAGCAATTAAATCACCACCAACACCATCATATGACTAACCTCAACACCACCACCCTCCCACACACACACCTCAAGCAGACCAGGAAAGCGCCATCTCTGCAGCGGGGCAGGCTGCAGAGACAGCCCCAGAGGGAGCTGAGGCTCATGGTGCTCAGCGGGACAGAAGCAGTGTTCTGACACTTGAACAAGTTCCTCTGTTCCATCAAACATGACTTCGGTTTGTTACGTAAGTTCCTGCCATTGGCTCATACAACTGTGGCTTCACCTATAGAAGAGTTAAAGAATTTCTTAAGAAGCAAACACAAAGGAAGGGGAATATCCTTACTTAGGAAGTATGTTCTGCATTCTTGCGTTTAGATAGACCAGTGAGTCAGTGAAATTATTGCAAACCCAGACATTAAGATGTCTGTAATCTTAAGATGTTTGTAATCACAAAGGCCTGTGCCTGTGACACTCAGATTCAAAAAGAGTAGGTTTTCTTAGAGAATCAAGGAAGAACTAGAGTGGTTTGAAAAACTATGCTTTGTATCATCTGGCAACCCACTTCAGTGTTCTTGCCTGGAGAATTCTGTGGACTGAGGAGCCTGGCAGATTGCAGTCTATTGGGTCACAAACAGTTGGACAGAACTGAGCTGACTGTAACTTCAGTCATCAGAAAAGGAACAGTGGTAGTCTGAAAGGACTAAGTAAGCTAGGCAAAAGGTTCACATCTTGTGAGAGCTATGCAGGGAAAAGGGAGGTCTTACCTTAGGATAGACAGATACAAAAAGGAAAAGAGATTCCTCCTAATAGCACAAATTAGAAAGGGTAGTAGGCCTGTAGAAATATAGTTTAGAAAGAGGAAAAAAAAAAAGACAAAGACTGGAACAATTTCTGAAAGGTTTTCACAAAGATTCAGAAAATAATACAAAGTGCCCTTTGAAGGATTCAGCTAGACTCTGAAATAGGAGCAGTTGGAAAGTAGATTTTCATAGCTCAGAGCTGGGTGTGGTTTTGTGTACTGCATAAAGATTTTTGCCAGCAGAGGTTGAAATGCAACTGACTTTGTTTTCCTGGTGGATCCAAGCCAGGCTTTACTTGTGCCCATGAGGGAGCACCTTCTGAGGCATGTAAAGCATTCTTCTGCCCTTTGGCTTGAGATGGCTCTGGAATAGTAACACCAAGTGGTTACAGCAAGTTTGCTTTTGAGAGAGAGGTACCAAGTACTGAAGAGTTCAGTGAGTGAGTCTCAAGGTAAAGGAACCAAGTTTAATTGGGCCTGCAAGGATCATTTATGCCCTGACGGCTCCTGTTCGAGTTCTTTATGGAGTTAGGACTCTAAGGGAAGGCACAGGGGAGATGAAGGTGTGTTTTAGGAGCCAGCCCAGACCTGGCTAGAGGTGGTCTGATAGGAGTATCTGACTTGGGAAGTAAACCGTTCATTTCTGCCCAACAGTGATAGCTCTAAAGTGGAAGAGAAAGAAAGGCAGAGCCTCTGAATCTTTCTTGAAAGAAAATGCAATCAACAGAGAAAAATTAAGTATGAGGCCTGTTATTGTTCGTTGTTCAGTTGCCCAGTCGTGTCCAACTCTTTGCGACCCCATGGACTGCAGCATGCCAGGCCTCCCTGACCCCCACCATCTCCCGGAGTTTGCCCAAGTTCGTGTTCATTGCGTTGATGAGGCCTGACTTGTGGCAAAAAAGGGAAAGAAAGAGAAAGATACTGAGGACCTGGTCATTAAAATGTGTAGGGACCTCTAGTGCCTCTAGATGCCAGTCCTCAGAACTCCAGGGACGTGGCTTCAGAAACAGTGGAAACAGCGTTGGAATCTGCTGAAGTTGAGTTGGAAGAAATGTGGGGACCAACATGATTTTCCTAAGAAAGCGCTTCTCACAGCCCGAAGCCATGACACCGAAAAGGCAGTTGCAACAGATGCTAGAGCCCAAGACAAAACATTCCTGCGTATGAAAGACCGTGGAGATGGCTGACTGTACTAGGCAGAGCCCACGTTCATTTGGTGTGTGAGTGAGTGAGTGCCAGAAACGTGGGACTCAAAGAGCCACTGCAGCTAAGAGGCTTTGCCTGTGCAGGTTGGGAAAGAAAGTTTCCACAATTAGGGCCCGAGGGGCCTGGGGCTGCCACCACTGCACGTTTCTAGATGTATAAAGAAGGCAGTGGCACTTCTTCCCTTTCTCCTGTTCCTCCCCTTTTCTGTCTAAACCCCTGCTTGTGCAGGGAACAGGTATTCCAGTCTTTTGGGAGCCCACCCTCCCCAACTATCCCTGATGCTTTAGTATGCTCCCTCAGATTCCAGAGGGCCTCTGGCCTTCGTGGTGCTGTCTGGCAGCTCTTTCTCTCTTCAGCCTCCCTTGGCAGGGGTTCCCTTGGCCCTGGGTCTGAAGGGTAGAATGGAGAGATGTTGCTTTAAGTTGATTGGCTGTTCTTCTGGCTCAGGGATCTCTCTCTCTCTTTTTTAAAAATAATTTGCTTATGCGTTTTGAATTTTTGGTTGCACTGGGTCTTCATTGCTGCAAGTGGACTTTCTCTAGTTGTGGCGAGCAGGAGCTGACTCCGCACTGCAGGACACTGGCTGCCTGGAGCAGTGGCTTCTCTTGTTGCAGAGGACAACCCCTAGGTGCTTGGGCTTCCCTAATAGTCGTGGTGCACGGTCTTAGTTGCTCCGAGGCGTGGGGAATTCTCCTGGATCAGGGATTGAACCCGAGTCCCTTGCATTAGCAGGTGGATACTTAACCACTGGACTGGCAGGGAAGCCCCTCTCCCTGTTCGTTAGTATTGCCCTGTTTCCATTCTTCTCTCTCTGTTTCCCGGCCCCTTCATATTTGAGGGGTCTGAAACAGTTGTAGCCCTTGGCTTCCTGTGAGGGTTAGGGCTTAGATCCATACCAGAAATGCCAAGAAGATGGCAGCCGTGATCTGATATGATAAGTGCATTCTATCATGTTGAAAGCAAGGAAGTAATGCCAAAATGATTTTACTTTCAGTTTCTTTATTTTGAAGTGAGAGCTCCTGGCTGCTCACCTTAGAGCATGACTGACTTAGCCTTATTGGGAAAATCGATCCTAAATTCTGAAGACTAGAAACTTAAATGGAGTATATTTAAAAGTTTTTAGTAAATTGAGGCTTACCTGTACGGGTGTTAGTAAAATATAGGTATTTTAAAAACATGAATCTCTTTACATTTTATGAAATTGTTGTATTGGCCCCTGAAAACCTTATGGTGAAATTAAAGAGAATTTTGGCTATAATGCTTGAAAGTAGGATAATGATAAATATGTGGATGGTGACTGCAGCCATGAAATTAAAAGATGCTTGCTCCTTGGAAGAAAAGCGATGACAAACCTGGACAACGTATAACAAAGCATAGACATTACTTTGCCAACAAAGGTCCATCTAGTGAAGCTATGGTTTTTCCAATAGTCATGTATGGATGTGAGAGCTGGACTGTAGAGAAAGTTGAGTGCCAAAGAATTGATACTTTTGAACTGTGATGTTGTTGAAGACTCCTGAGAGTCCCTTGGTCTGCAAAGAGATCAAACCAGTCAATCCTAAAGGAATTCAACCCTGAGGATTCATTGGAAGGACTCATACTGAAGCCTCAATACCTTGGTCCCCTAATGTGAAGAGTCAGCTCATTGGAAGAGACCCTGATACTGGAAAAGATAGAAGGCAGGAGGAGAAGGGGGCAACAGAGAATGGAATGTTTGGATGGCATCACTCATTCAATGGATATGAGTTTGAGCAAGCTCCAGGAGATGGTGAAAGACAGGGAGGTGTGGCATGCTGTGGTCCGTGGGGTCGTAAAGAGTGGGACACAGCTGAGTGACTGAACAACAGAGCAGCAGCGTTGTATCAGCATGGTGATCGGGAGGCGCAAACAGCCGAGGAATAGCTGAAGCTTTTTCCTGCTCTTTTCTTATTTGACGTACATTTGTTGGATGCATTTTGCTTAGCTCAAATGGTAGAGGATACCAGCAGTGTTAAGACTTATATGGTCCTTTTCCTCAAGAAGAAAATGTTGAGTCCAGCAGGAAGGAAATGATGTTAGTATTTGGCAAGCAGAGATGGAAATGTGAAGAACAACTTCTGTGCTGATGTTTATATCTGCTGCAGTCACTGGGCACACTCACTAGCGAAGGCAGGAGCATTCCTGAGTCAGTGTGTCACGCACTGATTTCATCCCTGCCTCTAGGAAGTAACACCTCGGTGGTGTTTGTTTTTTTTTTAAATCATTATATATATTTTGTGATATCTGTTTTTCAAATATCCAGATACTGTGGGTCACCTGTATGTTATTTATTAAAACAGGATTATAGTATGAATGATGGAGCTTTTATTCAGGGTGGGAGAGAGGATGTATGGACTCTGTGTCCCCCTTGCTGGGTATCTTCTACCTATCCATTTGTAAGGCGTCACAATCTGGGTAGTCACTCTGGTCCTCCCGTTTCACACAGTGTTTGAAAGTCTGAAGGCAGCATCAGAGATGCACTTTGAGTTGTCCCTTCCTTTTAACAAATGACTGTGTGTCACACAGTGTTTGAAAGTCTGAAGGCAGCATCAGAGATGCACTTTGAGTTGTCCCTTCCTTTTAACAAATGACTGTGTGTCACAGTATCAGTTGGAAAACGAGCAGGTTGGATGCAGGTATATTTCATCTGTGATTAGGGTTGAGATGTAAGCCCATAAATTCCAACCTGGAAAGGATGTGCAGGGAAGCCTGCTCTGAAGATGTTCTTGTTCCCCCAACAATTTCTTTGACGTCCTCCACAGCCATGGCTCCCTCCAGCCCCCTCCCCAACATTCTTCTTCAACTTGAAATTCAGGCTTGGTGCAGTGAGCTGTAGTCAGGCTTGTGGCTGCTCCAGGAGGTGAGCTGTGACTCATTCATGACTCATTTGGCCAGTTTTGGTTTCCTTACAGTCAATTAAGCAAATGAATGAAACAGCCAAAAGCACAAGTTGCAAAGCAGAGCTAATGAATGAATTTGCATATAGTGTCACTGCTGTTTCTCCAGATTGTCCCATTTTTAAAAATTCTCTAAGAAAAATTGGTTAGTGTTAGAATCTAGATCACTGATTTATAGTCTAAAAATTAGACCTGGAATCTGATTTACCTTTTGATTCTAAGCTAATCTTCTATTTCTAATCCAATGCACAGTTCACCCATACATTAAATACAGAATTTATCATTGGCCAAATGCAGTTTCCTCAAATTTAAGTCGTAGAGGTTTCCCATTAGCATTCAGAAATGTAATTTGCCTTTAGGCATTTGATGATTATTTAGATTATTTTCCAGGTATTTTAAACATTGTACACTTTCAGGATATTTTCGACAGCAGTTCACATTAAAAAAGTTCTTCCAGTCTAGGGACTTCAATTATTCCCTCCGCCCCCAAATCATAGAATTCATGTACCGTCGCCTTTCACATATTAAAAAAACAAAACTCTCCTTTATCTGTCAAGTTGCTTCAGATTTAGCAACAGTGGAGTTCAGATATTTTCACCTTTTGGATGTCTCTGCCTCTCTGATGTTGCTTTCAGAGACTTGTTTCTTTTCTCACGTGGTCTTCCTGCTTCTTGGTTTTATAGCCTCTGGGTACAGTGTCTTTTCTTAAAAATATTTATGGTTTTTGAGATTTCTTGAATGAAATCTTTCAATATCGTCAGGATAAAAATCCCAAATATTTTAATTCAACAAAGCGCTGCCCACAGTGTTGGCTTCATCACTCGTCTCCTTCCCTACCCCTGACCTTTCCATCAGACCTTGGCCTGAACAGGCCATGTTAGCCTTCATCTCCTTGTCCCTGCATCTGCTGCTCTTAAGGAAAGACGCATCTTCTCCATCAGATCTGCTGGTTAACTCCCAGATGACTTCAGAACTCACATGGGTGATGGCCTTGGTGGACGCCACACAGTTTTTGATGCCTCTTCTCTCTGCTCCACGAGCTTACCTTCTTTGTCGTAGCACTCAACATGCCCTGTTGTCCCCTGTCTCTCCACAGTTGATCTGTGAACCTCTTCAATGAACAGATGATTTCTTACTCATTTCAGTAACTTGAGTGAATGAATGGACAAAATGTTTGTCCTTGTTATTCTGATGTGGAAATGTATCCCTAATTTCTGTGAATGAGGACCAGCTTTATGTGTTTGTCATACGCTTCCGTCTCTGTTACCCTTGTTCCTTGAGTGTCCTGCTGCCCCGAACGTTGTAGGAGAGACCACAGTGGTCGCTGCACAGTGGATGCTGCTGCTCGACTTCTGTAGAAATATGTTTTCTTGTTGTTTAGTTGCTAAGTCATGTCTGACTCTTCTGTGACCCCCCTGGACTGTCCCCCACCAGGTTCCTCTGTCCATGGGATTTCCCAGGCAAGAATACTGGAGTGGATTGCCATTTCCTTTTCCAGGGGATCGTCCCAACTCAGGGATTGAATCCGCATCTCCTGCATTGGCAGGCAGGTTCTTTACCACTGAGCCACCAGGGAAAAGTTATGTTTTGTCTCCTTCCTAAGCCTCATTGACTATACCAAAGCCTTTAACTCTGTGGATCACAACAAACTGTGGAAAATTCTTAAAGATATGGGAATACCAGACCATCAGACCTGCCTCTTGAGAAATCTGTATGCAGGTCAAGAAGCAACAGTTAGAACTGGACATGGAAGAACAGACTGGTTCCAAATTGGGAAAGGAGTATGTCCAGCTGTATGTTGTCACCCTGTTTATTTAACTTATGTGCAGAGGACATCATGTGAAATGCTGGACTGGGTGAAGCACAAGCTGGAATCAAGATTTCAGGGAGAAATATCAATAACCTCAGATATGCAGATGATACCACCCTTATGGCAGAAAATGAAGAAGAACTAGAGAACCTCTTGATGAAAGTGAAAAGAGGAGAGTGAAAAAGTTGGCTTAAAACTCAACATTCAGAAAACTAAGATCATGGCATCTGGTCCCATCACTTCATGGCAAATAGATGGGGAAACAGTGGAAACAGTGACAGACTATTTTTTTGGACTCCAAAATCACTGCAGATGGTGACTGCAGCCATGAAATTAAAAGACGCTTACCCTTGGAAGAAAAGTTATGACCAACCTAGATAGCATATTACAAAGCAGAGACATTACTTTGCCAACAAAGGTCCCTCTAGTCAAAGCTATGGTTTTTCCAGTAGTCATGTATGGATATGAGAGTTTGATTATAAAGAACTGATGCTTTTGAACTGTGGCATTGGAGAAGACTCTTGAGAGTCCCTTGGACAGCAAGGAGATCCAACCAGTTCATCCTAAAGGAAGTCAGTCCTGAATATTATTGGAAGGACTGATGTTGAAGCTGAAACTCCAATACTTTGGCCACCTGATGTGAAGAACTGACTCAACTGAAAAGACCCCGATACTGGGAAAGATTGAAGGTGGGAGGAGAGGATGAGATGGTTGGATGGCATCACCACCTCAATGGACATGAGTTTGAATAAGGCTCTGGAAGTTGGTGATGGACAGGGAAGCCTGGCATGCTGCAATCCATGGGGCTGCAAAGAGTCGGACATGACTGAATGAGTGACTGAACTGAACCGAAGCCTTATTGCTCTGCATTTTAACTGTTGCTTGAAGTATACGTTCTTTGCTTTTCTAGGGTTTTTTTCTTAGGAAGAGCTCAGTGTTTGACATGAATGGAATTAAATCATGTTTGACATAATTGCTTTAAAATGAATGAATGAATTATAAGTAATTGCTTTGCTTTGCAGAGCTGTAGGAGTTTTGAATTGTGCAGCTGTTCTTGCCCATGGAGAAAATCTTAGGGAATTATCTTGAAAGTAGAATCCTTCCAACCATCTCATTGACCAATTGGCTCATACAGATATTTGCCATACAGATATTAGCTTAATCTATGAGAGGTGAATATATTGTATGGAGGAAACTTATGGAGGAAATTTAGAAGCTATTATTACTAGTACTCAATGGGATCTTAGACAAACTTTTAAGTGCCCTGAAAAGTTGTCATCCTCCTGTGATCTATTCAAAGCTATAGACATGCTTGTAGTTAGGTTTTTTAGGAGCTTCTTTCTAGCATTATTTCTCATCTCATATGCCTTGGTGCACAGCTATATTTTTCTTAGCATATGGTTTTATTTTAATAATAATATAATGATTTATAAAATTCCTCAAAGAGGATGCCTTAAGTCTGAAATTTCCTGAATGTAATATTTGGAAATTCTAAAAACAGCACATAATTTAAGTGGTTAAGTTTTCATCACAGCTTGTTTTGGGATTGCAGGTTTTCTTTATTTGAGAATGCAGGTTGTGTGTGTGTATGTGTGTCTGTGTGTAAGATGGGTAGTATTTTTAACAAAGCTTTCTGTGTTTGACTTTTTGTTAGAAGTTTTTTTCTTAGGAACCATTCCTCCTGAGGTCTTTTCTTTGCCTGAAATAATGAGAAGTTCTTAAGTAATCATTTCTATGATTCACTAGTAATGACTCAGGAAAATAATTCCACACATGAGAGATTATGGAATCTGTTTAGTTCTGTGTGTGTTTTAGGGCAGGAAAGAGTGGGAAAATACTCTGTTCTCAGACCAACCTTTTTTTCAGTATTCTTTCCTATCACTTTAAAGAATGTATAATTTTAAGCTTAGATTAGGGACAGGAGGAGAAGGGGACGACAGAGGATGAGATGGCTGGATGGCATCACTGACTCGACGGACGTGAGTCTGAGTGAACTCCGGGAGTTGGTGATGGACAGGGAGGCCTGGCGTGCTGCGATTCATGGGGTGGCAAAGAGTCGGACACGACTGAGCGACTGAACTGAACTGAGAGGTATATTTGTTTCTATTATAGAGATGACGTCTAGGAAAGTCTAAAGTTTTTGCAACATTTATATGTAGCCATTTTACAAAATAACTTTAAAGAGTTTATCCTTACCAGTATTAAAAGATATCTACGATGGAGAAGGAAATGGCAACCCACTCCATTGTTTTTGCATGGAGAATCCCAGGGACGGGGGAGCCTGGTAGGCTGCTGTCTATGGGGTTGCACAGAGTCGGACATGACTGAAGTGACTTAGCAGCAGCAGCATGATGGCTCAGATGATAAAGAATCTGCAATGTAGGAGACCTGGGTTTGATCCTTGGCTCAGGAAGATTCCCTGGAGAAGGGAATGGCTACCCACTCCAGTTTTCTTGCCTGGAAAATTCCATGAACAGAGGAGCCTGGCAGGCTACAGTCCATGGGGTTGCAAAAAGACAGGACTGAGTGAGTAAACTTTTTTTTTTTTAACATATTTTTAAATGAAATAAACTATGGAGTTGTTACTACCCCAAGATAAGCATATAAGCCCCTTTCTAAATTCTCTTGAGAAAATCAGTTTCTTGAACTGAAATTAAGAAGTGGAGGCTTCTGAGTACGATCATAAAGATAATGGTCAAAACCATTTTGTGTTTGCCATTCAGACAAGACAGCCCTGAGGCCAGTGGTGAAGCTGTCAGATTTTAATCTGATCGTTGTAGCCAGGCTTATGCTAAAGGCCAAGGAAGAAAATGTAACATTCCTCTTTACCTATGACTAAAGGAACATTTACAAAATTTTTTAAATTAAAAATTTTTTAAAGATTTTAAAAAATGTAGACCATTTTTGAAGTCTTTATTGAATTTGTTATGTTTCTGTTTTATGTTTTTTGGCCACGAGGCACTTAGCTCCCTGACCAGGGATTGAACCTGTTCTCCCTGCAGTGAAAGGCGAAATCTTAACCACTGGAATGCCAGGGAAGTGCCTTAAAAAAATAAATTAAAAAAAAAATTTTATATGGGAGTATAGTTGATTAACATGTTGTATTAATTTCAGGTGTCCAGCAAAGTGATTCAGTTATACGTACACATATATCTGTTCTTTTTCAAATTCTTTTCCCATTTAGATTATTACAGGGTATTGGACAGAGTTCCCTGTGCTATACGGAAGGTCCTTGATGTTTAATGTATTTTAAATGTAGTGGTGTGTACAGGAACATTTCTTTATTTACTGATAGTATATTTTATTTTTTCCCCTGTACTTATTAAGTAATGAGATTCAAATTTTATGCTTCAGTTTAAATCTGAAGTGTTGCAAATGTGGTTGCAGGAATGGGTAGACGAGCCCTCGTTTTCTCCCCTCTTCTTAATAATCTCTAAATTTGGAAGTGAGCTAATTAAGGGAACTGACTCTGAGGACATTTGTATTCAGAATTTGAAACGAGTAGATTTTAAAGAGCCATGGGCCTAAGATGTTCTTTGCTGTTGAAGGTAGAGGGTAACCAAGTGGTTTCTGGAGAGAGACTGTCTTTTAGGGAAGTACCACTGCCATACCACTACCAACAAAACAGACCTCTTACCGCCTCTCAAGTGTCCGTAGGATCAGCAAATCAAGGCAAACAAAACACATCGTCCCACCCCAAATAAACATGCTGGGAAAAAACTGTTGATACTATTTTCATTTAAGCCTAAAACTGTTGAGAGGTTTTTAAATATATTCATATGCTTTTCATTACTTTGTTATACGTTTCTTTTATACAGTCATTTTCTGTTTATTGTGGGGATGTGTTCCTCATCATTGGAGTATATGTTAGCTTCCTGTTGCTGCTGTAACAGATTACTACACATTTATTGGCTTAAAACAACCCAAACTGATCATCTTGCCGTTCTGAAGGCCGGAAGTCCGGGATCAGTTTCACTGGGCTAAAGGCAAGATGTCATCAGGGCTAATTCTTTCTAGAGCCTTCAAGGGCAGAATCCATTTCCCTGCTTTCTTCAGTTTCCAGTGGCTGCCTGTATTCTTTGCCCTGTGGCCCCCTCCTCCACCTTCGAAGCACGTCATTTCAATGTCTGCTTCCATCTTCACATTCCCTTCTTTTCTGTGGTTTATAAGAACACTTGTAACTGCATTTGTTATTATTGTTCAGTTGCTAAGTTGTGTCTGACCCAGTTTTTGTAGATTAAAAAAGTAAAACCATAAATCCAGTGCCTTCCTGTTTGCAAATTCTTCTAGCATATTAGATAATTTTACTTTAGAAACTAAGTATTTGGAAAATTAAAGGAATTACTGTATGTGTCTGAACCATCATCAGTTCAGTTCAGTCGCTCAGTCATGTTCAACTCTTTGCAGCCCCATGGACTGCAGCATACCAGGCTCCTCTGTCCTCCACGATCTCCAATTTCCTCCAATTCCTGTCCATCCAATAGGTGATGCCATCTAACCATCTTATCCTGTGCGTTCCGCTCCTCCTACTTGTATTTGGGGCCCACTTGGCTAGGCCAAGATGATTTCGCCAACTAAAGATCCTTTATGTAATCACATCTGCAAAGTTCCTTTTTCCACAAGGCCATGTTCATAGGTTCTAGAGATTAGGATGTGGGTGTCTTTGGGGGCCATCATTCAGCTCTACCTCAGAGTGCTTTACAAGTCTTCACAGCACAGTCCTCATAGCACTGGGTTTCCCAAGGCACGCTTCATGGTTACTGTTTTGTTTCCTTTCAAATCACCTCAAATCCAACTTGTCTTTGCATATTTTTCAGGTTCTGTCTATGCGGATGACTGTCCTTCCCTCCCTCCCCTCACTCTCTGCCCTCCCTGCCTCCTTCTCTCCCTCTGCCTCTATCTTCCTCTTTCCCTCCCTCCCCTCACTCTCTGCCCTCCCTGCCTCCTTCTCTCCCTCTCCCCTCTATCTTCCTCTTTCCCTCCCTCCCCTCCTTCCCTTCCTCCCAGACAGAGACCTTCTGGCAGTCCCTCCATGATGCTGCCCAACTCACCAAATCAGTTTCTTCAGCTGCATTATCATTTGCTTTGAACTCTGAAAAGTTATCTCTTAACATCTACTTTGGTACCTGTGGGGCATTTCTAGTACTACAGTTTGCATATCTTTGTAGTTGTTATGATGCATTACAATCATTGCTAACACATAACATAATAGCAGGTTAGAGTTAAGTGAACCAGAGGTCACTGTGGTATATAGGTCACTGAAACCCGATGAAAACATAGTTTAAGCACCAGGAATGCCCAGAGCCATGAGCCACATAGACTCTCATTGCCTAAGTGAGCACCACAGTCTTCCATGTGCTGTACCAGCTGGCTGCGAGAAAAATATTTAAGCATGTGATAGACTTACATTATTAATATATAAATAGATAAATATTAATATATAAATAGAGCTATTTCTCAAATGAGTTGCATGTGGACAGTGCTTACTGTTCAAAAGTACATGTTTGAAATAAAATAGTGTCAGAGTTAAATTACCGAGAATCCATCCCCCTTTTCCTTTAGCAAACCCCCAAATCTGAGGCATGGAATTTAGGTTTCCATGGTGCAGTGTTGTTCAGGTGCTGATTGTTACTGATAGTTGTAGGATTTCCAGCAGACCAGTGAGGCTCTCTGAGCTTCAGTTTCCTTATTTATAAAATGAAGAAGTATCTGACTGTAATTCTTTATTAGATTATTTTAAGTTTTTGTTTTAATGTTGATGGACAATCTGATATATGTATTAGCATAGTCTGCATCGACTGAATAATCTAAAATTATTTTTAATGAGAAACTTCAAAGAGAGCACATGATCTCCCAGCATGCATCACTTGAATTCAACAGTTATTAAAGCTACCATATATTCTTTTTACAAGTTGGTTCAGTTTTGGCTGCACTGGGTCTTTGTTGCAGTGCACTATCTATGTTTGTGGTGAGCTGGGGCTACTCTCTACCTGCGGTGCACAGGCTTCTCATTACAGTGGCTTCTCTTGCTGCAGAACAGGGCCTCTAGAATGTGTAGGCTTCAGTAGTTGCACACAGGCTTAGTGCCCTGTGGCATGTGGGATCTTCCTGGGCCAGGGATTGAACCTGTGTCCGTTGCATTGGCAGGTGGATTCTTAACCACTGGACCACCAGGGGACTCCTTGAAGTAACCATATATTCTTCAGTGATATGTCTTTTTTGTTGTTATTTTTTATTGCCTAAGACATTCATTTCATGCTTTGACATGCACCGTTAAAATGTTTGAGCGTTTTCATAACTAGCCAGAATGCCATGATCACATCTAGCAAAAAGAACAGTGTCTCAGTATAATCTCACATATGGTCTACATTCAGACTTCTTATATTGTCTCTCTCTCTTTTTTTTTTTTTTCAATTAGTCCAAATAAGAATTCAAGTACAACCTGTACTTTGCATTTGGATTTTACTTGTCCTAAGTCTCTCAGTCTAGAGCAACCTATTTGGTTCCTTTCTCCAAGCAGGTGACATGGTAAATAAACGTGGTCACCCGTCTTGTAGAATATCCCTCATTCTGGTTTGTTTGCTTCTTCATGGTGTTGTTGACTTGTTCCTCTATTGACTAGAATTCTTTTTTTTTTTAAATTAATTTATTTTAATTGGAGGCTAATTACAATATACAATTCTTTTAAACTGAGTATTAGCTCCAACGGTTTGAATAGATTCATGTTTCCCTGTTTTTGCAACGATGGTGCAGTGTAACTTCATTTAAAATCATCTGAGAGACAAATCATGTCTAGTGCCACTTATAGACATGCTAAGACTGATCAGTGGATTCAGGTGATGGCAGTCTCATTCCTTTATTGTAAAGTTCTTTGTCACCTTTTCATCAATTGTGTCATTGATTATTAATCTTTGCCCAAAACAATTATTTTATTGATTTGCAAAGTTTTATTTTTAAAAAAACTGTCATTATTTCTTCCACATTTTTTGACTGGAATATTTCAGTAAAGAAAGAAGAATATTCTTTATCTTAGGTATTTGGTAACTCTGAAGTGTAATTTATATGGGAAAGGCAGGAAAAATGGTTCTTTCCCTTTGATGACCGATTTCCAGA
>SJYQ01001181.1:144961-204007 GCA_006410935.1 Redunca redunca
TGGTTTATTATTTCTATAAATTTTAACTAAAACATAAACTGGAGAATAACTTGAGTTAAATTATCCAGTTCGTTAATATATATGGATAATTTGATATTTTTGTTATTTTGATATTTCTTCATATGGCACATGTAACAGTGGAAATACATTTACAAATGTACTTGAAATAACTTTCTATTTTATGGTTTGTTTTCCTGTAGTAGTTTCTTTTTTCTATCAAAATATCCAGTTACTCTAATTCAGATACACTGAGAAAATACTTCTGAAATGGGATGTACTGAAATATACTTTGTTTCTCCTGTATCTTGTACCTTTTATCCTTAACTTCCTCTCTTTGTTTATCCTGGTTTGGTTTGTAACAGTCTAGGCTTACATTTTTGAAACATTATATCCTCACAGAAAGCTCAGGATTTGTTTAAGTCCACTCAGATTGGTAAAGAGACCTTCTGAGCTCCATAGTCACATTCACCATGTCAGTCCCATTTACCAGGTCTGCTGTTACTTAAATCATTATAACCCACACTGTGGCTTCTATTTCAGTTGCTTTGTTGAAATCATAGGATTGTTTTTTTCTTTTCATTTTGCTTTGTACTGTTTTACTTTCCAGTCTGGCGTCCTTTTCTTCTTGTGCTTTCTCATTCTGCATGTATATATTTAATCATATTTAATCATGTAAAAGGTGATTTACACTGTGTATATTCAGCTCTTATTAGCTCCCATCTTTCAGCCATTTAAATGAAAGCAGAAACTTTTGTTTTTACTTCCCTCCCAAAGTTAGACTTATGCTTGGCATAGGAAAGATGCTCATAAAATATTTGTTGATAAAATAATTCAATGTTATTCTGTTATTATCTATTAAAAGTTAATTTCTGGGTCTGTCTATACATCCTAACCCTAATACACATTCCACTTTTGATCTTGGACTTCCTACATTCCCAAGTGCCTGCTAGACAGTTCTCCTTAGCTGTGTATTGTGACCCTAAACATAATGTCTGAATCTGTGTCTTTCTTGTGTTGGCTCAGAGGTTAAAGTGTCTGCCTGGAATGCAGGAGACCAGGGTTTGATCCTTGGGTCGGGAAGATCCCCTGGAGAAGGAAATGGCAACCCACTCCAGTACTCTTGCCTGGAGAATCCCATGGAGGGAGGAGCCTGGTAGGCTACAGTCCCTGGGGTCGCAAAGAGTCTGAAACGACTTCACTTTCTGTTTTTATCTATAGTATCATTTTTCTCCTAGTCACTTGGATTTAAACATAATAACCTCATAATTTAAAAAAATCTCTGGCACCTCTTTCTAACTTAGAGCACAGTGGTTCATTCAGATCAGTGAGCTCTGAGTCAGACTACAGCTGGACTCCTTGCAGTTACTTAATTTCCTTGAATCTTAGTTTTATCATAAAATTCTTATTATTTTGGAGTCATTTTTGAGAATTATGTCAAAGTGTGCATAAAAGTGTTTAGTGTGGTACACCTGGCGCATGGTAAATGCTAAGTAGTCAGTCTCTCAAAGGTTGTGATTTCCAGTGAGTCATGGGAGGGTTGTTAGCAGTCTTGAGCTTCCCCATTGTTTTTGCTGCTTCTGCCCTACCTGGTCCATGTTCTCAGCTCTTCTGTGAATGATGGCAGTAGTGCCATGTACCCCTACCCACACAAGACTCTATCAATGGGCAGGTGGTAACCACACTGTCCTCTCAAGAAGCTGTGGTGATTTTCTGTAGCTAAGGTGGTCAGGTCTGTGCACTTCCATTTGACATTTAAATTTTTGGACAGTCTTATCCTTGCCAACATTTCTAGCCTGGGGGTGTTCTGCATGAATTTCTAGTCACATTCACGCTTTCCAGCTCCTCAGCTGGTCCTAGTGCCGGAAACTCTTCTCCACCCGCTCCCTCCCCCTTCACCTTTTCTTTATTGTTTAGATTCTATCACTTTAGGCCCCTGATTCTTTGTTTCCATGAAAAATTTTCCTGAACCCTTTGTTGCAACATTGCTCTCCCAGCTCTATGTGTGAATTTCATTCACTCACCCAGTCGCTGCTGCCTGCTGAGACAGATGCTGTTCCAGACACTTGCACAAGTGAACTAAAAAGACAAAGATGAGACTTCCCTGGTGGTTCACTGGTTAAGAATCTGCCTTGAAATGCAGGGGACTCGGGTTTAGTCCCTGGCTGGAGAAAGAAGATATTACATGCCACCAGGCAGCTGGGCCTGCCCACCACAACTACTGAGCCCATGCGCTACAACTAGAAAGCATGTGTGCCGCAGCTAAGAATGTGCTATGCTCAGTCGCTCAGTCGTGTCCGACTCTTTGTGACCCTGTGGACTGTAGCCCACCTGGCTCCTCTGTCCATGGGGATTCTCCAGGCAAGAATACTGGAGTGGGTTGCCATGCCCTCCTCCAGGGGGATCTTCCCAGCCTAGGGATTGAACCCAGGTCTCCCATATTACAGGCAGGTTCTTTACCATGTGAGCCACCAGGGAAGCCCACAACTAAGAGCAGAGTAGCATACATAAATAAATATTTACTTTTGAAAAAGGCAAAGACTGCTTGAAACTAGGGCTTGTATCAGAATAGCCAGGGGATTGTGTCTTGTGATATCTTTGTAGTTTGCATTTATTTATTGAACTCCTATAGTATTTTTTTCCTATATGGATTGTAAAGTTTTTGATAGTTGGATATTATTTTAAGGCATTTTCTTCAGTGGCTTATTGATGTTTTACAGAGAGGAGGAACTCAGATACTTATTAATGTTGGAAGTTCACACTCATGGCTTGTGTTTTAAAACTATAGCTTCAAAATCAGAAGCATTACTTGGAATGTATTTGAAATAAGAGGGATTCATATATCTTTATGCTTTAGGGACAAGTGCTCTTTTAAGAAAAATCTATAACTACAGAGGCAGATTACTTATAGTAATTGTGGGTTTTCTGGTAAAATGTTGATTGTGGGTAAACACTAGGCTTCCGTTACTTTTGCGTATTGTAGGTGGGATACATTGATGTCGCTTGAACTTACTTGAAAAACTTTTTCTTCCATCTGACTTATTTTGTACAACCTACCTCTCCCCTCCTCCCTTTAATGTGATGTCCAAATCAGTATTTGAAAAAAAAATCTGTATTTAAATCAATAGGCAGTTAAGTTTTAATAGCTTTTGTTACTGGGAGATCATAGAAGTAATTGATGACTGTTGCTTGCTCCTCTCTGAGCATGTAGACTAGGTTAAATGCTCTCCTCCTTGCTCTGGCCTACCCCAGCCCCATGCTTTCTTTTTGACTCATTCTAGATCAGTTCTTGGAGAAGGCAATGGCATCTCACTCCAGTACTCTTGCCTGGAAAATCCCATGGACGGAAAAGCCTGGTAGGGTACAGTCCATGGGGTCGCAGAGAGTCGGACACGACTGAGCGACCTTACTTTCACTTTTCACTTTCATGCACTGGAGAAGGAAATGGCAACCCACTCCAGTGTTCTTGCCTGGAGAATCCCAGGGACGGAGGAGCCTGGTGGGCTGCCGTCTATGGGATCACACAGAGTCGGACACAACTGAAGCGACTTGGCAGCAGCAGCAGATCAGTCCTGGGTGTTCTTTGAAAGGACTGATGCTGAGGCTGAAACTCCAATACTTTGACCACTTCATGTGAAGAGTTGACTCATTGGAAAAGACTCTGATGCTGGGAGGGGTTGGGGGCAGGAGGAGAAGAGGATGACCGAGGATGAGATGGCTGGATGGCATCACTGACTCGACAGACATGAGTTTGAGTGAACTCCAGGAGATGGTGATGGACAGGGAGGCCTGGCGTGCTGCAATTCATGGGGTCTCAAAGAGTTGGACATGACCGAGCGACTGAACTGAACTGATGGTTGTAATTGATAACTTCTCTGGTGGCTCAGTAGTAAAGAATCCACCTGTAGTGTAGGAGACCTGGGTTTGATCCCTGGGTTGGGAAGATCCCCTGGAGAAGGAAGTGGCGACTCACTCCAGTATTCTTGCCTGGAGAATCCTGTGGACAGAGGAGCCTGGTGGGCTGCAGTCCATAGGGCCAGACACAACTGAGCACATACATGCACTAGACCCAAGACCTGCCTAGTGCACAGAACATAATGAGTGTGCTCCAGAAACACATTATGTGAAATTTGACACTTATTCAGTTATTTGAAATGTGCTACCATTGTGTCGAAGAAGGCAATGGCACCCCACTCCAGTACTCTTGCCTGGAAAATCCCATGGACAGAGGAGCCTGGTAGGCTGCAGTCCATGGGGTCTCGAAGAGTCGGACACGACTGAGCGACTTCACTTTCCCTTTTCACTTTCATACATTGGAGAAGGAAATGGCAACCCACTTCAGTACTCTTGCCTGGAGAATCCCAGGGACGGGGGAGCCTAGTGGGCTGCCGTCTGTGGGATCTCACAGAGACAGACACGACTGAAGTGACTTAGCAGCAGCAGCAGCAGCAGCAGCCATCCTGTAGATGTGAGAGACTGAGCTGGGCTTTAGGTTTGCACTGGAGGATACAACACAGCCCTTGTCCTCAGAGTCCTTGTCAACTCACAAAATGTGCTCAATTTTATTCTTATTTGATTAACATTTAGACACTGCTGAAAGTTTCCAGAATTTTTTTCTAACTTTGAACCTCACAATAACTCTGGAATATGTACTGTTTCACTCTGTAGATGAGGGAACTGAGGAACAGAGACCCAGTAATTAATTCAGGTTCATATAGGATTGGAACCTGTGTCTGTCGTATCTCCAAATCCTTCTGAAATATGTGCTGCTTGCAGTCTGGTAAGCTGCATGCGAGACAGTCATACCTTACGTCTATCCTGGCCTATCAGAAATTACATCTGTTTCTTCCCACTCTTGTGTTTTGGAGTTTGCATTTAAAAATTGGACCAAGAAATTTAGATTTGCAAATAAACCTATTATGGATGGAGGTTTTGCGTCTCATTAAGCTTTCCCAATCAGCATCAGCTTCTTTGCTTTTGCAACTCTTACCTTTGGCAGAAATTTTCATGGTGATATTTTTGTGTGACCTTCAGATCTATTTAGTCTTCATTTTAGGCCTGTTGAATTATATTTGGAATTTTTTCTTGGTGTTTAACTTCCCTATGCTGCTGAGTTGCTTCAGTCGTGTCCAACTCTGTGCGACCCTAGAGATGGCAGCCCACCAGGCTCCCCCGTCCCTGGGATTCTCCAGGCAAGAACACTGGAGTGGGTTGCCATTTCCTTCTCCAATGCATGAAAGTGAAAAGTGAGAGTGAAGTCACTCAGTCATGTCCGACTCTCAGCGACCCCATGGACTGCAGCCCACCAGGCTCCTCCGTCCATGGGATTTTCCAGGCAAGAGTACTGGAGTGGGGTGCCATTGCGTTCTCAGAAAACCTAGCCAGGCCTAATTCTGTGGCCCCAGCCCTTGCCCTTGGCAATGGTTCACACCCTGAAAAGTCGCTTCTCTCTGGATCCTGACAAATCCACCTCTTATCGCTTCCCTATACTCTGAAGAATTTTTGCTTCTTTACCACTTGCTACTTGGGATAATCTCTAATCAGATTCACAGATACATTCCTGCCTTTGTACCTGTATTTGGACTCTATATCCCTGCTGAAACACCTTCTGTAAACTTTGGTCAATTAAAATTAAAAAGTACTGCCTACAAGTTTAGCCCCTTAGTCACGTGCTGGCCTCTACGCCTTGTTGCTATTTCACATGTACTGGTTTTGTTTCACTAGTGAAACTTAATTTCTGGAGTTAAAGGACTAAATCTTGTTTCTGTTTTTTCTGTCTCCCACAGTGTCTAGGACAGTGCTGAACATATGACTGTGCTTACTAAGTGCTCAGATGTTGGTTGAAGTAACTTTAATTATAGGTTGTACTTCCTGGTTATATCTGAAAGTCTTAGTGCTGTCCCAACACTTTGACATCCTGGAGAAAGGTGGCTGGAGGGGACAGTCTCCCCTAGTGAAACAGAAATACATCCTGTTTGTGTTGTGCATGAAGGGTTACAGAGTGTTTTCATGGACATATTAGCACACTTCATCCTCACAATAATTTTACGGGAGAGAAATCATTTCATCCTTATTGTGGAGTGATGGCACTAGGCCTCAAATATTTTGCCTCTATAGCAGATATAGAGATATAGCTGGAACTGGGACCCAAAGGCAGCTCACGTGAGTCCAGTGCACACAGGAGGGACTGAAGCAACTGGGCTGCAAGCTCCAGAGGGCGGGGCCCGGGAGCATGGATTGCACATCACTATTGCAACATAAAATTGAGGTTCTTGGGTCAGCTGCCCTTTGAATCTTGCCCAGCATGCACTTCTGATATGTCTGGCTCTGCCTGCACAATCAGACTGGTTTTCTGCTTCTAGAATTTCATTACCAATTAGCTATTTGGTAATCATAAAATTACCAGTATTTATGGCACCCCACTCCCAGTACTCTTGCCTGGAAAAATCCATGGACGGAGCAGACTGGTAGGCTGCAGTCCATGGGGTTGCTAAGAGTCGGACATGGCTGAGCGACTTCACTTTCACTTTTTACTTTCATGCATTGGAGGAGGAAATGGCAACCCACTCCAGTGTTCTTGCCTGGAGAATCCCGGGGACGGGGAAGCCTGGTGGGCTGCCGTCTATGGGGTTGCACAGAGTCGGACACGAATGAAGCGACTTAGCAACAGCAGCAGCATGGTAACTATAAAAATCATCAGTATTTATATTTATCTTTCCTTCTCTTCCTCCATCATCTTCATCATCGTCATCACCATCTGTTTGTACGTGTATAGACATTTGTTGTTCAGTTGATAAGTCATGTCTGACTCTTGGACGACCCCTTGAGCTGCAGCACGCCAGGTTTCCCTGTCCTTCACTATCTCCCAGAGTTTGTTCAAACTCATGTCCATTGAGTTGGTGATGCCGTGCATCCATCTCATCCTTTGTTACCCTCTTCTCCTTTTGCCTTCAATCTTTCCCATCATTAGGATCTTTTCCAGTGAGTTGGCTCTTCACATCAGATGGCCAAAGTCACTGAAGCTTCAGCTTCAGTATCAGTCTTTCCAATGAATATTCCGGCTTGATTTCCTTTAGGATTGACTGATTTGATTTCCTTGCAGTCCAAGGGACTCTCAAGAGTCTTCTCCAACACCATAGTTCAAAACCAGCAATTCTTTGATGCTCAGCCTTCTTTATGGTACATCCATACATGACTACTGGAAAAACCATATCTTTGACCTTAAGGATCTTTGTTGGCAAAGTGATGTCTCTGCTTTTCAATATGCTGACTAGGTTGGTCATAGCTTTTCTTCCTAGTAGCAAGCATCTTTTAATTTTGTGGCTGCGGTCACAATCCTCAGTGATTTTGGAGCCCAAGAATATAAAATCTGCCACTCTTTCTGCTTTTCCCCATCTATTTGCCATGAAGTATGGTATCGGATGCCGTTTGTAGTTATTTATGAAACAATCTGAAGTCTAAAAAATTATGTGGAAAAAAATTAAGCTGTGGCAGTTATAAAGGTTTTGTTAGTGCTTCCTTCAGTTTCTGTTTTCTTTCATTTCAGTTCAGTTCAGTTGCTCAGTCTTGTCTGACTCTTTGTGACCCCATAAATTGCAGCACACCAGGCCTCCCTGTCCATCACCAACTCCTGGAGTTCACTCAAACTCACATCTGTGGAGTCGGTGATGCCATCCAGCCATCTCATCCTCTGTCTTCCCCTTCTCCTCCTGCCCCCAATGCCTCCCAGAATCAGAGTCTTTTCCAATGAGTCAACTCTTTGCATGAGGTGGCCAAGTACTGGAGTTTCAGCTTTAGCATCATTCCTTCCAAAGAACACCCAGGACTGATCTCCTTTAAAATGGACTGGTTGGATCTCTCTGCAGTCCAAGGGACTCTCAAGAGTCTTCTCCAACACCATAGTTCAAAAGCATCAATTCTTCGGCGCTCAGCCTTCTTCACAGTCCAACTCTCACATCCATACATGACCACTGGAAAAACCATAGCCTTGACTAGACAGACCTTTGTTGGCAAAGTAATGTCTCTGCTTTTGGATATGCTATCTACGTTAGTCATAACTATCCTTCCAAGGAATAAGTGTTTTTTTAATTTCATGGCTGCAATCACCATCTGCAGTGATTTTGGAGCCCCCCAAAATAAAGTCTGACACTGTTTCCACTGTTTGCCCATCTATTTCCCATGAAGTGATGGGACCAAATGCCATCATCTTCGTTTTCTGAATGTTGAGCTTTAAGCCAACTTTTTTACTCTCTTTCACTTTCATCAAGAAGCTTTTTAGTTCCTCTTCACTTTCTGCCATAAGGGTGGTGTCATCTGTAGGTTAAGGGTTATTGTGAATAGGTTTTGGATAACCACGTTGACAGCTTTGGGCTAGAGAATCATACATCATTATTTTGAGAAAGAGAGATCCTTTTGTGCTCTCATGTATTTTGTGAATGATAAACAAACAAACTGTGATCATCTTTGAGATCTAGCCTTGGAAATCTTCGAGTACTTTTTAAGGTCAAGTGCAGTTCCTCTTTTTTGGCTCATGAGTTGAATTTTTGCTATAGGTTAGGAAAATGTTTTTTTTCTAGTTATTAAAATTTGTAGCATTAATTTTTTTCCATTTTTGCCATTTCTGTGAGTGGTTGGCAGTGTAATTTCACTTTTATAGTCTTGATTTTTTGTACACCTGGGCACAAGGAAATGGCAAAGGACCATCAAACTGGATAGTTCACACTGAAGCTGATCCGTGGCCCTCTGACGTCTCTCTGGGGACATACAGCTTGTGAAATTCATCTTAAACATATCCTTTGCTTTGGGTTTGTACAGTCAGATGCCAAAAGCATTTTTTAAATGATTAGGATTTTAAAATATTAAAAATAGACATGAATTTCTGTAGACAGTATATATAGACTGTGCAAAGAAAAGGCAGTCTTATGTTTGTGTTCTTGTGCGTGCTCAGTAGCCCCATGGACAGAAGCCCACCAAGCTCCTCTGTCTGTGGAATTTTCCAGGTAAGAATACTGGAGTGGGTTGCCGTTTCCTACTCCATGGGATCTTCCTGACCCAGTGATAGACGTCATGTCTCTTGTATCTCTTGCGTCAGCAGGCAGATTGTCTGCCACTAGTGGGAAGTCCTGTGTTCTTGAGGGGTATAATTTATTTATAGATTTTAACCATTGCTAAAGCTCCAATACTTTGGCCATGTGATGTAAAGAGCCAACTCACTGGAAAAGACCCTGATGCTGGGAAAGATTGAGGGCAAGAGGAGAAGGGGGCAACAGAGAATGAGATGGTTGGATGGCATCACTGACTCAATGGACATGAGTTTGAGTAAACTCTGGGAGATAGTGAAGCCTAGTGTGCTATAGTTCATGGGGTTACAAAGAATTAGACATGACTGAACAACTGAACAACAACAACAAACCTATAGGAGAAGAAATTGAAGTCACTCAGTTGTGTCTGACTCTTTGCAACCCCGTGGACTGTAGCCCACCAGGCTTCTCCATCCATGGGATTCACCAGGCAAGAATACTGGCGTGGGTTGCCATTTTCTTCTCCAGGGGTCTTCCCAACCCAGGGATCGAACCCAGGTCTCCCACATTGCAGGCAGATGCTTTAAACTCTGAGCCACCAGGGAAGCCCAGTAATAGGTTAGCTTAGAGGTGGACAAACATGAGACTAAAGTCTTGATTTTAGCCCTGGAGAGAAATGAGAAAGATACATGTTGACTTGATTCTAAGCATAATGCCACTTTACCAAGTGGAAAGTGTGGCTGCGATTTCTCAGTTCATGTAGAGCTGAGTAGTTGAGACAACCTTTTCACAAAGGAATTTGCTAAAGAAACTCAGCACCTGAGGGTCAATCAAGTTTGCAGTTGCCTCGTGTGGACTTGGTACCTTGGGAGGGACCCTATGGTGTCTTTCTCAGTGTGGATGCAGATCTCTCGTCTCTGCCTGGGGAAAATAAAATTTTAGCAGAATAAGAATTTGACCTAAGGTCTGTGATGGTTACTGTTCATCATGTGAGCCAGGGAGGAGGGCAGTGGAGGTTCTACAGCTAGAAAGATTGGTTCAGTAACAACCTCAGTGGGAACCTATTTTGATCTTTCTCTCTACAGTTTATCCCAGCATGTCAGAGTCCCAAGGTCCTATTCACCGTCAACATGTGCTTTTTGGGATTTTAAGTGCTAAGACCTATTGGAAAATAAGGGGACAAGCTCAAGTTTTAGGTATAGGATTGTTTGGCGAAAAATTTCGGTGATGCAGATATTAAACATTAGTCTCTATCTGCCCTTGGTGGTATATCCTTATGCATTTTTAAAGCCTGAGGTGCTTTTTTGTACTGTTTGTGTGTGTGTGCGTGTGTGTGTGTTTTGTTTTGTTTTTGCCTGTGCCTTGTGGGTTCTCGTTCCCCCAACCAGGAATCATGCCCAGCGGTGTCTGCTGCAGTAGAAGCTTGGAGTCCTAACCACTGGACTACCAGATAATTCCCTAAAACCTGAGGTTTTAAGAGAATTAGAAAACGAAACAAAAAAATCACCAGTTTTATTTATTTATTTAAACTGATGGATTGATTCTCTTTTGAAAATGTCAGTCTGTTCTTGAGGTGGTTATTTCCATGGAAAAAATAGATTTTTATGAAACATTTGCTTTTCAGAACATGATAGTTTTAGATATGTTTTCAGTATATTCCACAGATTCACCAAGCTTTCATTCTTCATAGAAAAATGGAAAACCAAGCAAAACAACTAAACTCCCAAATTGTTTAGTCCCAGTGAGGCTATCTTATCTTAGTACTCTATAATGGCACTTGATAGCTCTTACCAGCATTCAAGTTTTACTACATTTTTGTCTAAGCTAGTGTCATTTGCAGCAAATATGTAGCATTTGCTTCTAGACAATATACTGAAGAAAAGAGGAATCCAAAGGACCTGTCCAGTTGTCTGCTAAATATGTGGGTTAGAGACTATTTAAACTCAGGCTGATAGGTTTTGTTTTATTCCCTCCTTGGTATTACATCTCTGTTGGTTGACTGTAGCAGAATCCTTTCACACTCACTTGACCAGTCAACTAACAGTTAATTTTCACTGAGTTGATAAGAGTGTGCAGCAGCTATCTCTATGGAACCCTGTTGTTCTGAGACTCAGAACATTTTTTCCTTAAAATATAGTGAAGAAACCAAATGAGCCTTTAAATTATTAGATATAGGTTTTATTTATTTATCTTAAGCATTTTTGAGGATTTTAAATTAGTTGAAGCAGTTTTCAGAGAGTGCAGTAGCCTTGTTACAGAGCCTTCAGAGTCTCTTGTCCTGCAGTGGTGTTCCTGCGAGGCACAGCATTTTTATTCCATTAGAAATTTCTACTTGGCTGATCCACTGTAATCTTCAATTTTCTCCTTGTGTTCAACTCCTTATTTCTTCGTCTGCAAGCTACTTTCTATTAAACTTACGTTTTATATATAGCTCATAAGAACAATAAAACAAACTAAAAAATATAATATACAGATGTTAATGTTAGTAGGATTATAGGTAATTTTAGTTTCTAATTTCCATTTCTTTATATTTTTGAACTTTTATATGCTTGGCTCATATTCCTTTTATAGTCAGAAAAATCTGTTAAAAACCTTCACTCTGACTGCTACTGCTAAGTCACTTCAGTCGTGTCCGACTCTGTGTGACCTCATAGACGGCAGCCCCCGAGGCTCCCCCGTCCCTGGGATTCTCCAGGCAAGAATACTGGAGTGGGTCACTATTCCCTCCTCTAGGGTATCTTCCCGACGCAGGGACCGGGATTAAACCCAGGTCTCCTGCATTGCAGGCAGATGCTTTACCATCTAAGCCACCAGGGAGACCCACTACAACAGTGCTAATCTGGGGTTTCTAATCATGTAGCTTCAGTTCATTTCAGTCGAGTAGCTGAGTCATGTCCACCTCTTTGCAAGCCCATGGACTGCAGCACCCTAGGCCTCCCTGTCCATCACCAACTCCCAGAGTTTACTCAAACTCACGTCCATTGAGTTGGTGATGCCATCCAACCATCTCATCCATTGTTGTCCCCTTCTCTTCCCGCCTTCAATTTTTCCAAGCATCAGGGTATTTTCAAATGTGTCAGTTCTTTGCATCAGGTGGCCAAAGTTATTGGAGTTTCAACATTAGTCCTTCCAATGAATATTCAGGACTGATTTCCTTTAGGATGGACTGGCTGGCTCTCCTTGCTGTCCAAGGGACTGTGAAGAGTCTTCTCCAACACCACAGTTCAAAAGCATCAGTTCTTCGGCACTTAGCTTTCTTTATAATCCTACTCTCATATCCATACATGACTTCTGGAAAAACCATAGGTTTGACTAGAGGGACCTTTGTTGGCAAAGTAATGTCTCTGCTTTTTAATATGCTGTCTAGGTTGGTCATAACTTTTCTTCCAGGGAGCAAATGTCTTTTAATTTCATGGCTGTAATCGCCATCTGCAGTGATTTTGGAGCCCCCCCAAAATCAAGTCAGCCACTGTTTCCACTCTTTCCCCATCTATTTCCCATGAAGTGATGGGACCAGATGCCATGATCTTCGTTTTCTGAACGTTGAGCTTTAAGCCAAATTTTTCACTCGCCTCTTTCACTTTCATCAAGAGGCTCTTTAGTTCCTCTTTGATTTAAAAACAAATATTGTATAATGTTTTGTGTAGATTAACAGTTCTGAAGGACAGAAATGTTTCATCTTCGAGTAGAATGTATGTCCTTGCTTCCTCAACACCTGAGAAGAGGGGGCTTTGTTATTTATTTTCCTGTAAGTGATTTAATAGCTGATGATCCAGGGAGGATGTTGATCTTTGCTTGTTTCTTAACTGTGCCTAGAAAGATTTAGCTTGGGTATTGGTAAGGCTATGGAATTAGATAGGCCTGGATATAAATTCCATTGACACCACTTAATAGCTGTGTGATCTTGGGCAGTCCATTTAATCTCTCCAAGTTCATTTCCTCATTTGTTAAGTGAGTATAATTGAGCTTTTATCATGGAATTATGAGGATTAAATTAAAGAATTCATGTAATGTGCTGAGTATAGTGCTTGTACATGGTAATTGCTCAATAAATGTTCACAATAATGATCATCATCATAATTGTGGGTTTGATTATTTGACTATAAATAGCACATTTAATTTACAATTGGCTATAATTCTCTACCACTGTTATGTATATTGGGGTATACTTTTAGAGTAAGACAAGTTTAATTTAAAAACTGTTTCCAAATATAACTAAACTTTCTTGACTGCTCACTTGAGCAGTTTTTGGATTCTGTGATATGTGTGACATTTAAGGTAACTTCAATATAGAAATTTTCTTTCAAGCATTTTGAAGCACTACTTCTTTTTCACCCTTCAGCCTCATATTTTCTATGGGCTCTTGATCAGTTCACTTGTCCCAGGCATTGTGTTCATGGCTCCTAACAGGATGGTCCTCTGAGTTTTCAAGGGCAGAGGTAGGGAATATGTATGGTGGTTAAGAGCAAGATTAAATGGAAAAGTGCTCTGAGGTTGAAGATTCTATTCTACAATTTTATACCATTGATAATTTGTTTAAAGAAACAACAAAAATGAAACTGCAAATAAAATCAGATTCTGAAGTTTCAAATCTCAGCTCTGTCCGAGTGCTACATGATCTTGAGTCGGTTCCCTCATTCTCTGAGCTTTAGTTCCCTTATCCGTTAAATGGGGAAAATGTTATCTTCCTCATAGTTACTGTGAATGTCTGCTTAGGTAATCTGACATGAAGCACACCAGCGCTGACTAAGGAGTTACGAATGTGGCCTGTGACTCATCACGGAGCTCTCTGCGTTCTTTGAGAGTGCTCTCTGCGTTCTTTGAGAGTGCTCTCTGCGTTCTTTGAGAGTGCTCTCTGCCTTGCCTTATGCTGGGCCAGGAGGCAGGTGCGGGTTTGCTCTTCTTCTGCCCCGAGAGACTGGGATGGACTAGGACTCCTGGCATGGCACATCTAGTGTGCAATTCTCTATTTGATTGGTGTGATAATGGTAACTTTCCCTTCTATGAATTACATTTGAAGTCTGCACTTAGGAAAGTATTTCATAAAAGTTAATTATAGAGAGTGAATACCAACATTTTCTAATTGTGAATTTTCTTGGCTCCCAAATAACTGCATTGATGTTTATTACTGCATGACTTTGGTTAGATAATGCAGTCCTGAAAGAGTGTGTTTTAAGGTCATAAGAATAAGAGGATGAGGCAAGTTAATTTTCTGCTTTACCACAAAGTTTCCTCATGAAATATAGTTCTGTTTTTGCTATGCTTAGTTTGAGACAGCTGGGGAAAGTTAAGATAGGAATATTTGGTAGATAGAGGGAGGTTTTGAACAAACTTAAAGTAGAGGAATCTTCCTGACCCGGGGATCGAACCCGTGTCTCTCATGTCTCCTGCACTGGCAGGCGAGTTCTTTACCACTGACGCTGCCTGGGAAGCCCACAGAGGAGAGGAATCAGTTCGTCAGTTTCTAGTTGAAGCTGTGACATGGTCATAAAGATGCAGGCTCTGCTGTAGCCTCTGTGATGATGTGCCTTCTTCACACCATTCTGTGAGACGGGTGTTATCATTTCCATTAGAGGTTAGAGAGAGAGACTGTCATTTGCCTGGCATCCCACAGCTTATGAGCAACAGTGGTGGGGGTCGCACCAGCAGCTTTCTGCCTCTCAAGCCCTCACTGTTAACCCATACTCCTTCCTGCTCTCATCCCTGCCCATCACACTGGGACTGATTAGGGAGTGAACACACATCTCTGGCAAAGATGGTATTTGTTTTTCAGACTTTGTTTCCCATTTATTACTTCAAACATGATTTGGTCCACTTTGATCACACCTTTGATACAGCTGCAGATTCTTCTGAAAGACCTGAGATCCTTTTTCTTATAGGCCAACTGTTCAGACATTTTTTAGATCAAATATCCTGCTACCTCCCTTTTTTTCTTAGCACATTTCCACACCTTAATTTTGATTTATCTTTCCTTTTTGTGTGTTACTTGACTCTGTTGAGAAGGAGGGCCATCATCTCAAGCTTTGCCTTGTCAGTGAAACTATTTCACATCAGTAGATGATTTCATTTTGGTTCTGCTTTTACATTTTTAACCTAAGACTAGTTTACTAATGCAGTCATGTTAGCCTTTGTGATTTATCTCTTGATACAATAATGTCAGTATCTAGGGCTGGGAAGTTATTAATAAGTTTTTTTGTTTGGTAGGGTAAACATGATCATGGCGATACATAGACAAGTTGCCTCATTTCAGGAGATTCTATAAATGCGTTAGTGAAGGTTTTCTTCTTAATTTTAACTTCATTGGCATCCTATTGCCTTCTGTGTAATAAGATTTATAATCTCATGGCAGGTGATATATACTTGGCATAATTTCATAAGTTTTTTTTAGCACAATTGCATAAATATTTTCTTGACGGTTTGAACACGTAGGACCTCAGGTTATTCTCAAATGTGTAGGAAACAAGCCCATCTAAACAGTCTGCCTACAGACTGAATGCATACTCCAGAGCAAATTCATCTGCCCCTCTGTGTAATTGTTATCTAGGTAGTACTTCTGTACCTGATAGCTGTTGAAAAGGCAGGAGGGAGGATGTTACCAAAAAGAATGTAATTTATTCTTTTTGAATGTGAAGTAAAAATTATACATCATATTAATCATCATGTTTAGACAAATGGCACAGAATGGACAATGAGCAAAATCATCTCAAGGGTGGGAAGTATGGTAACAGTTAAATTGCCATCTGTTATACTGATGATGTAAAATGATGGCATACATTCAATCACAAGTGACCTTTTTAGCAATCATTTTATTCTTTACTTTTAAAATTTATTTATTTTTGGGCCACGCTGTGTGGCTTGTGGGCTCTTAGTACCCTAACCAGGGATCGAACCTGCTCTCTCAGTAGTGAAAGTCCTTATCACTGAACTAACAGGGGATTCCCCATCAATCATTTTAGAAACTTAGCTCAGAAAACTAGGTGAAACCCCTAGAGACCTTCACGGCCTCCTGTTCTTTGGCTTGGAAGGTAAGAATCCATCTACAACAGAGGAACAGAGGTTCTGAGACTCAGTTTACAACACATCCAAGTATCTATGATTCGCCCANGATTCACCCCTGGGTCAAAATAGCAAAAACAACAAAAAAAGCGTTTTGTTTTAAAGTAGTTAGCTCTAGACAACATAATAGTTGTTGGGGGAAAAAAGAATACACATAAATGGAGAGAAAAAATAAATTTTATTTTTATTTCTTGTATACTCACAACTACTTGCTAATGAGATATATATGCCTGCTGGCCCCACGGTTTCTCAGATCTCAGAATAAAGGTATGCATCCCCATATCCTCATTTCCTGCTCCACACTGATTGATGTGCTGCACAGTTGCCCTTTGAATAACACAGGTTTGAACTGTGTGAGACCACTTATGTGCTGATCTTTTTTCACCAAATATGTGTTATAGTACTACACAGTCCGTGGTTGGTTGAGTTCATGGACACGGAACCATGGACACAGAGGGCTGACTGTAAAGTGATAATCTGACTTCCGCTGCACTGAGGGGCTGGGCCCCTAACCCTCACTTTGTTCAAGGGGCTGCTGCTGCTGCCGCTAAGTTGCTTCAGTCGTGTCCAACTCTGCGACTCCATAGACAGCAGCCCACCAGGCTCCTCCATCCCTGGGATTCTCCAGGCAAGAATACTGGAGTGGGTTGCCATTTCCTTCTCCAGTTCAAGGGGCAACTGTATTATTTTTTTAAATTGCAGCGACTGCTGAAAGATGTATCATTGAAAGGAATGCAGTGTGATCTAATGGGCTACATACTAATTTGAGACAGTGGTTCAGGCAGTGTCAACAGATGTGGAGTATTCCTGTGATTTTTTAAAGTTTGAAATATCCTGGGAACCATAGATTATTTTAATCATCTTACGGTTAATAGATCATGAGAGAAAGACTGGATATTACTTCCCCTCAGTAAATTACTTGCCCTCGGTAAATTATTTTACCTAGGTAAATCGTCAGATACATTGCCTGGGTGCCCAGCAATATAAATGATGTTTCCCTTATCATATCATCAGTTTTTATAGCTGTATTTTCCTCTGATGGTCTGACTTATATGTATTTATGGACTCGCAATCTTTACTAAGTACAGCATCACTAATTTTATTGGAAATTGGTTGATTTTATGTGTAAGTGGGTGACAGTTATTACCGAGTCTCTGCTATAAAGTGGATGGCTTTATAGAAATTGTAGTTACATAAAACACAAGACAGAAAAAATTTATTAATAATGTAAGACTGAATGAATGGAGAACTTCTGGACCATTTTCCTGGGAGTTTTAATCACACACCACTACCATAAATAGCTGCATGTGAGATATAAGACTGATAAGTTCACAGAGGCCACAAAGTCCTATCCCAACTCTGATATTGTAACCTCTGTTAACTGAGCCATCTCTCCTTTATGTCATAGTGAAGATAGCTGTTACAGCAGATCATTTATAAGGTCATTTAGAAAAATGGTGTCAATCACACTGCATCTGTTAGCAGTCTTTGTGGTTTGGAGGCACTGGTCTTTCTGTAACAAGACTGTACTCATCAACTTTTATGCTCTCACAGTTTAGAGACTTGTCTTGACAACAGATTGGATGTGGGTCTGATACAGTGTGGCTCCCTCAATGTGAGGGCTTTGTAAGGTGTGACATTTCACTGTTTGTGTGGAAAAGAAAACTTCTCACCTCTATCTATTAATGGTGATGACCTAAAACCAACTTTTAGATACTGCACTGATGACTTTCAACCATTAGCAAAGACATTTTTTCCAGAAGAATCTAGGGAAGATATTAAATTTGCATGCAATGGTGGGCGAGTTTGGGTAACTTTTATCTCTTCCATAAATTGTAGCTAGAGTTACTTTGTGACTACACTGTATCATATTTTCACTTCATATACCCTGTTCTTTTTAGTGGGTTGCCTAAGTACCTCAGCTTACATACTGCGTAACAAATGGATGTCTATCCATAGATAAATGTTTGTTGCAATTACTGGAAATATCAAGAGTTGAGTTTTACTTTGCAATATGTCCAGAGCAGGTTGAAGTTTCTCGAAAAGTGGAGGAAGTAGGGATAATTTTAGTGGGCCACAAATGCCTGCTGATACATAATAAGCATGCTGAAAATGTATGAATCTGTAGAAGAAATAGAAATTTTATGGAGACTGAACTGTTGAAAGACCTAAAGGAGACTCCTGAAGAAATCAAATGGAAACCAGTCGGGATACGGATCAAAGTAAGCCTTATATTTTGTGCTTAGCTGTCTGGGAAAAGCCAAAGGAACCAAGTGAGACTTTTGGTCTGCTTTTATAACCCAGCCTCACCTGTTGTTATTAGTTTGGCTTTGGACAAGTTATTTCACCTGTTTAACCACATGTACCTTAGCTAGAAAATGGGAACAATACGTGTTTTGTAGAATGAGCTAAGGATGATGAATTGGAGAAGGCAATGGCAACCCACTCCAGTGCTTTTGCCTAGAGAATCCCAGGGATGGGGGAGCCCGGTGGGCTGCCATTTCTGGGGTTGCACGGAGTCGGACACAAATGAAGCGGCTTAGCAGCAGCAGCAGCAGCAAGGATGATGAAGTAACAGCACAAAGGATCTTGTTGAGCCCAGGTACATCCTACTGCCTCAGAAAGCCCATCTAGTGACCTGTCCTATCCTCCGAGCCCACACACGTCTCCTTGTTTCTTCAGCCTTCCCTGAATGCTCACCGTGCAGTTGTGTCATCAACTGTTAACTGTTCCCATGGCTGAGACATAGCACTCTTATAGCCATCAGCAAATTGTCTTGTGATGATTTGTCCCTGTGTCTCTCTTCCAGTGGGCTGTGCAGTTCTCGAGGAGGGAACTACGCCTTACTCAGGACTTTCGCAAAACTTAAGTGCTAGAAAATGATATGCAGTGTTTGATGTGACTGGATGGCTGCTTACCTCTGTCAGCTCACCTCTAGGTTCTTTTTCTTAATTTATCTCTGTAACTATGCTCTTGACACTCTGTCTTTCTGAGTCCATAGTGAAAGAAATAGATGTCTTTGTAATTCATTTGTTAGAAATAATAATTGGATTGAAAAAAGTTCCCTAGGAAACTTTCCCAACCCCACCCATCTAGATGGAATAACCGTTGGATTCCCTGTGCCCTTAGAGAACCATGTACGTTCTTCCATCATCTTCATTATATTACTTGAACTGTCTTAGTGAACTTGTATTTGTTGGTGTATTTTTTTCCCTGATGGATAATAAGCTTCTTGAGGGTAGGCCTTGCAGCTTATTCATCTCTGTATCCTCAGTACTCAGAGGGCATTTGACACATGGCCTGAGTGTAGTCCTTTCTTGGATTGAAATGTTGATATACTAATTTTCTGTTAGGATGAAGAATCTCCCCATTACTAAGAACAGTTTTTAAATTGATCTACACTATGTAGAACAGCTTAGAAGGTGTTTTGTGTGTGTTTCTTTATTATAGGACATGTCCAAATGTAACATTCAGTTATTTATATTCATATATAATCTAAGGTATGCACATTTAGTTAGTTTATGGAAGATGTAGTTTCTGTAGGTATATTTTACAGGAAATGTATTTTAGATACCAGAAAAATTTGCAGTGCTGTGAAGTATCTGAGTTGTTAAGTATAATAAAACATAATAAGCCAGGAATCAACTGACGATTTCCTATTGCCCTGTAGGGACCCTAGAAATTGAAATCTTTTTTTAGGAAAAACCATCTTTACATTATTAGTGTAAACTGATGTATTAAATGTACATATAAAGAGATCCCTGTCTACCAGGCTTATGTATGGGGTTGGTGGGGAAGAACCATAGTTTACTCAGAAGGTCACTGGTGATGGTGGAAACTCATTATTTCTTCGAGGATTTGACGATAAATATTATTTTCTCATGTTATTTTTTCTCATATTTATTTTTCCAAAGTTAAATCAGCTTTATTTTTCCAACTTAGAGATGAAGAATGCATCTGCTTATAAAAGTTATTTATATTTATGAGGAAAGTGGAGATAAATTGAAATCTCACTACCCAAAGATAGCCATTATCAAATTTATTGATACAAGTATACATGTGTATATATATATATACATGTGTTACATATATATGTGTTCACATGCTCACACCCTCCCACACATATTTTACAAAATGAGGTCATTCTACAGGTATTGAGTTTTATCTGCTTTCTTGCTTTTCTAACTTAACATCAGTGATTTTATCAGTTTTTTCTCAAATTGTCCTGACATTTTTATTCATAAGAGTAATAAAATCTCGTTTATCTAAAAATCACTTGAGATCTTTCCTGTTGGCTCAGTGGTAAAGAATCTGCCTGCCAGTGCAGGAGAGAGACACAGGTTTGATCCCTGGTCCAGGAAGATCCCACACAACAAGGAGCAGTGAGCCCGTGCACCCCAGCTGCTGAGCCTGCGCTCTAGAGCCGGGGAGTCGCAAGCCCTGAGCCCACGTGCCCGAGCGCCCATGCCTCGCAACAAGAGAAGGCTCTGCAGCTGGTAACCTGTGCACGGCCACTGGGGAGTAGCTTCTGCTCGCCGCAGCTGGATAAAAACCCACACAGAAACAAAGACGCAACACAGCCAAAAATAAAAATAAATAAAAATTAAAAGAAAACCACATAATACTTAATAGATTCCAAGTTAGGTAAGGATTTACTCATATTTTTAACTTTTTTTTTCTTTTTAGTGAAAAAAATCTAAAATGTGGCATTTTAGAAAAAATAGTGATTCTGAGACTTCGAATTTTATTGACCAGTGTGGGAAAATGCTTGGGGACAGTTATAGCAAGGAAGGGCTGTAGTATAATTATCAAAAATGTTTTCTGTCACCTTCATTTCATAACAGAGAGGACTGATTCTCACAGCATCAGTGTGGGAAGTGTGTAATTGTGAACGCTAGAAGTACCACCAGGAGAGCTTAGATAAGCAGTTCTGAGGAACCACCATGATTTGCACTTACTGAGCTGTTGTGCAATAAGCAGGATGTGTGCAGATGATGTGGGGCACGAGGTCAAATGATGTGACTTGCTGTCCCGTAGGATAAAGGCTTCCAGACTTAGCTGGGGCTGTGGGATCTTCATCAGTGTGCCGGCAGCCCCTTCCTGCCGCACCTCCTCCCTTTCCTCGGCTTTCTCAGCTTCCCACACGCCTCCTACCATCCGTTGTCCACATTGCTGCTACCCCCTCCCTCTTTCTTCTCACATTTGCCTCTCCTTCTCATTTCTCTGCTTTGCCTTCACCCCTTTTAAGACACCGTCCCGTTTCCTTATGTTGTTGGTGAAATATTCAAAGGGATTTATTAATTTAGCACATTAAACATATATTTATCACTGTGTCTCTCTAGGCAACAGAGATGCAAAAGCAGCCCCAGCCCCTGCTATGAGAGCTCTCAGTACTTCGGTGGTGGCTTTGGGTCTTTAGCACTTTGGGCAGTTGTCACAGCTGCTTCCTGTTCCTTGTGTTATGGCCCTTTGTGTTCTGGCTTAAACTTTACTACAGGTTTTAGATTTCTTTGGGTCAGGCTGTTTTTCTCCCTCTATATTTGTTGAGTGCCAAGCACTTGAACAGAGTGAATCTCTCTTCCTGTCTCTTTCTGGGGAGGGCCCTTTTGAGGATCTGATCAGTGTTAAGAGTCAAACTTGAAAAAGACATTCTTTTGTCCCATATGGCCTAAATGGTCGACTACATTGCAAGTGCGTCAGAGTCCCTCTCTAATACTTAATACAAACTGTGGGTTATACAATAGATCTGGAAACATGTTATACACAGAATCTGACATTCTTATAAACTCAGTTTTTTAGAGATTGTATCCCTGACTAATAACTGAATACTAGCCTTTTAAAAGATAAGATTATAGACGCCAAATAGAAGCTCATGCCCCCAATACCTCCTCCTCCATTCTAGAATGTTAGGCTGGGGTTTACAGGTTTCTGTATGGTAGGAGATTTTATACTTAAGGAACTAAAGGATTTTATAGTAGATAAAGATTATGTGGGAGCAAATTTGTGAGCAGATAGCTTAACGTTTATAAACGTTTTTTTTTTTTCATTGATTAACACTGAACAATAAAAGCAGTGCAGTACACTAAATAGACTATATCCAGTGTATCAGACATAAAATTGGTAATATGGGCTGCTGTGCAGTTAATCTGATGAGTGAAGACAGTGGTAATCTTGATGATATTGGAAGAAGCATAGTTTTTGAGTGGAGAAAGGGATGGGGGCACTCTGCATGCTTGTCTTTTTCCAAAGGCCAGTTCTTAAGGACCTCTTCAAATGAAGTCTAAGTCTCTAAGTGGAGAGAGAGCTTTAGCGATTGATTTCTTTTTAATACTTGATTTATATCCGGTGCATTCTGCCAAATGCAGGTTGCCTTCTAAGAGTTCATGGAAACGGCTGTGTGAGTTTGCAGTTCTCTGGCTCTCTGACCTGAACATTATATGCCTGTGCTGTCCAGGTGGAGTCAGAGTCTTGGGTGTGCTGTGGCCATGGGGGAGTGTGAGGCCCCTGCTCTAGCGGGGAGACCCACTTCCTGTCTGGAGTCCCAGGTGAGATGGGTCCCTACTGGAGCAAATGCATGGCATTTCCAATGTCACCTCAGTACACATCTCTCTATGCAATAGCACTTCTCTGCTGAATCACTTTGTGGTTAAATTGCTGTGAGCTTCATATGCACTATAATAATAGTTCGTATATTTCCATGTGATTCATATTTATCAGATATAAAATTTAACAGTTGTGCAAAAGTCTTATGTAATTCATTTTTGAGCAAATGGGACACATAATCAATGAGATTACTGTTTAATAAAATGTAAATAATGTTACTTAACTTTTATGATCTTTTAGAAGTATACAGCAGTCAGTGAAGTAGGCAAGCACCTGAAGCTTTCTTTCCTGTGCTGTTAGGATAATGTGGTGGTTACGAGTAGTGATTTTGAAGCCATCGTGCCTAAGTTTGAACCGTTGCTCTCTACTTATTGTCTGTGTGTCAACCTTGGACAAGAGTTTAACCTTTATCTGCCTCTGTTTCTTCATCTGTAAAATGGAGGTAGTTAACCCAAAGGATTGATGGGAGGATTGAATGAGTGTGTACGTGTGTGTACACACACTGATGCTTAGAATAGTGCCTGGCACATAGACCTGTGTAAATGTTAGTTCTACTCATATTATTCCTGTGTTATTTTTACAATGATAGATGATAAGCCATGTAAACAAAATACCTTTACAGGTATAGTACAGGTAGAAAGCAGATATTAGCTGTGGTCTTCTTTGCTTTTGAGGAAATCAGTTTGGCTTTAGCTCCCAGCTTGCACCCTGAGGGTAAAACTGAAGGGTCTAAATCTCTGAAATCTTGAAGCCTTAAGTTTTTACAGTCACTCTGGACTGTGTTCAAGTACCTGCTTCCCCTACCTCTCCATAGCTCTTTTTTTCCTACATGTTTCAAACTGACTGGGTCATCTCAGTCCCTTCCTCTTGATTCTGCCCCCCTACCCCCACCCCTAGGCATTTGGGTTGGTGTTAACTTTATGGGAGGTTTGGGCTATGGAGGGGGAAAGGCACTTGAATCAGTGGTAAATAAATTAAAATAATTTAAATGAAACATCTTCTGTATTGGAACAAATATAACTGTCTTGTGTAGTGGACTGGGCAGCTTCAGGCAACTAGAACACCAGGAATATGAGTTATCTTACATTGAGAGAAGATTTTTGAGAAGGTCCATTTGATAACTGTGTTAAATTATGAGTGAACTGTTTGAAATTAAAGATGTCTATCATCACTATAATGTAGTTTGCTGCTAAAACCATGTAGTATTTGACATCTGTCATTTAAAAAATGTACAGTTAATAGGGAAGCATTTATATAAATAATAATGCAACCAGATTTCCCCATCTTCTCCCTCCCTTGTCTTTTTCTTTTTCCCCTTCCCCTTTTCTTGTGGGCTGCCTGACAAGCTCTAGGAATCCCTTTGTTATTTTAAACAATTAATTTCATTATAATAAAATTTCTTATGTGATGAGATTTGTATCAATTTGCTTATAATGAGATTTAAGCTTGTATTAGTTAGGATGTCTGAGAACTTATGCTGAAATTTTCTGCTGCCAGGGGAAAAAAAATTATCATAAAAGGACATTTTACTTAATAAATTGGTGCCAGTTTAAATTTGTTTTTTTCTCCTTCTAGTTTTTTTTTTCCCTTTAAGTTCTACACATTATATTTTTATAATTTTCAAATTCACTCTGCAGTAGGATCTACTGAATGGGATTTTTCTTCAGAATTATCTCTGTGTCAGTTCAGTTAAGTCGCTCAGTCGTGTCCGTGTCCAACTCTTTGCGACCTCATGAATCGCAGCACACCAGGCCTCCCTGTCCATCACCAACTCCTGGAGTTCACTCAGACTCATGTCCATTGAGTCAATGATGCCATCCAGCCATCTCATCTTCTGTCGTCCCCTTCTCCTCCTGCCCCCAATCCCTCCCAGCATCAGAGTCTTTTCCAGTGAGTCAACTCTTCGCATGAGGTGGCCAAAGTACTGGAGTTTCAGCTTTAGCATCATTCCTTCCAAAGAAATCCCAGGGCTGATCTCCTTCAGAATGGACTGGTTGGATCTCCTTGCAGTTCAAGGGACTCTCAAGCGTCTTTTCCAACACCACAGTTCAAAAGCATCAATTTGTTGGCACTCAGCCTTCTTCACAGTCCAACTCTCACATCCATACCTGACCACAGGAAAAACCATAGCCTTGACTAGACGGACCTTTTGTTGGCAAAGTAATGTCTCTGCTTTTGAATATGCTATCTAGGTTGGTCATAACTTTCCTTCCAAGGAGTAAGCGTCTTTTAATTTCATGGCTGCAGTCACCTGCAGTCATCTGCAGTGATTTTGGAGCCCCCCCAAAATAAAGTCTGACACTGTCTCCACTGTTTCCCCATCTACTTCCCATGAAGTGATGGGACCAGATGCCATGATCTTCGTTTTCTGAATGTCGAGCTTTAAGCCAACTTTTTCACTCTCCACTTTCACTTTCATCAGGAGGCTTTTTAGTTCCTCTTCACTTTCTGCCACAAGGGTGGTGTCATCTGCATATCTGAGAAATATTGATATTTCTCCCGGCAGTCTTGATTCCAGCTTGTGTTTCTTCCAGTCCAGCGTTTCTCATGATGTACTCTGCATATACATTAAATAAGCAGGGTGACAATATACAGCCTTGATGTACTCCTTTTCCTATTTGGAACCAGTCTGTTGCTCCATGTCCAGTTCTAACTGTTGCTTCCTGACCTGCATACAGATTTCTCAAGAGGCAGGTCAGGTGGTCTGGTATTCCCATCTCTCTCAGCATTTTCCACAGTTTAGTGTAACAAACGTTTAATATACTATTATTTGGAGTGTCGGCGCTAGTGACTATTTCTGCCTAAAATGTCAAGGAATGTCCATATCTGATCAATTACGGAAAATGGTTTGGCTCTTCACGTGAGCGCTGTTGAAGGACTGAGTCAGCAGCTATTCCACTTGTATGCTGACTGGCTTCGTTGCTCCTTGCCTTCCTAGGGCTGGAGACTTCCTGTGTAGGAACTGATGTGTGTTCTTGGTAAATCGTGATGTGCTGTTCTTGCAGGAGGCAGTCTTGACATTTACCTCATGTGGGAACTTTGTCATTTTGTGATCTTGTGGGGGATATAATGAAGACTGACACCTACTTAGGGAAAAAGGTGAATATGGTGAATAAGAAGAATGCCATATTTGGCATTTGATGTTTTTAATAAAGATGTTCCAGATAACCTTGCTCAGAAGAACACATGGGTTCTGCAGAAAGAGATTACTGTTAAGCAAACACTTTTATCCTTTGATTTTTATTATAAAGTTGGAGATGAGTACTCCTGGGAAAAGTGTTTTTCTAGACATATAAAAATCAAATTTTAAAAAGCAAACATTTAAAATTTAGTCTAGTAAAATATTAATAGAAAAATTACTTAAAATTTTTATAGAATCTTGCAGATGGAGTAAGTTCTAAAATAAATTATAGTGCTAAAAATGAAAATGTTCAGTGATAGGATAACTGATAGTATGAACATCTGACTCATAAGTGTTATTCACAAGGTGATGCTAGAGCTTTTAGCAACTTGACCAAGTTTTTTTCTTTTTTTTCCTATACATTAAAAATTTTTTGCACTTCCTGGTTTTGGTTGAACTATCCTAGTTTCCATCCAGAATCATCTGGAAGATCCTTTTTATTAGCCATGGACTGGAGGCCAGATGGCATTTAGCCTAATCCTAAACCTCATGCAAGCAGGTACCTGGGAAAGAGATAAGTAAAACTAACCTTGAAATAGCAATGGTGACTGCTAAAGTGGGTATAAGACAAAAAAAGAAATGGTAATTATGTGACATGATGGAGGTGATAGCTAACTCAATGGTGGTGGTAATCATTTTACAATATGTAAAGTGTTTCAAGTTGACACACATTGTACTCATTAATAAGTTATGTCAATTATATGTTAATAATTCTGCAAAAACAGAATGGGGAAAGACTAGGCCAAGAAAAGGTTATCTTTGTCTTCTGAAACTCAAGAGCTTGAGTATAAAATGAGAAGCCTAATACTTGATTTGCAGAACTTCAAGGAAAAAATAATCACTCAGAAGAGAATCTCATGGGATCCTTATAATTTTTAATGAATCCATATTCAGTGCCTTTATTTCATTCTTTATATATGTATAGATAGAGTTTACAGGAAGGTGAAGAGAATAGTAATGATGCTTACATTTCTATAATTCCTTAGGGTTAAGTGCTAATTCCTGGACTATGAACTCCCTGGGAGAAGAGGCTTGTCTGTATTCTCTTCTGTTTTAGCATCTGTCCTTAAATCAGCCTTGCGTCTTTGGCATCAGCCTGTCCTTGATGATGCCTCACACTTAATCGGCACTCAGCTGGTGCTTCATAGAGGAAATGAATTAATGAACTTGGATTTCTCATAGATTAACTCACCTTATATAGCAGACCTACAGGGAAGTATGATTATCCCTATTTTATAAATGGAGAAACCAAGACTCATATGGGTTAAGTGATTGCTTAATAATGATAAATATGTGAAGTCCACACAATCATATAATTCTTGATGACAGGGCTAGGATTTACACCCAGATCTTTTGTTCCTAGATCTTATTCCTTTTGGTATCCAGTATTATTATCCTTTGTATACAGTGTGTATTGTGTATATGAGTGAATGTGTGCATTCCTGTATATGTGTGCATGTGTGTGTATTGTGTTAGTCTATGTTTGGGAAATAATAATGAATAAAAACGTCTTCTCACTATACAACATGGTACATTTTATGAAAGATATATGATTAAAGTGATGTAAAAAGAGGAGAAAATGACCAGCTCTACCTGGAGTTGCCAGGGAAGCCGTAACACATGAGTGTGGTATTGTAAAGCGTGAGGGATGCTCTAGGAAGAGGAAGAAAAATGATGATGTAATTTGGTACAGACAACTTTTTTTAAATGACAGGAACATGGTCAATAATTAAAATAGGACAATAGGGCTTAAAGATTATCCATGGTAAATCAGGACAGTGGTCCTTTATGGAAATGCCATTTTAGGTAGGGGGAACTACATTTACAAATAACTGTTCAAAAACCATACAATAGTATTTCAATTGGTGTTATATTAACAAAACAAAACAAAATACCCAGTCCACAACTTCCTTACAGGTTTCAGGTGGCAGTGGATAACTACTGCTGAAGAAACAACCTATGAACATTTACTTAGAGAAGACAATTCTAGAATGATGTAGTAGAGTCTGTTTAAATTGTGTGACCTAAAAGTATTTTTAAATCTTTGGTAGAAAAAAGGCTAAGTTGGGGGCAGATTTGAGTGTGCAGAAGTTAAGTTCACTGGGAGATTTGACTCAAAGAGAACTAAAGGTATCCAGCTGTGGGAATTAACTGGATTAACACATCCATTAGTTTTTTTCCTTTTAGATTTTTGTATTGACCCTGGTAATAAAACACTGTTAATTTGATATGGAGTTCAAGAAAGGTGTGGTGAGAAGAGCCGGTGATTGGTTGTGACAGGTTTTCTAAACAGAGCACAGATCCCTTGGGTTTAGAAGTAACAGAGTTTACTGGGAGGCTAAGAAAAAGGTGGGAAAAAGGAAAGACCAAGGAACATTTTCTGCACCTAATTAGGATGTATTTCTGCTTGGTTAATATTTCCAGAATTAAATACTATATTGAAGCAGTGCTATTTATTGAAAAAAAAATCATATATGTGCATGCATGTATGTAAACATACAGATAACATATATAGGTCAGATTTGATCTGACCTGTAATTCAGTTCTTGATAATATCATGATTTTAGTGCAGAGCCTATGTATTCTTATTTAACTTCAAAAAAGCTATAACTTTAATAAAAATTCTTGTGAAATCATGGGAAGAGCCAAAATCTGTAGCATAAAGATGTCTCTCTGTCAGGTAATAAAATCAAAAGTGACACAGAGAATTTGGGGATGATGCTAAATTGGAAGGGGTGTGGGTGTATATGGAAGAACAATTAGAGAGGTTAGAAATGTGGGCAGAAAATAGAATGTAATTAGGCAAAAAAACAAAACAACCTAGAGTGATCTGTATGAGAATAATTTTGTTTCAAGGTTATTCAATTATTCAGATTTATTCCAAGCTGTTCAGTGTGCAGAAGAAGCCTGCTGAAAGACACTCAGAAAAATGAAAGTGCTGTTATCCTCTGGAGTGAGGAAAGGAGGAAGGGGAGTAGGTTGCTTGCTACTGCTGCTAAGTCGCTTCAGTCGTGTCCGACTCTGTGCAACCCCATAGATGTCAGCCCACCAGGCTCCACTGTCCGTGGGATTCTCCAGGCAAGAACACTGGAGTGGGTTGCCATTTCCTTCTCCAATGCATGAAAGTGAAAAGTGAAAGTGAAGTCGCTCAGTCGTGTCCGATTCTTAGTGACCCCAAGGACTTAGTTGCATTATAGATGTCTAATTTCAACAAAGTCAGTGTGACGCATAACAGTGTTTTCCATGTTACTTAATTATGCCAGTAGTATAATAATGTTGCTAGGATTATATGTGCTTCCCTGGTGGCTCAGACAGTAAAGAATCTGCCTGTAATTCAGGAGACCTTGGTTCAGTCTCTGGGTCGAGAAGATCCCATGCAAAAGGGAATGTCTACCCAATCCAGTATTCTTGCTTGGAGAATTCCATGGACTGCGGAGCCTAGTGGGCTAAAGTCCATGGGGCTGCAGAGTCAGACATGATTGAGTGAATAACACAAAAAATTATAAAGTGGCCATTAGTCATTATATTTTATATACAGGAATTATATGTACTTTATGTATGGAAATTAGCACAGCTCTTAAATATACTCCTAAAGATATTTTACCAAAAAAAGCCTCTGAAAATTTTGAAGTTAACAGACTGACTAGAGCCCAGATAATCTGGTATTTTATAAAATTAGTGATTGTTTCAAATTTAACAGTATGGCTTTCCCACTTTGTTGTTAACACAGAGAAATGACAAAGTAGAAAATGAACTGAAAAAAATTTAAAATGTGTTGGAAAAATTAAAATGTTTATCATTCTGATAAGGAGGTCAAGAAAAGTGGGGATCGTGAGAAATCAGAAAGCTGAGTATCTAAGCTATGGGTGGTGTGTACCTTGGAGTATCTTGTGCCCCCAGCTTCATGTGAACAGCAAGAGTTTTGAAATGAAAATTGAGACTTGAGCCTGGTAAAATATTAAAAATAATTTTCCGTGTGAAAGGCAAAATGACAGATGTAGTTTGGATATTCAAGTATGGGGATTTGGGAGGCATTTATTGTGGCAGTGAGTCACAAGCTGGAGTCAAGATTCCTGGGAGATATGCAGATGATACCACTATATTGGCAGAAAGCAAAGAGGAACTAAAGAGCCTCTTGATGAGGCTGAAAGAGGAAAGTGGAAAACCTGGCTTAATATTCAACATTGACAAAACTAAGATAATGACACGCAGTCCCATCACTTCATGGCAAATAGAAGGGGAAAAAGTAGAAGCAGTGACAGATTTTCTTTTCTTGGGCTCCAGAATCACTGTGGATGGTGACTGAAGTCATGAAATTAGAAGATGATTGCTTCTTGGAAGGAAAGCTCTGACAAACCTAGAAACAAAGACATTAGTTTGCCAGCAAAGGTCCATCTAGTCAAAGCTATGGTTTTTCCGGTAGTCATATATGATTTTGAGAGTTGGACTGTAAAAAAGGCTGAGTGCTGAAGAATTGATCCTTTCCAATTGTAGTGCTGGAGAAGACTCTTGAGAGTCCCTTGGACTGCAAGGAGATCAAACGGATTGACTGCAAAGGAGTCAATCCTGAAGGAAACACTGAATAATCACTGGAAGGACTGATGCTGAAGTTCCAATATTTTGGCTGCCTGTTATGAAGAGCGGTCTCATTGAAAAAGACCCTGATGCTGGGAAAGATTGAGGGCGGGAGGAGAAGGAAGCAACAGAGAATGAGATGGTTGAATGGCATCACTGACTCAATGGGCAAGAGTTTGAGCAAACTCCAGGAGATAGTGATGAACAGGGAAGCCTGGTGTGCTGCAATCCACTGGGTTGCAAAGAGTTGGACACAACTTAGGGACTGAACAACAGCATCGTGGCATTGGAAGAACAAAATGTGAGAGTTCAGGCTTTTTCAAACTAAATTTGTAAGAGTGTACTTGATATTTCTGTTTTAACAACTTTCACTTGGTAGGTCAGTATAGTCAAAAAAATGTTCAGTTGGCTGTTGAACAATTCAGGGATTGGGACGCTGACCCTCCCTGCAGTCAAAATACACATGTGACATCTAGTCAGCTCTGTTTATCCAAGGTTCCTCCTTACGGGAGTTTCCTTGTTATTTTCAGGTATTCCTCTGTGTCTGGGGTTCCTCCCCACCTTCAGGTTCAACCAGCCATTTATGATGCAGTACTATAGTTTTTACTATTAAGAAAAAAAAAATCCCTGTATAAGTGGACCCATGCGCTTCAAACCTGTGTTGTTCAAGGGTCAAGCTGTACTAAATTCAGCCCGTGATTGAAGTGATCAGTTAGAAGTCAGCTTCCCACAGCTTTCCTGAACTGTGTTACCTGGCAGGCACTGTGACTGCTGCCCACGGGCTGGGCTCGTAGCACCCCACACTGAAGGGTGGGGCCCCAGGCTCTGCTGCTCTGACATCGACCAAGTGTGGATTTGGTCCAGAGCCTTGCATTGTGGGTGCCCCTGCAGGGAAAGTTTCCTTACCCAGGAAAAAGCACTAACAAGCGTTTCCTGGTGGTCTAGTGGTTAGGATTTGGCAGTTTCATTGCCATGGCCCAAGTTCAATCCCTGGTCACAGCCAAGGGGGAAAAAAATCACAAATATGCCATCTGTTTCTTTTTTAACTTAATAGGTTATATTTAAGGAAGGTAACTTGAGCTTATTTTCTTGCTTTTGAAAACATATAACTGGTAGTACTTTTATTAATATAATGCTTTCAGTACATTTTTGTTGTATTTTAAAAATTCCCATTTTTTTTAAAGTTTTCCCCAAGAATAGGTATGTTTTTGTTTGTTTTTTTAAATTTTTAGTTTATATTGAATACTGGTGCAGTGCAGTGGCAGATATAAAAGTGTGATGTCTGGGATGTGTGTTAGGGGGATGTGAACTCTGGGGAACAGTGTGACAGAATTTCCAGCATGCGCAGAATTGAAGGGAGACAGTACAAGACTACAGAAACTGAGATGAATGCGAATTGTAGGAAGACAAAAACAGTTTTGGAAATCATCCACTGTACAGAACCCATCTTCAGAATCATCCACTGTACAGAACCTGACTCAGTCTTCCTCTTAGATTTCTTAAAACTTTTGGGGCAGAGGAGGATAAAGGAAGTCCAACAGTTGAAGTGACTATAATACTTTCCTGTGGGGTAATGTCCTCAAAATGGCTGTCTGGGGAAGCCTTACAAATAGCTGTGAAACGAAAAGAAGCGAAAAGCCAAGGAGAAAAGGAAAGATCTGAATGCAGAGTTCCAAAGAATAGCAAGAAGAGATAAGAAAGCCTTCTTCAGCAATCAATGCAAAGAAATAGAGAAAAACAACAGAATAGGAAAGACTAGAGATCTCTTCAAGAAAATTAGAGATACCAAGGGAACATTTCATGCAAAGATGGGCTCGATAAAGGACAGAAATTGTTTGGACCTAACAGAAGCAGAAAATATTAAGAAGAGATGGCAAGAATACACAGAAGAACTGTACAAAAAGGATCTTCACGACCCAGATAATCACGATGGTGTGATCACTCATCTAGAGCCAGACATCCTGGAATGTGAAGTCAAGTGGGCCTTAGGAAGCATCACTACGAACAAAGCTAGTGGAGGTGATGGAATTCCAGTTGAGCTATTTCAAATCCTGAAAGATGATGCTGTGAAAGTGCTGCACTCAATATGCCAGCAAATTTGGAAAACTCAGCAGTGGCCACAGGACTGGAAATGGTCAGTTTTCATTCCAATCCCAAAGAAAGGCAATGCCAAGGAATGCTCAAACTACCGCACAATTGCACTCATCTCACACGCTAGTAATAAAGTAATGCTCAAAATTCTCCAAGTCAGGCTTCAGCACTACATGAACTGTGAACTTCCTGATGTTAAAGTTGGCTTTAGAAAAGGCAAAGGAACCAGAGATCAAATTGCCAACATCTGCTGGGTCATCGAAAAAGCAAGAGAGTTCCAGAAAAACATCTATCTCTGCGTTATTGACTATGCCAAGCCTTTGACTGTGTGGATCACAATCAACTGTGGAAAATTCTGAAAGAGATGGGAATACCAGACCACTTGACCTGCCTCTTGAGAAATCTGTATGCAGGTCAGGAAGCAACAGTTAGAACTGGACATGGAACAACAGACTGGTTCCAAATAGGAAAAGGAGTACGTCAAGGCTGTATATTGTCACCCTGCTTATTTAACTTATATGCAGAGTACATCATGAGAAATGCTGGGATGGATGAAGTACAAGCTGGAATCAAGATTGCCAGGAGAAATATCAATAACCTCAGATATGCAGATGACACTACCCTTATGGCAGAAAGTGAAGAGGAACTAAAAAGCCTCCTGATGAAAGAAGAGAGTGAAAAAGTTGGCTTAAAGCTCAACATTCAGAAAACGAAGATCATGGCATCCGGTCCCATCACTCCATGGGAAATAGATGGGGAAACAGTGAAGAGAGTGTCAGACTTTATTTTCTTGGGCTCCAAAATCAGTGCAGATGGTGACTGCAGCCATGAAATTAAAAGACGCTTACTCCTTGGAAGAAAAGTTATGACCAACCTAGATAGCATATTCAAAAGCAGAGACATTACTCTGCTGACTAAGGTCCATCTAGTCAAGGCTGTGGTTTTTCCTGTGGTCATGTATGGATGTGAGAGTTGGACTGTGAAGAAGGCTGAGCGCTGAAGAATTGATGCTTTTGAACTGTGGTGTTGGAGAAGACCCTTGAGAGTCCCTTGGACTGCAAGGAAATCCAACCAGTCCATTCTGAAGGAGATCAACCCTGGGATTTCTTTGGAAGGAATGATGCTAAAGCTGAAACTCCAGTACTTTGGCCACCTCATGCAAAGAGTTGACTCATTGGAAAAGACTCTGATGCTGGGAGGGATTGGGGGCAGGAGAAGAAGGGGACGACCAAGGACGAGATGGCTGGATGGCGTCACTGACTCAATGGACTCGAGTCTGAGTGAACTCCGGGAGTTGGTGATGGACAGGGAGGCCTGGCGTGCTGCGATTCATGGGGTTGCAAAGAGTCGGACACGACTGAGCGACTGGACTGAACTGAATGTCCTCCTAGGCTTTCTTTGGGGCAGGCCCAAGTCTGTTTAAGTCGTAGGGGCCTGTGGTGGTGATGGTTTAGTCGCTAAGTCGTGTCCAACTCTTGCAACCCCGTGTACTGTAGCCCATCAGGCTCCTCTGTCCATGGGATTTCCCAGGCAAGAACACTGGAGTAGGTTGCCATTTCTTTCTCCTGCCTAGGGCCCTGTAGTCAGGTCCTCACCGTGCTGTAGAGCCTCACAGCACAAGCAATACAGAGGCCACACTGTGTGGCAGGGAAGAGTCCTGACGGTGCTCGGATCTGGTTCTGTTACTTGTTAGCTACCAGGACCTTACATGATTTTGTCTCGATTTCTTATGGATAGAATGGAATACAGTGTTTTCCTCATAGGACTATATGCACGTATGCACACTCAGCCTTGTCTGACTCTTTGTGACCCTGTGGACTGTAGCCCATCAGGTTCCTCTACCCATGAAATTTCCTAGGCAAGAATACTGGAATGGCTCACCATTTCCTTCTCCAGAGGATCTTCCTGACCCAGGGATTGAACCTGAGTTTCTTGCATCTCCTGCATTGGCAGGTGGATTCTTAGCACTGTGCCACCTGGGAAGCCCTTTGCTGTGTATTAACTAAGATTCTTCATGGATGGGCTTCGTGCTACATCTGGGACATATAGTTTTACTCACTGTAGAGTTATATGCATTATTATGAGGCACTGCCAGGTTCTTTTGGAGAAATGAGTTCCAAGATCCAGTTGGGATCTGGTTTGGACCGACTTTCCCAGTCTCATTCATGCCTAGTGCTCTCTTGCATGCACTCGCTGTGGAGGCCATGTGACTTTTATGCATTCCTCCAAGAGGCCCCGCCTCTGCTTCTACCTATATCATTTCTCATGACTTTGTCTTCCTTCTCTGACATTCAGTTCAGCCACTTCCTTGGAGGAGTGAATCTCAGCTTGCCCCCTTCATGGAATGGAGTGCTTCCCTTGTGCTCTTACTAAGCCAGTGCTTGCCTCTGGACTTAACTACTCGAGGGTTGCAGTACGCTTTTTGTGCATTTATTTCTCTGCTTCACAGGACTGTCTTGGAGAGCTGGAGCCGTGGCTCCCAGTTCCCTGACTTGGGACACAGTCTGCTGTGTAGGAGAGAGAAGGTCATAGTTGTTAGAGGCATGGTCTTTGGAGCCGCAACCTGGCTGCGAAATCTGCTCTCTGACTTACTGACCATGGGATGTAGAGCCAATTATTTCACTCCCTGAGCCTCAGTAGCCACATCTGTAAATCACAGTTATGGCAGTACCCAGTGCCACATCCAGGGTAGAGTGAGTGAGGAGGGAGAGATGTAGGCTCACTCGCCCTTCCACTCTTTCCTTCCCTGTGCCATCCCCAGCTACTCAGTGCTGCTTTGGCCATGCCAGGGAGCGAGTGGAGAGCTGGGGGCTCCGTGGGACTTCTCAGTCGTGCTTGGGTGAAGTGTGGAGTGCTCTGTGGTTGTGTCCCAGGGGGTTGGCTGTATGGGGTGGTGCTGGCAGTTAGACGTCCTTGTTTCTGTTTGTATACAGCTTTTTCTTTTCGATCAGACCCGCACTAAACTGTGTTCCCATTCTCTCGGATTAATGGATTTCCAAGGCTCATCTCTAAACGCAATGCTAATTTGTGTCGCCCCAAGACTTTCCTGCATTTACGAATGTTGTTTTCATTGAGCACCCACCTTGGCTGCCAGCCTTCTGGGGCAACCCAGTCACAGTGGCTCTCACTTCCTGCTTCACAGGGCGTGGCTTTCTTGGCTGTTCAGCTGATTCCGTTGCCGCTGCCACTTGCACCACAAGCACGACTTCCATTCTCCTGGTATTGCCGTCCCTGCTGCTATTGCTGGGGCTGCTCCCACCAATATCAAAATCCTGACTTACAGCTACTGCCCCTTAATCACCTGTGCAGAAGGAAATGCCCATTCTTCTGTACTCATAAGAAGGAACCTTGCAAGACAGGCTTCTCTGGAATGCAGACTGGGCCACTCTGTGTGTGCTTCAGGCTAGATGTGTTCCAGGTGAAAGTGTGATTGGGGGTTACTTTTTCTCATTAGAAGCAATAGCGTGTACTGCTTTCAGTAGCAGGTTAATGGACATAGTAAAATCGGCTAATTTTGACCTCTGCACATCCTGGCCATGGTTTTCTAGTGCAAAGGCTAGAAACACATGAGGAGGATTAAATATGCTGTTCATTAACCTTTTTGTTTCTGGGTACAAAGACTAATGCTAGGGTTGGCAGTAAGCCTTTGAAACTAAAAGTCTAAGTTCCTGCCAAAGGAGAGGGATACAGTGCCTCTTCTGATGAAGACAAGCTGTTGAAAGCAGCAGAGGGCGCGCGCGCGCGTGTGTGTGTGTGATGGTGACAGCTGGCCAGGGACCCTGAAAACTAGTTAGAAGACCACCCCTGAATACACACCATCATCTGGGCTGGCAACCCAGAGGATGCATGTGAACATAACTGCTTACTAATTTAAAGTCTTTATTGGATTTATATTTATTAAAATCGCCAACTTCTAAAAAAACTTTTGAGGTAGTTTAATAATGAAGACATTGATATATTAACATAAGTAAGAGGATATGGTGACAATTTAATGTAAATTTCCATATGAGTTCATTCGTTACCAAGGAATGATGATTATTTATTCTTTTATGCAGATAAAATTGCATCATCATACATTCATCAATTTATTAAGAAATATGTCCATTATAAAAGTGGGGACCTCTTAGAGTAATGGAAATAAAAACAAAAGTAAACAAATGGGACTTAATTAAAGTTAAAAGCTTCTGCACACCAAAGGAAACTATAAACAAGATTAAAAGACAGCCCTCAGAATGGGAGAAAATAATTGCAAATGAAACAACTGACAAAGAATAGTTTCCACAATATACAAGCAGTTCATGTAGCTCAATACCAGAAAAACAAACAACCCGATAAAAAAATGGCCCAAAGACCTAAACAGACCAAAGAAGACATGGAGATAGCCAATGAACACATGAAAAGATGCTCAACATTGGTTATTATGAGAGAAGTCCAAAGCAGAACCACAGTGAGGCATCACCTCACACCAGTCAGAATGGCCATCATTAAAAATCTATGAGCAATAAATGCTGGAGAGGATGTGGGGAAAAGGGAACCCTCTTACATTGTTGGTGAGAATGTAGATGGATGCAGCCACTGTGGAGAACAGTATGGAGATTCTTTAGAAAACTAGGAATAGAACTATCATATGACTCAGTAATCCCACTACCAGGCATATACCCTGAGAAAACCATAATTGAAAGAGACCCTTCTACCCCAATGTTCACTGCAGCACTTTTTACAATAACTAGGATATGGAAGTAACCTAGGTGTCCATCGACGGATACAAAAATTGTCATACATATATTTAATGGAATATTACTCAGCTAGAAAAAAGAATGCATTTGACTCAGTACTAATGAGGTGGATGAACCTAGAGCCTATTATACAGAGTGAAGTAAGTCAGAAAGGGAAAGACAGATATTGTATGTTAAGGCATGTGTATGGAATCTAGCAAGATAGTACTGATGAACCTATTTGCAGGGTAGCAGGTGGGCTGCTGTCTATGGGGTCGCACAGAGTCGGACACGACTGAAGCGACTTAGCAGCAGCAGTAGCAGTGGAGATGCAGACGTAGAGAACAGTGGGGGAAGGAGAGGGTAGAATGATTTGAGAGAACAGCATGGAAACATATACACAGCCATATGTAAAACAGATCGCAAGTGGGAATTTACCGTGTGACCCAGGGAGCTCAATGCAGGGGTGACAACCTAGAGGTGGGAGATGAGGTGGAAGGGATAGGATGGGAGATCAGAGGGGGATTCAGGAGGGACGTATGTATCAGTTCAGTTCAGTTCAGTTGCTCAGTCGTGTCTGACTCTTTGTGACCCCATGAATCACAGCATGCCAGGCCTCCCTGTCCATCACCAACTCACTCATTCACTCAGACTCACGTCCATTGAGTCGGTGATGCCATCCAGCCATCTCATCCTTGGTCGTCCCCTTTTCCTCCTGCCCCCAATCCCTCCCAGCATCAGAGTCTTTTCCAATGAGTCAACTCTTCTCATGAGGTGGCCAAAGTACTGGAGTTTCAGCTTTAGCATCATTCCTTCCAAAGAACACCTAGGACTGATCTGCTTTAGAATGGACTGGTTGGATCTCCTTGCAGTCCAAGGGACTCTCAAGAGTCTTCTCCAACACCACAGTTCAAAAGCATCAATTCTTCAGCGCTCAGCTTTCTTCACAGTCCAACTCTCATATCCATACATGACTGCTGGAAAAACCATAGCCTTGACTAGACGGACCTTTGTTGGCAAAGTAATGTCTCTGCTTTTCAATATGCTATCTAGGTTGGTCATAACTTTCCTTATGTTGCTAAGTCTCTTCAGTCGTGTCTGACTTTGTGCGACCCCATAGACAGCAGCCCACCAGATTCCCCCATCCCTGGGATTCTCCAGGCAAGAACACTGGAGTGGGTTGCCATTTCCTTCTCCAAGGCATGAAAGTGAAAAGTGAAAGTGAAGTCGCTCAGTCATGTCCGACTCTTCGAGACCCCATGGACTGCAGCCTACCAGGCTCCTCTACCCATGGGATTTTCCGGGCAAGAGTACTGGAGTGGGGTGCCATTGCCTTCTCCGAACTTTCCTTATACCTGTGACTAATTCATACTGATGTATGGCAGAAGCCAACACAACATTGTAAAGCAATTATCCTCCAATAAAAACAACTGAAAGAAAAAGGCTGTGGAGATACATAGATGCAATAAATGTAGTCTGTGCTCTCAAAAATATTTCTCTCATGTATCATTGGTTGGGCAAACAGATATAGTCCAGATAGTTATTATCACTGGTGTGAGTCTGATGCTACAGAATATGTAGAATGTACATGTTTTTACAACTTAGCCCTATACATATGAACTTAATCATTTCAGTACTCATATATAATCCATTAAAGTGCCTCCTCATGGAGAAAATAAAAACAAAAACCCTGTAACTTTCAATGTTCCTAAATTACTATATTTGTGATTAAGCAATTAAAAAACTTATTTTCTAAAAATGAATTGCAGACTGGCATATAATCAAAACGGAAATAATTGGCTTTTAGTTTACTGAAAACAGGGCAGTTTTAGTTTACAGATTTGAACACAAAACTGGAGATGTGAAACGGCCCTCCTCCATTTTTGGCCATCTTCCTGAGGGTCCTTTAGGGTTTTCATTTATCTGTAATAATAGGATCAAGAGGAAAATGGAGGATATTGTGCAGTCCTGAACTGATGCCAAGTGCAGTGTAATTATTTAATAATTATTCAGAACTCATCTGTAAGTATGGTCTTCAAAGAACAATGGGAATGATGCCCCTTCTGTGGGGACCTACTGACTCACGAGCAAAAGGGTTAAGTCCTCATAGAAGTAAAAATTATTGTTTTCTTTTAAAAAATATTTCCAGAAGATGTAAGATTTAGTTGACCTCATCTTAAAAGACAGATGTAGTGGGAGAGAGGAGAGGATATGGTAAAACGGACAGAAATAGAAAACCCCGGTAGGAGAGAAACTTAGTTTATTACGGTCTCCCTTCCAGCCTGCCTGTTCTCCGAATGGGGGGAAGTTGGGAGGAGTTAGAATGACAAGGGTACTAGGCAGAGGCCTGACTAAGTCTAAGCTGAGACAGCCCAGAAGGAAAGCTCTGCTTTTACCTTAATATTTGTGGTCTCTTTTGTGTCTTCAGAACTGTCCATCAGCCTGTTAAGGACCACTCATAATTCAAGTTGTGCCAAATGCTGAAATTCAGACTTTCCTTTAAATGAGGTAATGAGTGTCCCACAAAGAAATGAGACCCTGGAAATGTCTTACTTTATCTGACAACCTGGCTACTGATGGTTCCTATGAAAATGACAGTATGTCAACATGTCTACGTGGTTATGAAGCTGTGTTGGAAGTTGTTGACCTTCCCACAAGACACCATTTCTTAGTTGAGATCAAAATAACTCATTTCATAATAAGCTGTGGAGGTTTTTCCTGTTACACAGCCTCAGTTAACGCTAGTCCAATATTGCTAACAATTTTAGAGAAGTACATGCTTATGTTTTCAGATAAGAAAAAGGGAAGCAATCCTGTTTGCATTTGTATCATTGAGAAGAGTCAAAGTGGTTTCTACATACATAGAGGAAAAGGAAGCCATACACTTTATAAAAAGAGTAGAGGGAAAAGAGAGTCTTGCAGCATTTTACTGTGAATTTTAGCAGCGTGACCTTTAAATGTTTTCTTTCTGTAACATCAGTATCGATAGCATTGAAGTGGTAACAAGAGCCACAAAGGTAAAAAGCAACTTAGCTTCATCTGTTGTGATAGCTGTTGGTTAGGAAACTGTCTAATCTAGAGAGCTCTAGCCTGATGTATAATTTGCAGGGTGTCTTAGACATGGTTGGTCTTAAGCTTTCCTCTCTGAGGGTTTTCTGCATCTTTATTGAGTGCTTTTCAACCTGTAGTAAATAAGTAAGCTTTTGATGCATTTCTGAAGAAAGGGTGAGCATTGTGGTCAAAGACCAGGGACTTTGTCATTAGAATGTGTCACTTGTCACGGAACATACCTGAGAGAGGGGCTGTGGAATATCTCCATACCAGGACTTTCCAGATGAAAATAAGAATTAATTGACTCAATTCTTGGCACCTGTTTCCTGTTCCCTAATTTGCTAAGTGACCATTTTCAGTGAATCCCTTCTCTGTCTTTGCAGTGCCCAGGATGGAGCTATGGTTATGAATCTGAATTCTTTTCTCCTTCACTCTCTCCACTCCACCTATATTCAGTCAATTACCAGGTATTTCCTTTCCATATTACTTTCTAGAGTCGTTTCTCTTTCTCTTCTACTATTGTAATCCAAATCACTGATTTTTTCCTTATATGAACGTGACACCATCCTGTTCTTATCTCATCTGCCTCACACAATCTCCCTAATAAAGAGAAAACAAAAATAGTTAATTCTCCACACTACACGATGGAGCTAGTTTAACATAGCAGTTAAGGATACAGGCTCTGTAGCCAGAATGTCTGGTTTTGAGTTACAACTGTGTTTCTTTGGCATATGCAGTTACATAAACCTGTTTAAACATCTAAGCCTCAGTATATATGAAAGAAAAAAAAAAACTTCCCTGATTGAGTTAATGTGAAGATTAGAAGGTGTAAGCATTTAACATAGAACGTGGTGTGCAGCAAACACTCAAGAATAACTGAGGATTGCACCCTCCTATGTAAAACCTCGAATTCTCTTCTAAATAAAGCCTGCATCCATTGGGCTTGCTCAGTGAGTCCCAGCTCCTCTGTCCAGCCCTGCTCTCACTGCTCCCTAGAGAGCTGTGTCCATTCTGAACCCCTCCACTGCCCTCACCAGTCCATTCTTTGTCTTATCTCACATTCGTCCCCATCCTGTGTGTTTACCTGGGCGTCCTCACACTCTTGAGTGTGGCAGGTTCCCTTCCCCTCCCTGAACACTGAGCACTCCTCTTTTCGTGACTGACTCCCACGCACCCTGCAGGGTCTCATGGATCACTGACTCTGATACTCCAGGACTCCTGAGGGACCTCTGAATGACTTCATAGCGTTTGCCATGTGGTCATGTAGCTACTACACGTTTCCTTGTTTGTATGCTCTGCCTGATCTCTTTTGGCGGCAGAATTTGGATCATACTTGCTTTTTAAAAAATACTCAGTTCTTGGCAATTTCATTCAATTAGTATGTGTTCAATAAATAAGTACCCAACTGGGGGACATTTTATGAGGTTTTATGATACCTAGTACATAAAAGGCACCTCATTAATATGTGTTCAATGATGAAATGCTATTGAAACCTTTTGCCTATCCTTCATTTCTGTAACAATCATGCATGGATATATTTAATATTTTAAAAATCCTTGAGTTATTTAATTCTGGTTTTAAAAGTCCTCATCCTAAATTCTGAAAAGCCCTAAAGTTCTCTTTTATGGGCTTCCCTGGTGGCTCAGATGGTAAAGAATCTGCCTGTAGTCCAGGAGACCTGAGTTTGATATCTGGGTTGGGAAGATCCCCTGGAGAAGGGAATGGCTGCCCGCTCTAGTATTCTTGCCTGGTGAATTCCATGGATGTAGGAGCCTGGCGGGCTGCAGTGAGTCCATGGAGTCACAAAGAGTCGAACATGACTGAGGGACTAACACTTGTACTAAAAACTTAGCAAAGTTATATAATTTTTGGTGAAACATAAAGTATGGTTATGAAATGAAATAATGAAATATATTTGTCTTTGCCCGTCATACACCAGGTCTGAAGGCAGAGGTTTTGAGCTGCTAAAATACAAAGGACTGTCAGTGTTTTGAAGACCAATAACATCTCCAAACACAAAGAAACTCTTGTGTTCACTGGTCTTCAGTGAACTCAAGTTTTTTCTTTCTTAACAGTGTGAGATAAGAGTTGGCTTATTAGGCATGCCACAAAGAAAATGATAGGATTTGTTTACATTAACTCTTCCTGTTGCTGGTGATATATTGCTTAAGGAAAGGGTGGAGTTACAGGTTCATTTGATGTAATTGGCTCATGTAATTTGGGAATAGCCTAATGCTCAGACTTGTTCTCTAAATACCATTTACTATAAAACTTGAAAAGGAACTGTTTGGAGAAGTGGCTGATTATAGAACTTGGGCAGAGAAAACATGAGGTGGGCCTAGGACAGTTTGATATAATAAAACAAAGACTAATGGAGTCATGTCAAAAGGTCACAGAAGCCAGTTTGAAGAGACCCCCAGTGGCCAAATTCAGGACAATCTGAACATCCAAAAGAATAATGATCGCAATTAATTATTACGCAAGCAAAGATTTCAAAAAAAAAGAATGGAGGAGGGCAGGGGAAGCTTGTTTTTCAGTGAGAATACCAGCCAATTAAATGTGGAAGGAAAGATAGAATTTTGCTGTCTCAAAAGGAATAATTAAAGTAAGGGTTATCAGTGGATGCAAAGTGGTGAAAAATTATTGGGAAAAAGAGTAGCCGCATGGTAACAAATTATCGCTCTCAGGATTTATTGATATAAAAGAGAACCTGTACCTTTACAATGGATACATGTGGCAGTAACCATCTTAGCCAAGTGATCAAGCCTAATGTCAATAATAATGGGTTACCCTAACATTTTGTGTCTTTTGATATGATGAAATAGGAAGTTCACAGTATAAAAGATTTTTTCCAAAACTGTTTAACTTGTATCTTGATGTAGCTTTGGTTCATAGGCGATATAAATGATGGGGGAATTAATTCAATGATACCATGAAGAAATAATTAGACACATCCAGAATATGGGACATTCTATAACATATCTGGGTCTGGACTCTTTTAAAATCAGTGTCATGGAAAAAAAAAAAGAAAAAATTTTAGATTAAAAATACTGCAAAAAATAAAATGTAATGCATAAAATTGAATTGGACCCGAGACTGGGTGTGGGTTTGGGCAAGCAGTTTAAAAAGACATTGGGTGGGCAACTGAAATTTGGATATGGGATGGATATGGAATAATATGGAATTATTGTTAATTGTCTGAGGCCCATAGTGGTATTATACATATTAAGGAAAGTGTCCTTATTCCTAGCAAATGCAGGCAGAGTTATATAGGAGTGAAGTGCCATGATGTCTGAACTTACTTTCACATACAAATTTTTATGAATAAATAGAGAAATGGCTGGCACACAAAAGCCCCCATGGCAGTATGTTATAGTTGTTGAGGAAATGGAATGTTCATTGTACTATTCTTTCCATTTTTCTTTAGGTTTGAAATAAAAAAAATAAAAACCCAAAAAACTGGAAAAGGAAAGAGTTCAACATAGGAAAACAAAGCAAAAGTCTGGGACGGGTGGGCTGGCAGGCCCAGCTCTATCCAGGGCTTCTGTGATGACATTAGGGCCTGCTTCCTCCATCCCTCAACTTTGTTCTTCACTTGCACAGAGCCATTAGCAGAAGTGTGATCCTAGTGTTACTAGTTAGTTACTAGTTAGTTGGTGATAACTATGAAAATTTCTAGCCGTGATTAACAGGGAAGCTTGTTTTATTCATTTTCAGTATCCCCAGTGTCTGGAACATTGTAGGCATTCAAACACTGTTGACTGAAAAAATACATAAATAAAAGGGTGACCAAACATGATGACTGCCTGGAAAGGCAGAGCGTACCAGTGATTTTCTTCAAATCCAGTAAATATTTGTGGAATTGAATTATTTAAGGGGCAAATAAGGTTAAGATTGATTTCAGAAGTCAGGGAAAGTTCTGTTTTTAAATAATCTCTTGTAATGCATTCAGTAATGACTGTATTTCTTTTCTTTTTTCTTTTTTGCTTTCAGTAATACTTTTCTGAATTAACGATCAAAGCCCTTGAATGGAGCTCTACTGTAGTTTTTCCGACACGGGGGAAAGTTTGAGTTTGGTGTGAAATCTTCAGAGGGTAGCATGTGCAATTATGCTTTGTTCCTTGGTGAGCTATGAGTTGGGCACTTAATTATGTAAAAAATATTGCAAGAGCGCCGTTGCATAATCCCCAAGAGAGTAATTATTGTCTGTCTTGGCAGAATGCAAGGCTTTTAATCTGTAAATAAGCAATTCTATGTGGAAGAGCTACATGCAGAGTGATTCTGTGTCATAAAGGTCTCTTATGAATTTTTAAAAATGAAAGCAGTAACTAAATGTGCAGATTGGCTGCTGCTTTTGTGCTTCAAAGGGTTTATGATGTTTCCCCTGTGGTTTTAACCCCTCCTGAAATGTAACTAAATGTGCAGATTGGCTGCTGCTTTTGTGCTTCAAAGGGTTTATGATGTTTCCCCTGTGGTTTTAACCCCTCCTGAAATATTTAAGCCTCAAGAAGGATTCCTGTAAAGGGTAAACTATGTCTGGGTTAAGCCCATGCAAAATCTGAATGTTTCCAAAGTAGAAAAAGTGAAATGTGCTTTCTGCAAATTAAAAAACAAACCAAGATGGAAAACAACAACAAAATAAAATGTTGACAGTGCTTTTTTAAAAAAAAAAAAAAAAAACAACAAAGATGCAATAAGAGGCTAATAGATTTCTCACCTATTGGAGTTTAATAACTTTATTTTTAATGTGTGCCATTGCAGCTATTTCTGAAATTCACTTTCGGAGTACGTGTGTCCCTTGCTTAGTTGGATCTGAATCTTAGACGTGGAAAGTAAATTCTGTTGGTTAAGTTGTGATGGCGGCTGCCTTACCTCTTGTCCCTGTTGGTGTCGATGAGCTGAGCGTGTTCTCCAGCGTCAGCTTCTGTGCCTGAGCATCAGACCCTTTGCCTTTGCCCTCTCAAGGACTTCATTTGGGTGACTGTGCCTCTTGCTTTCTAGAAGCACGTTGTAAACAGCTTCCATTGTTAAAAAGCCCTTCCTTGACCTCTCTTTCTTGCTTACTACCTCCTCAATCCTCTGTTTTCTTGTGCAGCAAAACTCCCCAGAATCTATTGATATATTCTGTCTCTACTTTCTGTCTTCCTATTGTGTCTTGAAGCTGCTCCACACAGCATTTCCCCACCCCTATCCTCCACATGGAACCTGCTTTTGTCAGGGTGCACCTATGTAGCATTCATACAGCCAGATTTCAAGGAAAGCACCTGGTCAAATCTTATTTGAGTAGTAGCAGCAACTGACACAGATCTATCACTCCTTCTTTCTAGAAACATTTTCTTTACTTGGCTTCAGGGAAAGCCTCTTCACTTGGCTGTTCTCCTTCCTCACTGGGTCCCTCGTTCTCAGCCCCTTTGCAGGTTCCTTTTCTTTTCCTGATCTAAGATGACCCCAGATCCTCCCCTCTGCTCTTTTTTCTAGCAAAGTCATCTCAGATGATATCATGGCTAAAAATGTTTTGTATACTCCAAAGACTTTTCAGGTCTGGAGTATACACCTGTGCCCTGAACTCCAGATCCATATATCCAGTTGTCTGTTGCCCCATGTTCCATGGATGACTAATAGACATCTCCAATATAAGAGTCAGAATTGAACACCTCGTCTTCCCATTGCTGTAGTCCAGGAGGAGATGGAACAGTAGCTGGGCTGGGTGTTGGAACAGAAAAGGGAAAAGAGAGAGGGTTATCAGATAGAGGAATGGCAAAGTTCAAGCATGGAGGCAGGAATGAGCATGGAGTAACGAGTACCAAGGAGGAGACCAGCCTGACTGCATAGTAGGGCACATAACAGAGGACCTTAAAAGCTCAGGTGAGAAGTTTCTGCTTGATACGTCTGTGCATATTTTGAATAAAAGAGAGGGGCCTGTTTACAAACCTACTCCTGAAACTTGAGCAGCATGCTGTCCATTATGACAGCCACTAACCACATGTGGCTATGGAGCACTTGGAAGTGGGGCTAGTTTGAATTGAGATATGCTGGGAATTCCCTGGTGGTCCAGTGGTTAGGATCCTTTCACTGCCAGGAGCATGGGTTCAGTCCCTTTTTGGGAAACTAAGATCCCACAAAACCATGTAGCACTACCCCTCCCCCCACAAAAAATAACAACTGAATTGAGATGCTGTAAGTATACAATGCATATTAGTTTTCAAAGACTTAGTACCAAAACTACCAAAATTAATTTTGTTTAAATATTTTATATTGATCATTTGTTGAATAGTAGTAGTATTTTTAATATAGAGTTAAGTATTATTAGAAAAAAAATAACCTACAAGGATATATTGTACAGAACACAGAATATAGCCAATAAACTTTAAAGAGTATAATCTATAAGAAAATTGAGTCATTATGTTATACACCTGAAAACTGATATAATATTGTTAATCAACTATACTTCGATAACATTTTTTTAAAAGAAAGAAAAGAAACCCTTTAAAACATCAGATCATATTCCAGTTCTGTCCCAAAGTATCCAGTGACTTCCCATCTCAGTCAGAGTAAAAGCCTGTCCAGCAGGCTCCTTTCTCATCTGACTTCACTGCCTTCCCAGCTCACTTTCTGCCTTTCTCTTTGTCATCCATTCTGCTCTGTCCATCTTGGCCCCTTCCTCAGACATAACCTCAGAAGCCTCCGCCTCAGGACCTTGACATAGGGTGCTACTTAGTGCTGAATACTCTGTCCTGTGATTCTGCATGGCTGCTCCTTCCCCGCCTTCCGAGCTTCCCTGCTTATCCATCCTCTTCCCACTGACTCCTCTAGCCATCTCACTGAGGCTCCCTCCACCCATCCCAGCACTCCTGATCCCTTCTCCTGGCTTTGTTTTCTCTATTGCACTTACCACCATGCAAAAATCAAAAGTTACTTCTTTGTTTCTGTTGCTGAGTTGGTTCTTGTCTCCGCTTATTAGACTATAAGTATCATAGTTGACAGCTGTGCCACGGTGCCTGGGAGAGAGCGGGCAGTCATTAAATATTGCCGACAGGGTAACGGAAAACACCGTCAAGAGCAGATGGATTCTCCATTGGCGTTTTCTCAGCATTCTGGGTGTGATGGGGATAGGTACATTTAGCATGATTCCCTATATACTAATAGCTATTTCCCATTCTTCAGTTTCTCTGTTTGAAGAACATAAGGACATTCCTCACGGCCTGTTGTGAGACGTTTGGAATGAGAAAGAGTGAACTGTTCGAGGCATTTGACCTGTTTGATGTCCGTGACTTCGGAAAGGTAATTACTTTTTTTTTTCATGTATTTTTAAACTTGAGAACACTTTATCAAATACTGTTGTTTATCTTGAAGTAGGACATGTGACTGAAGTGGTGTGGGCATTATGTAGTTACATTTTACATATAGGTGTCTTAGCCAAATATAGCAGTATAAGGGGTTTATACTTTTATCCAGACATAACTTTTCCTGCTGGTTATCTCAGAAAGCAGGACGACTATTTTCCTTCTTTTAGATAGTTGGGCTGTCATAACTGAGGACCAGTATTCTTTCCTTTCAGACTTCTCTGAAAGTGAAGGACACCTAATATTTGGAAGCTGAGGATGTTCTGTTGTCTGTTTTGACACTTGAGTCAGTGACTTGCAGAGGACATGACATTTCTGAAATGTTTGAGGCTGTTGAATAACTGTTGTTGCCTTGATTTCAGCAGATACATGTTAGATTTTAGATTTCAGTGGTATTTGTCACGTATAGATTGGTTCTTTTTTCCTTTCCTTTTTTAATCGGTGGAAAATTGCTTTACAATGTTGTGTTGATTTCTGCTGTACAGCAGTGCAGATCCGTCATAATTTTCTATGGATTCCCTTGTTCTTGAGCGTCTCTCCGCTCCCCCCACCCAGGTTTCTGGGTCGTCAGCCTGATGGAAGGCAGCAGCTTCCCAATAACTGTTCTATGCATGATAGTGTACATATGTCAGTGCTGCTTTCCTCAGTTCTTCCCACGCTTACCGTCCCCCACTGTGTCCACAGGTCCATTCGCTACTAGGTGTAAATTGGTTTTAATATTTGTTCTTATTGTATGTACACCAAGCATTTGTGTATAATAGTTGACAACCTTTCAAAAGAATGGAAAGAAAAAGGATAGGAATCATCCTATTAAAAGTTACATTCATTTATTTTGAAGTGATTAAGCATAAGGGCAGTTAGGTAACCCCTGTTGATGTAATTGTTTTATGAAAATACAGAAGCAGGGAAAAACCTAAACCGGAGAAATTTGCTCTTACTCTGGTAATTCACATGCTAGTACCTCATCAAAAGGCTGTTTGAGAGTGATACTTCATTTGATTTTTACATTGTAGTATTTGATTAAAAAATAAAAACCAAGCGGTGGATTGGTTTGCTTGGCAATAGGAATAGATAGTCCAAAGTTGAAACAGAAATGTAAGAAATTAATGCTGACATGCAACAAGTATGGGAAAGCCCCCCTGTCCAGGGAGAGAGGGTTTGCTCTTGGTCACTTTGTGATCTTCTGAACATCAGCAGTCTCCTCCGTCATCAGACCACCTACCCACTTAGTAGTCTGTGCGAAAGGAAATAGGTATAAGGGCATGGTTTCTAGAATTCCTCTTTTCTCTGGCCAGCTGTGATTTAGTTGTCTTGAGGTCCAGCAGTGTGTTGGAGGATAACGTATGATGACAGTTACAAGGAACTGAAAGCAAAGGCTCCTTTTGTAAAGAGGTGGTGGCACGTTTGTCTTTGACCATGAAGTGGAGCCATGAAGATGTGGAGAAATCAGATAGAACCCCTGATGAAGTGGGTAGTTCTCTAGTTTGTTTGCCCCAGAAAAATGCCTTATCAGTTTATAAAGATATCTTTTGCTATTTGTATTTTTTTAAAAACCTTCTTCCATTTTCCTTTATTTTCTTCCTCTTTTTTGGGGAAATGAAAAGTTAAAATGAATTGGGGAAATGAAAAATGAAAGAAAAGTCTTGACAAAAGATTTTCAGATAATTCATCATTTGTTTTTTGGCATTTACACAAACAAAAATGGTGTTGATGAAGACTGGGAAGTCATAAAAGTTGTTTAGAAATGCATGGCTTTGTTTTAGTGGAATAATGTTGCACACTAGATTAATTAGACAATGCAAGCTTTGTAGGAGAGCTAAGGTTATACAAAGTTAAATGTAAAGGAATTAACCATGTGTTTCTCAAGCATTATTGTAGTTCTGACTTTTTAAAATATTTTGGCAGTGGTAAGTCTGAAGTAGAATTAAACTTGAGGTTGCAGATGAGAACTTATTCCTATGTTTACCATTTTAAAATCACATACAATTTTGCTACTGCCAAGATTCATGCAACTGTTGTTTCAGAACTGTTATTTAAGCTAAATAAATCACTGAAAGTTAAAGAATTTAAGGGATTGTTCAATAATTTACCAGTATTACTACTATTAAATATTATTATTCTCAGCAAAACCACGAATGCCACCACTTACTGAACGCTTTGGATATAGCAGGTATCTTTCCAATCTTCAAATATATTTTTTAATCTTCATATGAGGTGTAAGTACCTGTACTATTTTCCTCCTTGTACAGATAGATGGGCAAACCTATGTTTGAAATCCACATTTCATCTAGTAGAGATTGGAGCAGTAGTTTGACCCCAGATATGAATTGTTCTCCACTGCTGCACAGGAGAACAAACCTTTCCATAGCCAGTACCCTGGCCGGCACTGTCCTCAGTGCTTTGCAAGTATAAACTCAATCCTCATATCAATCCTGCTATGAGAATACAGGGCTTTCCCAATGGCTCAGTGGTAAATAATCCGCCAGCAATGCAGGAGACATAGGAGACATAGGTTTGATCCCTGGGTCAGGAAGATCCCTTGAGGAAGAAATGGCAACCCACTCCAATACTCTTGCCTAAAAATTCCCATGGACAGAGGAGCCTGGCGGGCTGCGGTCCAAAGGTTCCCAAAGAGTCAGGCACGACTGAATGACTAAGCGCACAATACATATGAAGGCCCTGTCACTGTTCCCATTTGCAGATCCTAGATTGTAAGTGGTGGAACTTGGACAGTTGATGCAGTTTAACACCTTTAAGTTAAGAAACGTGAATAGAGTGTTAATTTAGAGACAAAGTAATTTCTGGTATTGTGGTTATCAATTTTAACAGGATGTAGACAGTTTAGTTTGTGTCTCTCTGTTCCTTGAAGTGTAATTAAAATTTTTCACTAACTTAAAATCTCTTTCTGTGTGCTCCCTGTCTACCTTCGTTCATACGAATACTGAATCTAGGATCCATGTGTGTTTGGTCCCTTTTCACCTAGAAATGTATTAATTGCAATAACAGTACCTATTATTATTATTTTTTAATAGCATTTTGAAGCTTGGGGATTGCTTCAGATCACTGAGCTTATTTGATTCCCATAATAGTCTTGGTGAAGGAAGGAAGCAAGTGTTCCGGCTTTTCCAATAAGGAAACCGGGGGGTGGGGAGGTTAAATGGTGACTTCAAGGTCGCTTTCCTTGGGGATCGAGCAAGATCTGGAGCTCAGAATTCTGACTTCCCAGCCTTCTGCTTTTCTTGTTTCTGCCTATATCTTGGGGCTTAGTGCTGTGCTGATGCTTGCCTAAGGAAAAGGATGAACTCACAGGAGAAAAACCAAAGGAATGAATTAAATAAAAAAGCACAAGCAATTTGTCACTTGGAATTAATTATGCTTTATCTTTAGAAAGAGAGGAAAGATTTAAGATACTGCATGAGTTAGATTTAGGATACTGCATGTGTTCACACAAATAAGTAATTTTCCTTTTCGCTTATGAGATAGTGAAGAGCATACATTTTGGGTACTCTAGAAGGGCTTATGATAATTTAGCCTTTCAGCGTTACCTTTAATTTCTAGTATTGAGCTCTTAACTCACTGAAAATAGAGTATTAGTTCAAACTTACATGTCAACAAAAATTAGAATAGTTCTGAACACTTTCAGTACATTGGTTATAAAATCACACAGGGCTGTACAATGAGTTGAGTAACTTGAACTCATTCATGAGTCAACAGAGAGAGGTCTTAAGGTTCATTCTGACTTTGAGGGTTGTTAAATATAGTTGGCTCTTGAATAGCAAGGGTTTGAACTACTTGGGTCCACTTACAGCAGATTTTTTTCAATAAGTACTACACAATCTATGTTGGTTGAATCCACAGGTGCAGAATTTTGGATATGGAGGAAATGTGTACACGGAGGGCTAACTGTAAATTCGACTGTGGGGAGGGTCCGTGCCCTGACAACCCCCTCCCCACTGTTGTTCAAGGGTCAGCTGTGCTGAACAAGGTTCCTGTCAAAGGTAGAGTCCTGGCCTGAGCCTGCTGAGTCTTCTCTCTGCTCTCAGGTTGGCGGAGCTTATGTGCCCTGGTGGTTCAGAGAGTAAAGAATCTGCCTGCAATGTGGGAGACCTGGGTTCAATCCCTGAGTCAGGAATATCCCCTGGAGAAGGAAATGGCAACCCTCTTCAGTATTCTTGCCTAGAGAATTCCAAGGACAGAGGAGCCTGGTGGGCTGCAGTCCATAGAGTCACTAAGAGTTGGACACGACTGAGCGACTAACACTTTCACATTTCACCACCTATTTCTGCCTATGTTTTTGTGTTTTTGTGAAAAGTCATTTACTTTCTTTTTTAAAAGATTGGATCCTTCTCTGGCTTTCTAGTAACAGCAAGAAAAAAAAATCAAATTATGTTAGTTGACACCTTTGCTTCAGAAATGTAATTTAAAAAAATCCTTTCTTCCAAGGAATGTTAGAAATTATTAATTATATTATTTTTTATGTTGCAACAGGATCTGTAAATTGGCTAACTTTCATGCTGCATATAACGGATTTTCACTTCCTCTGTTCAGATTGTCATTTTCTGATGAACACTTTTGTTGTTTGGAAATATCTCCTACTGAGCTATCTGTTGGCACATTTACAGTGCGGAAACACATGGAATTTTTCTTTAATGAGACCATTTCTAGTGAGTAACAGAAATCAGGCGGCTGCTGCTGTCCACATGAGTGATGAAGTCAGTTCCTTCCCTTGACGGCTCTGGGTGGATATAAGGGCCTGCTTCCCTCTACCCACAGATGTCACGTCTGTTGTTTCAAGTGTTATAAAGCACCTGGCAGGTGTAAGGTGAAATGTTTTCTTGAATCACAGAATTATACCCGGCTGAAGGTAGTTCCAGTTGATTTAGATAGTGATAGGGTAGTTTCTATATGTTCAAGTTGAGGACAGGCACCTTCTATAGGGATTTAGAGCATTAGCTTAAGGGTGGGTTGGGGATTCAGGTTTAAAAGTTATTGAGAAAAGGTAGTGTCATATTTTTGTAGAAGAATGTTGTTTCTGAATTGGATTGCAATTTGCATTCTGGTTACATTCTGTATAATATATGATCTTGTGCAAGACTACTTAACCTATTTGAGCTTCAGTTTCCTTATCTATGAAGATAATGGTGACCTCCTCCAAAAGGTCCCATGCACCCACTGCTGCACTCAATTGCCCCTGACCCTGCACCAGGCCACTGCTGACCCATGACTGACCCAGAGACTCCTGGACAGTCACAGGCAAGTTTGGGTCAGTTTCTTGTGGGGTCACTGCTCCTTTTTCCTGGGTCCTGGTGTGCATGAGGTTTTGTTTGTGCCCTCCAAGAGTCTGTTTCCCCAGTCCTTACCTGCCTCCTGAGAAATCTGTATGCAGGTCAAGAAGCAACAGCTAGAACTGGACATGGAACAACAGACTGGTTCCAAATCCAGAAAGGAGTATGTCAAGGGTACATATATTGTCACCCTGCATATTAACTTATATGCAGAGTACATCATATGAAATGCCAGGCTAGATGAAGCACAAGCTGGAATCAAGATTGCTGGGAGAAATATCAGTAACCTCAGATATGCAGATGACACCACACTTATGGCAGAAACAAAGAAGAACTAAAGAGCCTCTTGATGAAAGTGAAAGAGGAGAGTGAAAAAGTTGGCTTAAAACTCAACATTCAGGAAACTAAGATCATGGCATCTTGTCCCATCACTTCATGGGAAATAGATGGGGAAACAATGGAAACAGTGAGAGACTTTATTTTTTTGGGCTCCCAAATTACTGCAGATGGTGATTGCAGCCATGAAATTAAAAGACTCCTGCTTCTTGGAAGGAAAGCTATGGCCACCCTAGGCAGCTGTTAAAAAGCAGAGACATTACTTTGCCAACAAAGGTCCATCTAGTCAAGGCTATGGTTTTTCTGGAAGTCATGTATGGTTGTGAGACTTAGACTATAAAGAAAGCTGAGTGTTGAAGAACTGATGCTTTTGAACTGTGGTATTGGAGAAGACTCTTGAGAGTCCTTTGGTCTTCAAGGATATCCAACCAGCCCATCCTAAAGGAAATCAGTCCTGAATATTCACTGGAAGAAATGAAGCTGAAGCTCCAACACTTGGCCACCTGATGCAAAGAACTGACTCATTGGAAAAGACTGTGATGCTGGGAAAGATTGAAGGTGGGAGAAGGGGACAACAGAGGATGAGATGGTTGGATGGCATCACTGACTCAATGGACATGAGTTTGAGTAAGCTCTGGGAGTTGGTGATGGACAGGGAAACCTGTCCATCAGGGGGGTACATGCAGTACAGTACATGGGGTCACAAAGAGTAGGACATGACTGAGTGAATGAACTGAACTTCCTGATCTACAAATTGAGTTTAGGTGAGAAATTAAATGATATATGTTAAGTGCTTAAAAACAGTATCTAGGTCCAAAGTATGCAGTACTCAGTAAATATTAGCTGTTCTTACACTTACTGTTACTATTATTACAACTGTCATTCAGTTGAATTCAGTTCAGTCACTCAGTCGTGTCCGACTCTGCGACCCTATGAATTGCAGCACGCCAGGCCTCCCTGTCCATCACCATCTCCCGGAGTTCACCCAGACTCAGGTCCATCGAGTCCGTGATGCCATCCAGCCATCTCATCCTCTGTCGTTCCCTTCTCCTCCTGCCCCCAATCCCTCCCAGCATCAGACTCTCTAGTTGTTAATGGGTTTCAGATTCAATAGTAAACACAGGGATGGAATTTTTTCCCCTGTTTTTTAAAAAACATATTTGTTTTAATTTGAAGGACAATTGCTTACAATACTGTGTTGGTTTCTGCCATACATCACCATGAATCAGCCGTAAGTATACATATGTCCCCTCCCTCTTCAACCTCCCTCCCACCTCTCACTGCATCTCCACACTCTCGGTTGGAATTGTGAATGCAAGAATTAGTGATATTGGAGGAGCAGTATTAGTGAATAAACTCTGTTCTTTCTACTGTGGTATAGTGTTAATCTATTTCATCCTGCATGGCCGTCTTTCTCCCTCCTTCTGTGGCGTCAGATCTCATTTGAGAAACCGCCCTTTTTCCTTTTCTGATCATGTAGCTTGGGTGGTTTAATCAGTTAGACTGTCCCATCCTTCTGGCCACAGTGGTGAGTTCAGGGATGGGGCAAGTCACTCAGTTTAGACCTGTATCATGTGTTGTGTTGAGACATTGGCAGGACCAGTTTTGTTTTGCTCTCTGATTGCCACAGAAAAGTGTGGATACGAGGCTTGGAGGAGCTGCAGCCATCTGGGAATGACATGAACTTTCTAAACAAACCCAGTTCAGAGAGAGCAGAGCTAAGGAGGATCCTAGTGGCCTCATGTGAGCCTGCACTCATGCTGTACCCAGAGACAGATACATGTATCTGGATTTTTCTGTGACATGAGCCAAAATAGTCTTCATTTTTATTTTTTAATTCCTCAGGCCCGCTTTCTTTAGTTCTTTCAACCAGGAGTGAGAGAAATATACTCTAACTACCACACAATTGTATTCATCTTGCATGCTAGCAAGGTAATGCTCAAAGTCCTTCAAGCTAGGCTCAATAGTACGTGGACTGAGAGCTTCCAGATGTTCAAGTTAGATTTAGGAAAGGCAGAGGAATCAGAGATCAAATTGCCAACATCTGTTGGATCATAGAAAAAGCAAGATAATTCTAGAAAAACATCCGTTTCTGCTTCTTTGACTATGCCAAAGCCTTTGACTGTGTGGATCACAACAAACTGGAAAATTCTTAAAGAGATGGGAATACCAGACCACCTTACTTGCCTCTTGAAAACCATGTATGCAGGTCAAGAAATAACAGAACTGGACATGAAACAACTGACTGGTTCCAAACTGGGAAAGGAGTGCATCAAGGCTTTATAATGTCACCCTGCTTATTTAACTTGTATGTAGAGTACGTAATACTAAATGCCAGGCTGGATGAAGCACAAGCTGGAGTCAAAATTTCGTGGAGAAATATCAATAACCTCAGATATGCAGATGACACCACCTTATAGCAAAAAGCAAAGAGGAACTAAAGAGTCTCTTGAGGAAAGTGAAAGAGAAGAGTGAAAAAGCTGGCCTAAAACTCAACATTCACATGGGCGTACCTATGGCTAACAAAGGTCCATATAGTCAAAGCTATGATTTTTCCAATAGTCACGTACAGAAGTGAGAATTGGACCATAAAGGAGGCTGAGTGCCGAAGAATTGATGCTTTCAAACTGTGGTGCTGGAGAAGATGCTTGAGAAGCCCTTGGACTGCAAGGAGGTCCAACCAGTCAATCCTAAAGGAAATGAAACATGAATGTTCATTTACTGATGCTGAAGCTCCAATACTTTGGCCATGTGATGTGAAGAGCAAGCTCACTGGAAAAGACCCTGATGCTGGGAAGGATTGAGGGCAGGAGAAGAAGCGGGTAACAGAGGATAAGATGGTTGAATGGCATCACCAACTCAACAGACCTGAGTCTGAGCAATCTCTGGGACATAGTGAAGAACAGGGAAGCCTGCCGTGCTGCATTCCATGGGGTGGCAAAGAGTCAGAAAGGACTGAGTGACTGAGCAACAACAGTATCACCTGGTTTTGTTCGTCACATGATTTCAGTTGTGTAGATAGTTTACCCTTTCTTCTGTTACCAGCATTCCACACAACTTGGAAACCATTCTGTAGTGTCTACATCTCCCCTCATACACAGAAGGGAGATATGCAGATAGCCCTAGAACATCTCTGTTTTGTAGCATGTAATAAACAGAAGGACTCTCCCAACATTGTGGTTAATGCTTTCTTTTCCTTACCAGTGACCCAAGGAGTATCATAGATACTCCTCAGGTTTGGAAGAGGTTCTGAGTCTTCAGACATCCTTCCCATGTTTGTCTGTACTTTACAAGGTCAAGAAAATAGGCATGATGCCTCTGTAGACGAGAACTCTCATCCTCCTGAGGCCCCCCAGCTAGGTATATGTATATATTTGGACCCTACTACAGAGTGATTTGAAGATAACCTTAAAACATCAGGGTAATAAAGACATAAAGAGATTGTGAAATCCTTCACCTGGAAGTGAATAGGGCTTACAGATAATTATTAATTTGAAAACAAAACAAACTAGTCCAGGAAGTCAAACCCTGTAGGATTCTGTGTGACCACTTACGTATCACTTCATTCTTCTAATCATCAGTTTCCTCATCTATAAATGGGATCATTTCTATCAAACAGAATTATTGTGAGAGTAGGGTTAATTGGTATAAAATGTCTGGCATGTTTCTCAATAAATGATCAGTTGAATGAATGTCAGTCCATTCTGAAACTGGTAGCTGGGATAGATCATACATTATTCACAGTTCTGGTTGTGGATATGTGTAAAGTTAAAAAGACGAGTCTAGCAGCATTTTATTGAAACTCTAGCTTGATTCTTTCTGACTCAAATTATGATATATATATGTAAGTGTGTATGCACACATACGGTTATTTATACCTTACGTTTTCCTGGAGTTTTGGTCTATGAATATGTTTCTTCTGTGTGTGGTGTGTGTTTATGCATAGAGTTAGTTGAGAGATCTGTAATGACACTTTCACTGAAGATAGTTGATACCGTAACACTCATCACATTTTTTTTCCTCTTCTCTATGATATAAATCAAATTAGCAGCTACATCAGGTTTAGGTTATGAAGTGATTTGGTTCTTCAGCACTTTAAATACATTGCCATTTAAAAATAAATTTGAGCTTACTGAGAAAACCAAGGAATACATAGTTAACTTGATGGAAAAGGCTTTAAAATTATTGATCTCATAGAAATTGCCAACTATCTCTACTGTCTGCTTCAAGAGGCTTTATTATGCACTCCCATCCCCATAGGTTATTAGCAAAGTCCTGCTGCTGTCACATTGTCCTTATATTGTGACCTCAAATTTCTGTCCCATCTGTAATGCCTTATCATGTCTTATGAGAGTATTTTTTCAGGCTGTGTCTGGTAAGTTTGTGTGTTTTTACTTTTTCAACCTTCCCATCCTGACTTGTATACTTCAGGGTGTATATAGAAAGAAAGGTACAAGGACCTCTTCTTGCTCACTATGTACTGATACCCCAGGCCAGCTCTCAGCACTGTGCCTGGATGACTGGCTAGTCTCCACATCCTCCTTTCCCTCTTCAGTCGTGTGTGTGTGTGTGTGTGTGTGTGTGTGTGTGTGTGTGTTGGGAAGCTCACCCTTCAGAGTCTGGTTTCCATTGCATCCCAACACAATTAAACCTGATACTTGGAATATCTGTAATGGTTGCCCACTACCTATATATCTCCTGGCTTTCCCAGTTACAAGAAAACCCTTCCAAAGTCTCCTGAGCTTTTCTTGAGTGTGGATGGCCTCAGGGATCTCACCTTGGTATTGTTTGAAAGATCCTTATTGGCTGGCTAGTGCATCCATGTTGATCAACAACTAGAAACATTTTTTTCTCATATCCCTATGTACCCAGCATGATTCATTTTGGTATTGAATTACAATCTCTCTTTTGAAGTTATTTTTTTGAACTCCTGCTCTTATTAGAAGTTTGACATTTCTCTCTTGAAGTATTTGCCATCCTAAATTATTCAGGAGTCTCTGGGGCTTTTGTGGGCCGTTGGGCCCTATTCAGTATTGCTTTGGATCACCGTGAGAAACTCAACCTCCAGTTGATGGCCCACCAGCCTGGTGCTAGTGAAGACAGGGCCTGTGTGGTGCTTTTCTCAGCTCTGATGTTGGCATGCCCTGCTCAGCAACCTCCGCCCCACCCAAACCTGCTTCCAGCTGCCCCCCAGCATTCTCACCTCTGCATTGAGCCTGGCCAGGCCCGATTTCCCTATCTGTGCAGTGAGTTCTGTCCAAGAGCTCCTGATATATCCTTTCCTGCTAGTAGTCTTTGGGTCAGGGCTTCCTTATTCAGCTCCAATGGGGGTACCAACTTTCATACTCAGAACAGCATTCAGGATCTCTGGTCTCTCTCCTCCAAGGTGGCCCTGGACTTTTTCCTGAAAATCAGCCAGCTTCCAGCAAGTTCGGCCTAGCAGGGATACTGTGAAGAGTCAATTTCTGTCCACCCAGAAAGACCTCCTTTTACCCCCTTCAGTAGGTGGCTTGCCTGTATTACATGATGGAGGGAGAGCTCTCCAGTGAATCCTTCCTGAACAAAGAAAGCTTGTTCAAGAGCCTCATTTGGGTCTACTTAAACATCTGCTGTTTCAGTTCAGTTCAGTCACTCAGTTGTGTCCGACTCCTTGCGACTCCATGAATCCCAGCATGCCAGGCCTCCCTGTCCATCACCAACTCCCGGAGTTCACTCAGACTCAACGTCCATCGAGTCCGTGATGCCATCCAGCCATCTCATCCTCTGTCGTCCCCTTCTCCTCCTGCCCGCAAT
>SJYQ01001181.1:204217-218916 GCA_006410935.1 Redunca redunca
TATGCAGAGTACATCATGAGAAACGTTGGGCTGGAAGAAGCACAAGCTGGAATCAAGATAGCCAGGAGAAATATCAGTCACCTCAGATATGCAGATGACACCACCCTTATGGCAGAAAGTGCAGAGGAACTAAAAAGCCTCTTGATGAAAGTGAAAGAGGAGACTGAAAAAGTTGGCTTAAAGCTCAACATTCAGAAAACGAAGATCGTGGCATCTGGTACCATCACTTCACGGGAAATAGATGGGGAAACAGTGGAAACAGTGTCAGACTTTATTTTGGGGGACTCCAAAATCACTGCAGATGGTGACTGCAGCCATGAAATTAAGACACTTACTCCTTGGAAGGAAATTTATGACCAACCTAGATAGCATATTGAAAAGCAGAGATATTACTTTGCTGACTAAGGTCCGTCTAGTCAAGGCTGTGGTTTTTCCTGTGGTCATGTATGGATGTGAGAGTTGGACTGTGAAGAAAGCTGAGTGCTGTAGAATTGATGCTTTTGAACTGTGGTGTTGGAGAAGACTCTTGAGAGTCTCTTGGACTGCAAGGAGATCAGTTCTGGGTATTCTTTGGAAGGAATGATGCTAAAGCTGAAACTCCAGTACTTTGGCCACCTCATGTGAAGAATTGACTCATTGGAAAAGACTCTGATGCTGGGAGTGATTGGGGGCAGGAGGAGAAGAGGACGACAGAGGATGAGATGGCTGGATGGCATCAGTGACTCGATGGACATGAGTTTGAGTGAACTCCGGGAGTTGGTGATAGACAGGGAGGTCTAGTGTGCTGCGCTTCGTGGAGTCGCAAAGAGTCAGACACGACTGAGCGACTGAACTGAATCTCTTGCAGGTGGAGAATAACCTACTGAAAATGAGACCCAGCATATAAATGTAAAGGTACCAGAGTTTCAAAGGAAACTGAAGGCACAGCTTCAAAAGATCTCCTTTCTATTGAACTGAACTGAACACTATTTTCTTTTCCTGGATGCCTCTTTCTCCTCAGTTCCCTTACCCTCTCATCTCCAGTGACAGTTCAAAATCACAGACACACTGCTTTATTCAGACCTTGGGCTTTTGTTGATTCTTGGATGTACTGAGTGCTCCTGCCCTGACTCTGCTGATTTGCTCCTGCCCAGTCCCTCCATTCCGGCTGGACCTTCATCCTCCTTTTCTGTCCTAAAGAAATGTCGCCTTGGCACATGAAATATATTCTCCTCCTCAGCTCCTGAGGCTTTGAAATCAAGTAAAGCTGGATTTTACCCTCCCCACAGCTCCCAGTGTGAACAAGTTGCTCAGCTTCTCAGAGGCTCAATGTTTTGAGCTATACGCTGGCCCAGATGGTGATCCCTACCTCACAGGATTGTAGTGAGGAGTGTGAGTCAGAGTCTGTGGTAGGCATTTGGCACAGTGTCAGGCAGAGACTCAAAAAACTTCTGAGCAATTCACCCATCATTCCTTCATTCTGCAAATAGCTGCATACTTCTTCTGCCTGCACGTGTCTAAGACAGGAGGGAAGGGGGCAGGGCACAGCCACTGAAAGACTGACACAGCCATTGAGGACACAACAAAAACTTATTATAACCTACTAGGCCCAAGGTGGTGAAGATTCGACTTCCAGTGGACCTTGAGCCTCATTATTTGCTCACTGTAATACATTAGTTGTGTCATACACACCACAGGCACCAGGACATTTATGACAGACCACAAAAGGCCTCAAATTGGTGGTAACCTAACTCCTAAAACTCCCCACCTTTCTCCCAAGTAGCTGGAATAATTTTCCCACTCTAGCTATGAAATTACCCAGCCCATAAAAACTAAACACGTCTACACCTCAGGGCACTCTTGCCTCCTGAGACAGATCCCATTCTGTCTACAGAATGTGTGTCTCTGTTTTCGCTTCACTGTGGCTTACTCTTGAACTCTTTCCTATGTGAAGCCAAGGACCCTCCTATCCATCCCATGGTCTTATGTTCTGAGACCTGGAACATGATCATCCTCTCATGTCTCATTTTCTTGTAAACTCTTTACAAAGGATATTAATAAATTAACTTCTATCACTTTTTCTCTTACATAATTCCTTCTGTGCTGAGACATAAAGAACCTGAGCTTTATTACATCTTGAGACAAGTTTGTGGTTTCATGGCCAGTGCTGCTTACCAGTATGGACAGGTGGTTCCCTTCCCTGAAGATGCTATTTGAGTTCAAAAACAAGTAAAGCATAAATAAACAAGATGATTATACCCAGTGATAAGTGCCATTAGGAGACAAACAGAGTAAAATGATGGACCTTTGGAGGAAGCTGTTATGAACCAAAGGAGAACCAGCCTCGGGTCTGGTCACCTGTCCTCGGGCTAGTCTACTGACGAGAGTTGTGGTGGAGGAAAGTGCAGCATTTATTGCAGGCTGTCAAGCAAGCAGTCCAGGCAGCTAGTGGTCAGAACACTCTGAATTCCTCAATAGTTTTCAGCAGTGTTTTTTAAGTGCGTCGTGAGGGAGGGGAGTCCCAGGGCTGTGCACAGTTCTCTGATTGGTTGATGATGTGGTAATAGGGTGGTGTCACAGGGTTTGACATCATTACTCATTAGACTTCAGTAGGCCTGGGGGCTACATGCTCAAGTTCATGGAGTAGTTACTGTCTTCCATTGGGTGGAGATTTTTGCATCTGTAAAACAACTCAGGAAATGTGCATCAGATATTGTTATCTAGATACTTCAGAGAGGAGCTAAAGCAGAGGATAGCGGTAGGGGTCTTTCCCATGAAAGCCACACAGGGTCCTGCTTTGTTACAAAGCCACATTAGACAGGATGGAAAGAAGAACCTCTATGAAGCACTGGAGACCCTCTGGGAGAAGGATACCAGTTGTTTACACTGAGTTTTATGTAATTTATAAAGCATATTTTAACTGGATTCTAGTCTCCTTCCAGCGGTTCCTATAACTTAACCTTTCCTTAAATCTAAAATCCCTTCTAATTCTAAAATGCCATTTATAGGTAAATTAATATGTACACATAGTATTTCATAAAGTATGTTTTGCTTTGATGATTCTTAGTTGTGTAATCCTCTCTGAAAACACCTAGGCTTAGGTTTTTGTTTTTTTTGTTAAGTTCTACTTTAATTTCAGTAAGGGTAAGGATAGAGAAGAGAGACTCCTGAGCTGCTCCTGGATGACCGGGGAGGAAGTAGAATTCTTTGCAAGGGGGAAATAATGGAGCAGGAGCAGGTGCAACTTTCTGTGTGATGTGGATTTAATGCAAGAGAATGCTAATGGAATTTCTTTATTTTTAAATTTTTATTCTTTTGACGTATAGTTGCTTTGTGATACTGTGTAAGTTTCAGGTGTACAACATCGTGATTCACAAATTTTAAAAGTCATACTCGATTTATATTTATTATGAAATATTAGAAATCTAATGTCATTTCTGACTAACTTTCTGTGGATATATTTTGTAAGCCAGCAGGTATTTTGTGTGTCTTATTTTTCAAAGGTTTTTTTTTTTTTACTATATTTGACCATTTAAAATTTTCCCTATATTCCACTTTTGATTTTGTTTGTACTTGCTGATTGTCTAGTGGAGGTTTAGTCTCTGGTAGAACATTTCAAAACCTTTTATGGTATCATGACTTCTTTTTTTTTTTTTAATTTTTATTGCAGGATTGCTTTACAATATTGTGCTGGTTTCTGCCATACATCAACATGAATCAGCCACAGGTGTACATATGTCTCCTCCCTCTTGAACCTCCCTCCCATCTCCCACCCCATCCCAACCCTCTAGGTTGTCACAGAGCCCTGGGTTGAGCTCCCTATATTATACAGCAAATTGCTACTGGCTATCTATTTTATATATGGTAATGTATGTTTCCATGCTACTCTTTCAATTCATCTCGCCCTCTCCTTCTCCTACTCTGCTCTCATGTCTGTTTTGTTTATCTGCATCTCAGTTGCTGCCTTACAAATAGGTTCATTAGTACCATCTTTCTAGATTCCATGTATATACATTAATATATGATATTTGTCTTTCTCTTTCTGACTTTACTGTGTACAATAGACTCACAGTTCATCTACCTCATTAGGACTGACTCAAATGCATTCTTTTTTTGTAGTTGAATAATATTCCATTATATATATGTACCACAGTTTCTGTATCCATTCATCTGTTAATGGACGTCTAGGTTGCTTTCATGTAAAAGAATGAAACTAAAACACTTTCTAACACCATACACAAAAATAAACTCAAAATGGATGAAAGGTTTAAATCTAAGGTCAGAAACTATAAAACTCTTAGAGGAAAACATAGGCAGTACACTTTTTGACATACATCACAGCAACATCCTCTTTGACTCACACCTCCTAGAGTAATGGAAAGAAAAACAAAAGTAAACAAATGGGACTCAAAAGCTTTTTAAACTTAAAAGCTTTTGCACCGATTGTTTTTTTAAGAGACAGGATTGAAAAACAACCCTCAGAATGGGAGAAAAAATTGCAAGTGAAACAACTGACAATTAATCTCCAGAATATACAAGCAGCTCATGCAGCTCAATAGCAGAAAAATAAGCAATCCAATTAAAAAATGGACAGAAGACTGAAACAGACAATTCTCCAAAGAATGCATACAAGTGACCGACAAACACAGGAAAAGATACTCAACATCACTCATTAAAGAAACGCAAGTCAGAACTACGATGAGATACCACCTCACACTGGTCAGAATGGCTGTTTGTAGATTTAAAAATCTACAAATAATAAATGCTGGAGAGGATGTGGGGAAAAGGAAACCTTCTTGCATTGTTGGTGGGACTGTAAGTTGATACAGTCACTACGGAAGACAGTATGGAGATTCTTTAAAAAATTAGGGATAGAACTACCATATGACCCAAGAATCCCACTATTGGGCATATACCTTGAGAAAACCATAATTACAAGAGATGTGTGTACCCTAGTGTCTGTTGCAGAACTTTTTACAATAGCTAGGTCATGATTTCTTTTAAATATTAAATTTATTTTTTTGTAATAAGCTTTCATGGAAAAGTGTATTTCCAGGGCTATGGCAAATGCATGCTGATTCATATTCACATATTCACATTCCTATTCCTAGCTTAGCTATTGGGCCATATGCTGTCTTATTTGTGTTCAGAGATCCTTAACCCTGTCACATTGGTTTAGAGGTCAGGAACAGTTTTTGCAAGTTATATATGGAGTCCGTTGAGTCTAAGTTTGCTTTCAAGAAATTGTTATTGTATTACAGTTGAGAAACCCACAAGGAGAATTGGTTAACCCCAGTGCATGATATTAAAATAGCCAATTTACTGGTCTATACAAGCAGCAGTGATGCAGAACTCTTGGCCTTTAGTCCTTAACTATCGAGTCCACGTAGCTCCTATAAACAGGATCCTCTAGGAAAGGAGAATGTCACTTTACATCTTGATTTCTCCCAGTTTTTTTTAATGGCTTGTGCACATCTGTAGAAATGAGCTTTCCCTGCTCAGTGAGTGGAGTGGTGGGGGACAGGATGGCGGGATGAATGCTCTCATCTGTACAGGATTAGCAGAGGAAGTGCACCTCGGGAGCGTGATGAACACCAGAAGATTGCAGGAAACGCTGTTTGGCAGTCACCACAGCTGTGTGGAGCCCAGCCACGCGAGCTTCCTCTGGACACTTTAGTTTCTGAGTCACTTGTTTTCCGTCTAAAGCACCCGTGTCTTTGGAGGACTGCACTGGAGAAATATTAATGGAACGTAGGCCTTTCTCTGGTTTGCCTCAGTTATAGTGCCCTCTGGATGGGAAAATCCTCTGAATCAATGTAGTGTTTGAGGGAGAAAATCCCCTGGGGTAGGAAATGGCAACCCACTTCAGTATTCTTGCCTGGAAAATTCCATGGTCAGAGGATCCTGATGGGCTACAGCCTGTGGGGCTGCAAAGAGTCACACATGGCTGAAAATATACATGCACACAGGGTTGGGACAAGTCAATGCACAGAGCAGTCAAAAATCATCAGGTTAGAAAGAATGAATGGCATTTAAATCTTCTGGAGTGTTCTCCCTGATACTGTGTGCATGTGTCACGCAATCTTTTCCTGTAAATATGCTTGGTGACCCTAGGCAGGCTTTATCTTGCTACTTTCATCCTATGTTTCTATGTAAATGGTATAGAATCATGCTTGCTGCTTTGGAGTGGGCAGGTACCTTACAGATAATTTCTACTCTTGAGGTTGTCTTTTTAAAGTAGTTGTCTACTCATAATTCATCTTAGACGATGATCACTTTAGAGTGGTTATATTATGATATGGGAGGATATAGTATACCATTTGTAGTGGTCAGTCTAGGTCAAGTTTTGATGATTGATAGCATTGGCATTGAATTGGGTAAATCCAATTGGATTGGGTAAATTTCTAAAAAATGTTTATTACTTCCAGATGATAAAATACAATTTCTTAGGGAGCTTGAAAATTTTGGAGCATTGTAGTGAAACTACTGTGAAATATAAAGGGAGATGATATTAATAAGCATTTGTTTAAAAAAATCACTAATGCTTTTTCTCATTTGTTGTAACTTGGATTTTGGTCAGTAGACTGCCCCTAAGATTTTCATAAGTAAATAGGTATTTAGGTAGATAAGTAAGCAATAAAACATATATATATATATATATCTCCTTTTTCCTATTCTGTTCTCGGCCTACAGTTATACTCCCTTCTACAGATTATTCCTTTCTTCTGTACATTTACTCTCTTCTAGAAATTGCCTAAGTGGCAATAGTTCCAGTTACAGATAATGAACTATTTAGAAAATCATCACTAATGATAAATCATTATCTTCCTAAATTTTCTAGTCATTGATCCTGGAGCAGCATAGAATTAACTTACAAATGTTATGTAGAAAAATCCTTCAAATGTGTGAAGATTGTTTTCATGCTTCTCTCTTTTCTTCTTAAAACAAAATAAACAACATATCCTCTAGTCCTTCCTTTTGGTTTAAAATGTGTTCATGTTTAAGAATAATTTGAGACATCTTACCATGACAGCAGCTATAAAACAGAGCAGTTAAAGATTAGAACATTGAAAGTTGAAAGAGATCAGAAGCTGTTTTGGGGAAGGAACACTATCATCATACTAACTAGTCTGAGGATTACATTTATCTCTCAGCTATCCTGAAGTCAAGAAAACAAAAAATCCAATTAATTAAAAAAGTGAGCTTTTGAATTAGCCTTAAACCTTTATGCCTGGTGGAGTTTGGGGAAAAGAAAAAAGCCCACAAATTTAAAAATATGTATAGAAATAATCATTTATACAGAAATGTAGAAAGACCATGACAATAACCCCTCACATATCCACTATTCAAAAGTTGTTAGCATTTGACCATATTTGCTTTATCTAGTATTGCTATATGCACAGAATTTGCTATTTTTACTGAACCATTTCGAAGTAAGTTATAGGTAAACATCATTAATTTGTCTCCAAAATACTTAATTTGTCTCCTAAATACTTCATTTTATAGCTCCCTCTCTCTTTAGTTGCTAAGTCGTGTCTGACTCTTGCGACCCCATGGACTATAGCCTGCCAGGCTCCTCTGTCCATGGGATTCTCCAGGCAAGAATATTGGAGTGGGTTGCTATTTCCTAGGGGATCTTCTTGACCCAGGAATTGAATCTGGGTCTCCTGTATTGCAGGCTGATTCTTAACCAACTGAACTATGAGGGAAGCCCTTATAGCTCCCCAGGATAAGGCTATTTTCCTATATATCCATAATAATCTTTATCATGCATAATATAAATAATACTTCCCTAATGCCCCTAGACCATATCTCTCATTATGTGTGGACCATACTCAAATTTCAAGTTATCCCTGAAATATCTTTTACAGGTGGTTGTTTTTTGAACCAAGATTGAATCAGTGTATTTGATTGTTGTCTTTTAAATAAAAATGTTTTATACATGTTTTGTGTTTTATTTCTTGATAACTTACTAAAGGTGACGATCATTTGTGGTGGATTTTTATTGGACTAAAACTACTGTGGTTTTTTATTTTTTGAGTTTAGAGACAGGCTTGAATTTTCTGTTATCTAGGGCACTTAAAAAAGCCTTGACTGCATTCATTAAAGGAGGGGCTCAGTAAATGTTTTTGAAAGAATCAAATAGCTTAGGACCAATAATGTTAAACAACTTGTAAGTATTTTAGGACTACTATGTACCAAGCTCTGAAACAACCATCTGGAATTAATCAGTATGATTTTATATAGAGTTTCAGCACACTGAATATATTCTTGTAGACAAATAGATTGATCAGTAAACATGCTGTTTTGTCAAGAGACTCAAGAATCCTTGAGAGAGAGTCATAGGTGCTTGAGTTCTATGATTTTCATCTGGCTCAAAATGTATTATCTAGAAACCATTTAAGCCATTTCGACTCTGTTGAAAATATCAGCATTTTGATACAGTCCTGTGTGATGAAACAAGCCTATAATTTCAAGAACATTTAGAGAGTTAGATGTCATATTCCTGCCCATGGGGTTTTATTTCCACAGAGAGTTGACCCAAATATTATTAGGTATGACTCATATTTCCAGGATGTTCTGATCTAGAGATTTCACTGTTTTTTTTTTTTCTTTTCCTTGCATGATATTATATTTAAGTTTTTCTTGGATTTTGGTTTTAAAGAATGTATTAGTTAAAATTTCAAAAGCAAATTTTGGGGAATAGATTAGAGGAAAAGAGAATATTTTTTAAAAGATCCTATATTTTAATGGTATATATCAGTCTCAAAATAAAGATATGTTTAAGTTTTATACCTGTAGTAGCAAAGAAATGGAAAGGAAACAAGGGGATTTTCTCATAACTGAATGGATTTCCCCCTTTAATTTAAATTTTATTATTGTTATATCTTTAATATTGAGTTACTGCATTGATAAGAATTCCCTAAATTTTAAAGTCATAAAGTTTTCTAAGCCTTACCTTCTTCACTATAGGGCCAGTGTGCCTGTGATTTGTTCAGGATAACACTTTCTCTCCCTGTGTTATATTACATGGCATTTGTTAAATACATAAAACCTGTTCCTAATTTGGGTCTTGTTAAGAATATAAGGTAATAGTTGTATCCTTTCCTTTTCGATGTCAAATTTCCTATGTAATCCATACAACCCTGTTTCACATTCTTTCTTTCTCTAGCACCAGCTGATCTAAAAGGAATCTCGAAAGCATTCTTCATTCCATCTTTAGGAAGTGCAGCATAGTATTTGGCAAAGATGTTTTGAGACAAGAATTAGGCACAGTTAGTCAATAATCTCCCCCCTTTATATTATGCATTCTTTCTGAATATTTAATGAAAAAAGCTTTTAGTTTTGTTGCAGAAAAAATAAAAGGCCAAGATTTGCCAAAAAAACAAGTGAAAAATCAAAACAACAAAATAAAGAAACAAACCTCCCCCGCAAAAAAATAAAAAAGAATAGCCTTCGAAATACTCACAAGAAGGTTTACAACAATGAAACAGCAGTTTGAAAAGTACTGAAATCTCTCTTCTATACTTACTATCTTCTACTCTTCCTGAACCTGCACTATTCATTATGATGAAAAATATGTTACTAACTTTTAAAAGATTAAATGAAATTCAAAATTCCTGGTTTAGAGATTATTATTTAGGATTTCTAATAAGAATAGTTAAAAAAAAAATAGGAATGATACTAAATTATTATTACATGCCAGAGACTTTTTTTTACAGGGGTGAGAAAAGAATAAAAGTAACACATTAGCAATTTAATAACAAGGCAGTCTTTATTTTTGTATATAGCTTCTCTTAGTGTATTTATTTATATATATATGAGAGTTTATTCTACAAATTTGATCTAAGTGAACATAGACATATATTGTGATTAAAATATAAAGGCAGGCAGTATGTCAACAACATCAACTAATTAATCAAGAAAACCTATTGGTCTAATTTGTACAGTTTCTGAGGAGATTAAAATAAGTAATGTTGTATGTACTGCTACTGCTAAGTCACTTCAGTCGTGTCCGACTGTGCGACCCCAGAGACAGCAGCCCATCAGGCTCCCCCATCCTTAACATGTGAATGTGTGCTCAAAAAATGTTAGCTGATGAAATACATGTTTAAATATAATTGAACAGAGGCAGATATTTTTTGTTTACATATTGTTTTCCTCAAATGAAAGCTCTGAATTTTCAGTACAGTTTGTATTTGTATCAATTTGAGATCTAAGTTATACATTTAATCTTCTGAGGAACCAAATACCAGAGTGATGAAATGTAAAGTACATAAAACATTTACTACTGAATGGTCAGTATTAATCAGTGGCCATAATTCATGAACTATCTTGAACTATATTATATATGTGCAAAGTCACTTCAGTTGTGTCCAACTCTTTGTGACCCTATGGACTGTAGCCCGCAAGTCTCCACTGTCTATGTGATTCTCCAGGCAAGAATCCTGGAGTGGGTCATCATGCTCTCCTCTAGGGGATCTTCCCGACCCAGGAATTGTACCTGTGTCTCTTATGTCTCCTACATTGGGGGGCAGGTTCTTTATCATTAGTGCCACCTGGAAAGCCCGTATTATATATAAGCTGAACCATATGAAATTGCTGGTATTTGACAAAAATTACAGTTTGTGTGGTTTAAGCATAATATTTTGACTCTGGATGGCTTATGAAGAAAAGATTATTTTAAAATGAGAGCTGTCAACACAGATGATGGAGTTCATATTTTGTACATGGCCTCTTTTAATTTTTTTGGTAAAACTAGAACCCAATGAGTGTATGTTGTGAGGAGTATGGTTGTTCTTTAGCACAAAGGGGAACTTGGAAACAGTAGCAGTATTGCTTCTCTTTCTATAATAGAAAAAGAAAATTCTTGGAATTAGTCAGAAGACCTGGGTTTGGCGTAATAAAGAGTTCCCCAGTTCTGTCTCTTATGATTGTTTTCCTTCTCATTTGTTAAGTTATTTCTTGCCTAGTCAACAAAAATTCAGTGTTGATTCTTTACTTGGAAATCCAAATTACCATGAATTAGGTTTACTTTAAGTAGGTATGTGTATTAATTAACATAAGGTCTGTACTCATCGCCCTGATTCTTTGTGAAATTGTATTGCTATGTTGATAAATGAATATACATTTGTAATTATTGCTTAATATTATGTCTGCCCTATCAGATTTTAGTTTTCAAGAATAATGATTTGTGATGTCAATGATAGGGAGTTGAATTTTTTTCTAGGCTTTTTTTTTCTGGAAAAAAAAATATTCTAATATAGGAATTTAGATAAGAACTTTTTGCTGTTCCCCATATTCACCATTGGTAACACCCCAAGTAGTCCATATCTGGCATTTTTTTTAAACAGCACATTTCATTTTGCAAGTATCAAAACATTACTCTGTTTCAAAAGGTGATGGTGAAACAAACCCTGAAAGTCAATAAAGAATATGCTATAGGTCTTTGAAATCTTATGCAGATATATAAAAATCACATGCAAATGAATTTATAGCTTTCCTTTTCATGCACTTGTGTCATAGTCTTTGAGCAGATCTATTAAAAACAAATCTAGTAATGATTTATTATTTTTTGAAGATAAACCTCACGGCTGCTCATGGGGATAATGATGACATAAGATGTTTATAGATGTTCCCTGCACTTAATTCTGTTTCCCTTGATCATGCAGAAAATTTGAAAGTGATAGTTGTTCCCTATTAAACAAAATCAGCTGGGCTAATCTTGTTCAGATTGTTGAATATTTTAGTTAGTAGTCCTGTCACTTTAGCATTTGTTTTTCAAACAGATACATCTGAGACTGTTTGTTGATATCAAAACATGGGGAAGAATTCATGGCCATTTTTGTAGTTGATTACAAGGTTTTCTATGTCCATCTGTCATCTTGCTCATCTTGCTCTTTACCTACGCTACTGGGTATCATCAGTATCCTGTGCATGTGCTCAGGATAGGCTGATGCTCCAGGCTGTTTGTCCCTTGCTCCCTAGGTGCTTCTGTGACCCCAGTCAGGAAAGGCTGATGGATACCACCAGTGAAGCTTCTGAGGCCCAGAAGAGTCATCTGCAGCTCTCAGGGCAGCAGAGTCACACTGTGCTGTGGGCAGAAGTGGACAGAAGCTGCTCTTCTTCACGCTCTCAGCACTTTCTTCCTCTCTTTTAGCCTGTGCCCTCTCTGGGCTCAGCAGGTGCCCCTAGAAGCAAAGGAACAAGTAAGCACCTTATGCTGTTTGGGACCTCCTCCCTCTGTGTGTGAGACACTTGCTGTTTTGTTTTTTTTTTTCCATGTGGCTGTGCCGGGTCTTAGTTGCAGCATGCAGGATCTTTAGTTGTATATGTGGGCTCTTATTTGTGGCATTCAGGATCTAATTCCCTTCACAGGGATGGAACCTGGGCCCCCTGCATTGGGAGTGAAGTCTTAGCCACTGGGCCAGCAGAGCAGTCCCTGGGAAACTTGCTCTTGAGTCCTCTTTTTTATCCTTTCTGGTTTTATGGTCATTGAAAAGAATTATTTTTCTTCAGGTTCCTTAGCCCTTGATGCAATTATACCTATGGTGAGTCAACCACCAATCATAACAGGGGAGTCAGGCATGGTTGAAACAAAAAGATTTGGTGAGGTTCTAGCAATAACACAATTCCTGCTCCTGCTTTTAAGGATTTCTTTTTTTTTTTTTCATGTAAATAGAGTTTTAAAGTACTGTGGATATCATGAAAAGCCTTGTCTGTGACAGACACTGTCATGCTATTCACCAAGCCTGTTTCTTCTTCTTTGGGGAACATATCTAGATGGCATTTCCCAACCTCTCTTGCAGTTCAGTGTGGCCATGTGACTACATGTGTGTATGCAGCATATATCATCTCCAGGCCCGGCCCATAGAACCTTCTAACTGCTGTCCTCCATGTGTGTTTGCTTTTTCCTTTCCACCAGCTGAATACAAAGGTCCTTGAGGCCTTAGAGGATGGGGAAGTCCCAGAATGGATGGGTTCAGGGTCCCTGAATCACTGTGTAGGGGAAAGTTGCCTACTGACCAGGAAAATTCATTAAATTATTATGTGAACAAAAATAAACTCTTAATATGTTAAAACATTGAAGTTTGGGGGTTTGTTACAGAAATTAGTGTTACCCTTTTACATCATTTTTTTAGTAGGTTTCAACCTTTTTAATTTTACACACCCGAGAGATGAGCCACATCAGTATTCACAATTCGCATGGCAGGGGGAAGAGACTTTCAAGGTGGCAGAGAAGTCACTATAATCACATGTTGCAGGAAAATTGCAGAAAAATGCCATTAGATTTAGGAGTAACTTCATAGCTCAGTTGGTAAATCATCTGCCTGCAATGCAGGAGACCTGGATTCAATTCCAGGGTCGGGAAGATCCCCTGGAGAAGGAAATGGCAACCCACTCCAGTATTTTTGCCTGGAGAATCACATGGACAGAGGAGCCTGGCGGTCACAGTCCGTGGGATCGCAAGAGTTGGACACGACTTAGCGACTGAAACACACAACACAACACAGACCACTTTTAGGACAGTTTCAGTAGAGTGGGGTGGCAGGAGACACAACCGCAGGGAGGTGAAAAGTGAGTGGTAGATGAGCTCTTGGAGACAATGAGTGAATATACTGTCATAGATTCTGGCAACACAACTATAGGATTGTAAAACTCACGGAAAACAAAAGAATTATTTATTGTTGAAGCCATTTGGTGAAAGATCTAAAGATGAGGATCTTCTTTGACATAGTGGTTGGTAATCATACATCTGTCTTTGCCCAGGGTGAACTTGGTTTATGCGTTTGACCCAGCATCATTATTTCACTCTTTGCAGTAGTCTACTTTGGGTAAACATACAGTTTCCCCCACCCTCTCCCCACTTTACAGCCTCATCTGAGTACAAGAGTAGCTGTTGATCACATGGAAATTTACTGTGTAAGTTACCGATGCTTCTGTGGAATGTTTAGTTACTTTTTAATGAGGGAGTTGAAAGGTTGTTTCTCCTTTTACTGTAACCAGGTTGTAGAGTTAGCCCTAATATAGGATTATATTTAAGAATAAAAATATTGCATAACTTCCATTGCTCCTGATTAGTAAGTTTTTTTTGTTTCTTTAGTTTCTAGTGGATGTTTGTGTCTTTGTCATAAAGAATAACTGTGGTTTTTTAAAACAATGATGTGTTAAAAGAACTAGCTACAGTAAAGATGATTTTCTTTTTGCATGTAGGATGGTAAAGAACCTTCTAAATGTAATAACAAGAACTCAGAGAAAACACCCCTCAATAAAAGGCATATTGCAGACTCTGACAAAATGTGATACTTAGGGCAAATACAGTGTTAAAAAGTTTTATTTTCCATAAACAGTAAATTTGATTACAATGGAAAATGTGTTTCTCCTCCTGTATTTCAGCATGTAGCATAGGTTGTTGAATTTAATACTGCTAGATATTTTACTATTTCAGTTTTAAAATGATGGTTGGGTAACTTGCCATGGCCACATTAGCAGGGATTTAAACACACGTGGTCACATTTCAGAACACAAGCTCTTAACCACTACTTTCTGCAGTTCACAGATGAAAAAGTTAAAAGAAGAATGCTCCAAGGACTCAGCCAGTTCTTACCCACATAGAACCACACCAATGTGCATACACCTTGCATACAATTTTTAATACAAACGACCAGTTTTTACTGAAAATGCCAATTTTTACTGAAAAATCCTGAAAGTCATTGAAA